>VDFB02256132.1:241551845-241978899 GCA_007258455.2 Sequoia sempervirens | reverse complement strand
GGCGATTCAAAAAGCATGGTCTGAATCGGGTCCAAGAAAGAACATCAAGATTAGTATTTTTTGAATCATATTTTTTCATGCTTGGCCTCAGAGAGAGTTTATACGGGGATCTAGGATCCACTGCTACGACGCCTTTGTAACCGCCAATCCTTATTTGAAATGCGGAAGGTATATTATCACACTTACACTTGGCAGCTACCTGTTTTGCCAGGGATGAAGATATCTTCCCAATTCCATCTGAAAAAGTATATGTTTTGCCCTCTGTCTCAATGCAAATATCTGGAATATCTTGAATTTCATACCGATAAACATTAAGTGTTTCTGTGGAAGAGCTAAAAGATTGTCCCATTCTTGCTGCACATTTTGCCACATTTCTAATACGCCAAAAATCACCCATCCATTCTCGGATACTCCTTGCATTAACTTTTTCATTTGAAGCAAAGAACCATACAGAACTTTCCCGTAGCTGACTACTTGAAAATGCAAGAAATTCAAACTTCTTACTCCCTATCACTATACCTTCCTTTAAAACTGTGAGAATACGTTTGTATAATTTTGTACGTTTTTCTACACCATTCCGCATCCTCGGGGACAAATCATTTGAGTACAGTCTATTCCAGTTTTCATCAACAAAGCTTACACGGAGAAAGTCATCAACATATTCTGAATACTGTCGTGTCACACGGTTGGATACATTTATTTCAGGCCCAAAGAAGTACACTTTCGAAGGCGTGACTTGTACCCGGTATACACACATCAAGCCATTGTCCACAGAAGCATTTTGTGAAACAGTGTGCCTTCCTAAATTTCTTAATCTTTTAAGACTTTCATATTCTTTCTTGATTAATCTGACTGGATCATAGCATGTGTTTCTCAAATTACTAAGTTTAACCAGAGCCCAACTTATATAGTTACTAGGAAACCACATAGGATGTAGCAACTTGAAAAATTCCATGCTAAGGTTTGGTCCACTGAGCAATCCATTCTGAACAAGTGAATTTACTTGGAACAGTATTTCAAAAGGCACGTTAAGTTCCACAGGAGGACTTATAATTGGCACCAAGCTTGTCGAAGAAAATGAAGTGCCTGATTCTAGGGAGAGCTGCTCTTCAATTGCTTTGTAATGAGCAAAATTCCGTTGAATTTGAGAAATGTTACTGAAATGTGGAAGTGCAAAGCATAGCGATGACGATTGGCCTATACAAGAAGACCGTGTAAAATCTGTGGTTCTGACCCAGGTATCAGCACTGTCATTGTACAAGGATTTAAGGTCCTCAAAAATGTCGAGTACATAATGCATATCATTACTTGAGCATGATTCTTCCTTGGAATAAATCTTTGGAGCGTTAAACAACTGTCATGAGATTAATGTATAAGCTGACTAATCATTTCAATGTAATCTTTCAACTCACAACACTTGCAAAATAACACCCTCTCCTTTATCATAAGTGAAAAAAGAAACTCTAGTGGCATTCATCAATGCGCATTAACCCATGCAAAATTTATTAAAACTGGTAGATATCCGAATCAATTTCATACAATATACAATATAAAATCTGAGTCAGTCATCTAATCGAGGATTTATGTTCACATTACAAACTTTTGCATCTATTTGAAAAAAATGCAAAGCACATTCATTCGATAAGAACAGATTAGGGACTAGAAAAATATCAATTCACTCATAAATCTAAATTCTAGCAATTTATTTTAGATTAATCTCAAGCTTGGTTGATAAGGAACTGAAGAGTAATGATGCCAACAAAATTACCTTTTATTGTGATTTTCCTTTTGACCGTTACTCTTTCTTTTTTATACATGTCGGTTTAAGGATTATGTGTCGTATTATCATAGGTGGTTTGAGTATATCTATACAAAATTCTTATTTTCTTGCTTACTTTTCTGAAGACTAGATGAATGAAGATTTTTCATAAAAGGACATTTGCAATTCTAGGAATCAGAAACACTTCTGTTTCCTCTTAGGTTAGCATTTGGCAAATAAATATTGCATCAAACGACAGATCTCCTTTCCCTTCCATTACTATAAAAGAAAGAGTGCAAGAAATTCTATTTATGAATACAAGTGATCAAAGTAGGTTAATGGAACTCAAAATCATCGATCAAAACCTCGCCGAGTATTAATGAGTTGTTTTTTCTGCCAAGTAAATCACCCATTTATTCCACTGACTGAATTTTTTGTGACTTCTGGTGAGTATTGGCAAATTTTGACAATTTTTTTGTGACTTTTGATCAGTATTGGCAGATTTTGCCAAGTTCTGGCAATCCTTGGTGAGTTTTGCCAAGTAAATGAATTTTAGTATTATTTTAATTTGCCAAGTCACTGAGTCAGTTAAAATTAGAGCTTCAAAGTTTTGGTGACTTTTGGTGAGTCTTGGCAAGTTTTGTCAAGTTGTGACAATTTATGGTGAGTTTTGTCAAGTTCTGGCAATTCTTGATGAGTTTTGCCAAGTTTTGTCACGTTAATAAATTTTAGTATTTTTAAAATTTACCAAGTCACTGAGTCTCAGTTAAAATTAGAGCTGCAAAGTTATTTACAAACGAGTTTTTGAATTATCTCAAATTGCATCCATTTATAATATAACAGTACTAGGATAGAAAAAATCCTAGAAGCTGAAAAAGGTGACTAGGATTAAAGCTAAAAGAATTGAAACAATGAAAACAAAAGGAAAGGGGGTAAACCTTAGATACGTAAACCCTAACAACAGATACATGTACAAATGTAAATAGTCAAGTGAGAAGAAAGATAGTAAAGCTTAAAGAAGTGTGCATCAATGCCTGTAACAGGAGGGTAATAGGATAATAGAATAATATCCAGGCTACAAGGGCCCAGTTGGACAATCCTAGGAAGAAGCAAATAGTTGTCTAGCATAACTATTCGCGGACCACCAGAAGTCATCTAAGTCATGGAACTTACCATATGTTTCTAATTTTCACATATAAAACCATCATAAGCATATATAAAATCAGACAGGTCATAAGTTTATGCTAGCTAGGTTTTAATGTTCGGATCAAATGGAATGTTAACAGTATCCATTAACTGCCAATTAGGATGGCAATCCTTGTACTTGGTAAAAATAAGTTGTAAGGAATTTGACTCTCAATTGAACTGATACACAGGTGCAAAGTTCTGGTTATAGTGACCTCTCTCTTTCTCAGGTTGATGCTACCCTAAGCAGATGCAGATACCTCATTTAGTACAAACCTTTCAAACAGGCATTCTTAAAGATGAAATGCCATGTTCCTCCCTTGCTATGGTTCTACTGACCCCTTTCTTCCTCGGGGTGTGGCTACCATAAGCAGACGTAGAAAACTCATTCAATGCAACCCTTGCAAATTGGCATTCTTAAAGATGAAACAACATATCCATGCCTTCATCAAATAGTTATCAATAGGAAATGGTTTATGAAGAGTTTATGCACATGCAGATGTAAACACATATAAACAAGCTAAACTAAGTCAATTTTATTTATGTATTTACACTTATATGTAACATTCTGATTAAGGCTTAAGCAGCAGGACTGATTGTAACATTAATAAAAATACACAATTCTCACTAATACTAATCCTTGTTATACCAAGTCATGATGGTTTTGCTCCAAAATGGTTGATGATGATATGTGAGTGCTCCTTCCAACAGCATAACATTGCATTTCAAGGAGCCTTGATAATAACTTGGGCTAAAGACAATTTATAGATTTTTGAATTGGGGATTGAATGGCTAGAATTGATATGAGGAATCAAGATCTCATGTTGATTGAGAGGCTTGGAGATGATGAGGAGATAAAAAGTGTCTTCATGTGGGTGGTGCACATGGAGGGGTCCAAGATTCAAGAGAGATCAATGGTTGAGAATTCCCTTGGGAGGAGTGGGTGGATAGAATTAAAAGGGTAACTTGATGACTCATGTACAAAGATCCATATCTAAGTACTTTTAGAGGATGGGCAAGGTTTGAAGGGGTTGATTAAGGTTTAGTGAGCTAATTGGTCTTAGCCAACTTGATGAAAAATAGATAAAATAGAGATCTAAACAAATAGGATATAAATATTTAATTTTTGGGATGAAGATGAGGGATATAGATAAATAAATATTTGGATTTATTTATCTAAGGTTGGACTATAGAAGAGGAATGATAAATGATTAATGTTAGGAATAGGGTCGAGTGAATAGTGATTTTATTAATTAAACAATAAAATATTATTTAATTAATAATGGGATGAAAATTAGATAATCACTCAAATAAATAGGGATTTATTCAATCATTAGAGGAAATGGTTAGGTCATGTCTTGATCAAAGCTAAAATAGCAATGAGCCGATTTTAGTGTCTAAATTTTTCCCCTTTAAGATGGTATTAGGAAGTAGCACATTCCAAAGAAAAATAAAACATAACACTTCGTTGGATGAGAAGATTGTAAGAAAATAGTTAGATTAGGGGAAATGTATGAATCATTTGAAGGAGTAACTAGGAGGGATGGTGATAGGAATGAGGATTCCCTTCAAGAAGAGAGGCAGGTTTGGAGAACATAAGTGTGCTCTCGAAATGGATGAAAAGATGCAAGATAGATGAGAAGAGAGTATGCAAAATGATGGGATAAGTATACGTTAAGAGAATAGATTATGAATGAAGGGGTTGGATAAGAGATGGAGATGGTGGGTATGCAAGAGATTGCATTGGAGAGTGTTGGACCGATTATGTTGCATTGTATTGAGTACTTATTATTTGATACAACAATAAACATTATGCACCAAGGTATAAAACACCAGGATGAGGATGTGTCCCATGCATAGGAAAAATTTGCAAGCAACCATGTGCCATATAGCACCATGATCCCATTGTGACAAGTAGGTTGCAAGGACCAATACAATCATGAGACAAAATGATGATGCACAAAAACAAGCAAGCAAGCAAGCAAAAAATGATACAAAGACAAACATGATGTTGCCCCAATCAAGTTGAAAATCCAAAGATCGATTGATTGATGATGGAGATAGTTTTTGATGTGGTAACAATGTATCTGTAATGTCCCCATTTTAAGACCTACGCTTTCCAGTGACTGTTAGCCTATTTTTGGAGGCAAAATTAGGGTTTCTTATTTTCTAAGAGGTTTCCTTATGAGTTTTCAGGGGTTTCATGCAAGAGTTTGGCAGTTTGTCTTCTGAGTCTTTTTGGATTTTCAAAGAGCTTCAGAGGGATGTGACATGCATTTCAATCAGAGGATATTTTTGGACTTCCTATTTTTAGTAAGTTACGACAGCTGCCTGGTTTGTGGTCAAATGGAGTTTGGGGTCACTTACTATTTTTAGCAGTATGCTATTTTTAGTAAGTGTTATTTTTGGCAGTGTAGTCTTGTAGCAATGCAACACAATTTCTAATTCTGGCAATGAGGTAGTTTTGTTTTGGTAGTGGCTTCTCCAACATTCTTGGAGCTTGAAATGGAAAGTTTAATAATTTAAGTAATGTTATATTTTAAGGTTGCTTTTGGACCCCATGCCTAGGCAACATAGCTTAAGTTGTTTTTAAAAGTGAACTTCATGGGTTTGGATGCCTAAATTAGAGACAAATACATTTCTAAGGTTTAATTTATGCCTTTTCAAGTTGGATGCCCAAGTATGAGGGATAGCTTGTGATTTTATTAAATATAATATTTCTCCAAATGTGGAATCCCTTTTGGAGGGAAAAATAAATTCAAACTTTTGGGTTTGGAAATCAATATATTGTGCCTTGCCTCTTCATTTGGTATCCATTATTCATCTCATAACAAAGTGCTGCCGGATTTTATCCAGACTCTTGCTTTGGAGTTGGAATACCTCCTAGCCTTATTCAGTTTCGGGCTTGCAAGATAGCTCCTAACTAGATTGTTGGTGCTCCTTCATTCAAAGGGTGCAACTGAGCTTCAAGGTGATGGCTTCATTTGATTTTTTCTAATTTTGGGTTGTGGTATTGAGTTTGCTTCTAGTTTGTTCCTTTTTGGTGTGTTTCCTTCAGTTTCATGTTGTTGGCTTTGAGTATGGCTGAAGCACATTTTTTATTATACCTTCCAAAGGAATTGGGAAATTGTTATGGGTATTGTTTCTATGCATTCCTCTAGCTTGGGCAACCCTATGCTCAAGTTTTGGTAATTTTTGGTGGAGTTTGTGATTTTTAATACAAGGTTTCCCTTCCTAGAAGGTCATACTATTTGCTGATGTTGCATTGAGAAGCATGTAGAAAAATAAGTGTTGTATAGTGGTGTTTGGTTGCTTGGATTGGGACACCTAGCTCCTAGGCATCTTTTGTCTTCAATTTGAGCTCATTCGATGGAGATTTGATGGAGATACAAACATTTTGGTGGATTCAAGGCTTCCAAGTCAAAAAATCAGAATGCTACCTTTTTATATCAAACCTGGTATTTTTAGTGTTTGGCCTTATTTTCTTGATGCTCATCTTTTTATTTGATATGGAGATCATTGTCTAACATTTGGGCTTTCAAGTTGCTAAATTATCACAGTTTCATTGTAAGAGGTTGCAATATTGTAATGTTGATTTAGTAGTACTAATCACCTCTTTCATTTTTTCTCTTTATTTTCATTGTAGTTGGCTTGCCGCCTTGTTGTTTCTTTTTGTTACCCACTAAAAAGTGGAAGTGGTTGGCCATACCGCCAAGTTTTTTGTTTACATTTACTTTCCTATAGCTTGTTGAAAAGTGGAAGAGGCTGACTTGCCACCAATACCATTGTACTTCCAGTATTTTCAGATTGATGTTATCATATCCCCTTACACTGTATGCTCTCACCTTTCCTGCTCTGGGATCTGGGTGATCAGAAAGTGAAGGGTTACATTCTAGTTTCTTATCTTTCTTAAGCTAATGTTAACGGGTAAAGTTTCATGTGAAAAATTTGGGAAAAAAACTAAGGGGGATATTACAATATCCCAAGAACAACATGAGGATTGGGAACAATATATCTCAATGATGATGACTAAGATTTGATCTAGGATTGCAGCAAGGTTGGGAACAAGATCAATGGATGCAATTATATGATTTACTTAGATTGCATAGGGAGAAGTGTGTGAATTAAAATTTTCTTGTGATGTTTGAATTGCTAAGAGTGTTGGGTCGATGGGAGGGATTTCATTGGATTGCATGGGGGTAGCCTGTAGCTTAATACCAATGACAACGGAAAAACCAAGTCCAAGGAAAAGAGATTATGTGATGATAGGATGAGGTGAGATAAAAGGATTGTTGATAGCAAGTGAAGATAGATAGGGGATTTGGATGTGGTCTCCAAGGACTACATCATGTAGGAATAACATGACTCACTTTGGATATGTTGTGTATGATGAGGCAATGGGATGCTTGTGGCGATGCATGATAGGATGATGTTGTAGGATAGAGAGGATGTGTGTAACGGGTGGATGAATACTAAGAGGTGTCCAAAGCATGTCTTAATATTGATGCCTCTATCCTTGTCAAGTGAAAAAGGGAAAATGGATGGGAAAACAAGAGGATAGATAGGTCGGTCTAGTAGAGGGGATGGATGGGAGGGTGATAGGATAGATATGAAAAAATAATGGATAGGATGGATGGGAGTGATAGGATTGACAAGGCTTGCCCCTAAGTATAGGGTGCTCTTTGATAGGATTATGCATGATCCCACAAATGGGTTTTCATTTTAGTACTTGTCCAAGGCACAATAAGAATGGTTTTCAACATTGTATGATTTATTTTTGTTTCTTTTTTATGTTTTATGTTTTGATTTTGCATTGGGGGGTGTTATTTTGGATTTCGGATGGGAATAGGGATGTAGATGGAGGATTAGGAGAGAGTGGGGGACTTGAGCATCTATTTCCATACATATGTAAGAAGAGCCCGTTGAAAATGATTGTTGCATGTTGGTTTTTATTTATATTTTTTAGTTTAAAGTTGCATTATATTTCACAAAACAACATGAGTAATAGTGACAATGAAGAGGAAGAAATTGAAACATCTATAAAAGTTCCAGTGTCATCAAAGAGTGGAAGTGTTGGGGTGGAGGTGAAAGCCCACCAAATCCATTTGAGTGCCCTTCCATTTCCTTGAAACCATATGCAAAGGGTCCTTTTAACCCAAAAAAACCTCTTTTCCAATTTATGATAGTTATAGATGCCAAATTTAAAATTTAGGGAGGTTAAGGTGTGGTTTTTTCACATTTGAGATTGATTTTATAAGGAGCTACACAAAGGTGTAGTCTCATTTTTTCGGTGTTTCATGTCATGGAGTTAAGTTTTTTCCACACATAAAGAAGAATGAGAAGGTAGAGGCTCATAAATTGCATATGGAGGTAGAAAGGAGGCCTAAAGGTGTGCCGATATCAATGATTATTCTAGAAGTGGACAATTATATATGCTTATGTCATCCATAGATGGTAGTGGTAGTAGTGATATTGCCACAAGAAGAAATAGGAAGATTAGTCATAGTGAGAGCCTAGGGACAATTGCAAGTATGTCTAATGTGCAAACTTGAGATGTGACAAAGTCTTGCATTGCCAAAAAAATATATGCCCATGCCATCCCATTTCATGAGGTTCAATCCTCTTCAAACAAATGATCAAAGATTTAGCCTCTATTGGTTTTTCATTTTTCCCCACTAGAGATCATGAACTACACACTACCCTCCTAGACAAAGAATATTTTAGGTTTAATTTGCTAATGGAGGATATGAGACAAGCATGGATCAAGACGAGTTCTATTGTGATGGATGGGTGAACTGATATTAGACATTGACCACTCATTAATGTTATAGTTACATTCCCACCTAACTCTTATTTTCTTAGATTCATGGATTGTTCAAGGAAGCATAAGGGTGCAAACTTATAGTTTAGCATTTTGAGAGAGGCCATAGAGGAGGTTGGGGCCTCATATTTTGTATAGACAATCATTGATTCAAAACGTGTGCAAATTGATTAGTATGATGGTGGAGGGCACTTACGAGAAAATCATTTAGACCCCATGTTGTGTTCATGTATTGAACAATATATTGAAATACATGGAAAATAGATTGGATGAATCAAGTGGTGAAAGAAGCTCTAAAGATATTCAAAAATTCATTTGCAACCACCACACCTCACTTGCTCTTTTTAAGAATTTTTCAAAGAAGAAATTTATTAATTTTGTACAGACAAGATATACAAGTTACTTCATTTTGTTATAGAGGATGCTTTAGGTGCATGAGCCTCTATAGTTGATGATGGTGAATTTGGAGTGGAGTAGATGGCCTAATCCAAGCTCTACTAAAGGAAAAACCATCAAAAAAAGGATCCTTGATAACAATTGATGGTCCACTATGAGGTAAGGTATTACGGGTTCTATTAATAAATTACTCATTTTATTTAAACATTACGTTGTTGGTTTTTGTTGTGACCTTTTCACACATCATCCCATTCAAAATGGGGACCCCTAATTTTTGCACCATTCGAATCTTTTGGCTTTGGTTTTGCATCTCTCTCTCTCTGTTTCCTCTGTCTTTTTGATGATGTACTTATCCTTTGGCCTAGTTTGGAATTTTGACTAAGTCTGTGAAGTTAGGGTTTTCATTCTTCAGGCCAGTTTCAGGTTGATTTAAGTGAGCAAATTTAAATTTGCGCTTGGCATTGCAATCAAAAGGCTTCAGATAGGTTCCCATTGATTTTTCATTGAATTCAGACAACTTGCTATTTTTAGTAAAGTCCCCTATTTGAGACTTTTTTGCTAGGATTTTTGAGAAACTGATTGTTGCATTAGATTCAAGACACTTCAAAGTGCTTACACGCAAAATTTGAGTAAATTCTAACAACTTGCTATTTTTAGCAAGTCCCGCCTTCGGGAGCTATTTTTAGGGTTTGCATGTATAATTTTTCAATGCATGTCTAGATATTCTTTATGGGTTTTTCAAGAGCTTCACAATGATGTAACATGCAAGTCAAGTTGAAGACTTGCTATTTTTAGCAGGTACCCGCATGTAGACCAATTTTTTGGGTTTTTTTGGGTTTTTTGAGATCTCTTGAGCAATATGACATGCAAACACATCCAACAAGTGGTTGATCACTTTTTCAGGCACTTACTATTTTTAGCAAGTTCACTCTAGCAACCCCCAGAGCTTCAACATCATGAACAAAGTAGTCGAGCAAAAACAGAATCAAACAGAGGTCATTTAAGGCACATGCAAGTTAGATTAGGGTTTCCAGCTTCAATGCCTAAAATGAGGGGTAAAACGCGAGAATCTTCGAAAACTGATGTATACTATCATGATCAACATCCTTCAAGTAGTTTGCTGGTAAAATTTGAGCGCAATCCGCCTACTTACTATTTATAGTAAGTCACCTCTAAACATGGCTAAAAATAGCAGGTTGGCACGAGAGGAAAGTGTGAACAAAATAGTTAATTCATGAGGATCACATGGAACAAATTTCAAGTTAAGAGGAGTTGCAGAAGTTTGAGAATCAAGGAGTTACTAAAAATAGACAGTGAGGGCGAGCAGGTTGAAAAATTGGCTAAGTGCTCAAATAGGCTAAGAGGGATATAGGAAAGCACAAATTTTGTCTAAGGTATCACCACCTCCAAAGTGTGCCAAACCTGAACACCCCTCTAAATGGGCCCTCAAATTGGAGAAATTTTTTCCAAGGCACAAACATGAAGAAGACCCCTCCATATGCGCCCAAGGTAGCAAGGTGGTATCAAAAAGTTTCTAAGTCACAAAATGGAAGCACAACCCCTAATATGCGCCCAAGGTGTAAGGAGGCTTGAAATTTTGCTAAGGAAATAAAAATGGAAGCACAACCTCCTAAATGTGCCCAAGGAAGGAGTTGGGTGGAGGAAAATTTCTAAGTCATGGAAAATGGAAATACCACCCCTCATATGTGCCCATGGAAGAGGGTAGCATCAAAAATTTTCTAAGTCAGGAGAAAATGGAAGTACACCCCCTCAAATGCGCCCAAGGACAGAGTTAGATGCAAGAAATTTTCTAAGGCATAACAAATGGTAGGAGACCCCTTGAAATGCACCCAAGTTGAGAAGGGTAGCATAAAATTTTCTAAGTGATGGAAATGGCACCACCACCCTCCAAATGCGCCGAAGATGAGTAAGGAGGCATCAAAAGTTTCTAAGGCATGGAAATGGGAGTAGACCCCCCTTGAATGCGCCCATCATAGAGAAGAGATGAAATTTGTCTAAGGCATGAAGAATTTGAAGATGAAGTGAAACTCAAACATCGAACTTTCAAATGCACCCTCAAGGTGGAGAAATTTTTTAAGGCACAAACTCCAAACACAAGGTGGTAAATGCACCCTCGAAGAAGACCCTGTGAAATTAGCACACGAGTCTCTAAATACGCCCATGATGAAAAGCTATGCTAGAGAAAAAAATAATGAAAATTTTCAGATCCTGAGATCAATTGGACCTTGAAAATCAAAACATGGAGATTAGGTAAATGATGAGAATTTATATTATAGTGTTTTGATGCTCAACATCCTTTACTTGTTTTGGAAGATGAATGCCAGGACCAAAGTAGGAGGACTTTAAGTGATGGAGCAAATACTTTGGGACAATATTACAACTTTGGAATGAGATAAAGTTATGTGTGTCAAACTCCTCCATCATGTCTCAGTTGCACCCAAGTCATGAAGGACGATGTTGGAAGAAATGGCTAAGTGTTGGAATTTTTCCTCAAAGACCCAATATTCACCCAACTCAGGAAGGCAGGTGGCAAGGAAGAAATGATTGATTCCAAGACTGAAAATTCCTTCAAATTCAAGAATGGAGAAATAATGAAGGCCTAGGCGTTGAAAATCACCCTTAAGCACTTCAAAGTTAACAAATGAGAATAGGATGGATTGAAGGACAAAGTAGATGAATTCTTCTTAGGTATGAAGTCCTTCTCTAGCAGTGATTCAAAAAGCGTTTTCCAGCATACTTCACCCAACCTAAAATGCAATGGCATCAAGGAGGAAAATCATCATCCAACAGGAGAAGTAAGTTGCAATCTTGGAATTTCAGATTGGGAACATGCCTGCCATGCTAGTTCAAGAAGTTGAAGCTATGTTGGCCAAATTCATAGAGTTTGCAGTCAAGGAGAAGAACAATGGGATGCATTTATGGAAGAATCTTCTAGAAGATGGTGGGCATTAATTGCTCATAGTGGTTAAAGGGAGAAAGTGGAGAATTTTTTGCTTATTTATTACCCCACTCCATTTTCTGGCAGTTTTTGGGGAAGAATCTTGATTAGGGCTTATGTGGCTCGATCTGATCCCTTCATTGTAATTAAATCAAAGCCATCCATTGAAATTGGCCAACTATAAAAGGGGCATTCCCCCTCATTTGTAAATTATTAGATCGTTAGAAGATTAGAGCATAGAGAGGCAGATAGCTTAGATTGATAGCGTAGCTTAGATTGAAGAGGAAGGAAAATTTTCAATTTGAATGCTTTGTAAGAAGTTTTTGTGAACACTCTCATAATAAAAAGAGTTATCATTGCTTGTGGTTCCATCTTTTTTGTGAGTAGCTAGCGAGGCTTCTTTGTCCTTCCAATTCGCATAGAATCTTAAAGTAGCTTAGAGTAAAATAGACTTCATTTCATGCAAGTAGATGGTAGTTGTGGAATGTGGTGTTTAATTTGAGCAAGCTTCGTTTATCCATACCACTAGCGGGCTCACTAATGGTGGGTTTACCTTGCATGGTCAACTGGAATATCATGGACCTAACTTCATTTACAGTTTGAATGTTGGTATGTGTCGTTGTGATGATATCTGCATGTTGAATCGTGATCTGAATATCTCTAGTTACTCCTTTGAAGATTGCACCAGTTTTGTGGAATTTGTTTGAAGCAAGGCGAAGCAAAGCTTGGTTGAAGTTTGCGAAAGTTGATCTCCACGTCTTTCCTTTAGAGTAGAGTAGCACTTTCTTACACCTTACAACCATTTAAATTCAATACTTTCTGGTTAGTTTAGGAAACTTGAACTTCACTGAGAAATCTTCTTAATCTTTAAAAAACCCTTTCTCTTTGAGCTTCGATTGAACAATTATGTAAGTCCCCCTTGAGATACTAGAAAATCACATTGATCCAACTGAGACTATCCACTGCATGAAGGAACCTTGGAGTTGAATACACGATCTTTCTCGCAATCTTAGCATGCAGGATATTTTGTTCAAGAGAGGATAGAGTAACCATTGGAAAACTTTATTCTGTGTTGGTGCGGTCATAAAACACCCCTCAACAGTTTTCTTATTAAATTCCTTATTTTATTGTTCAATGTTTCAACTTTAAAAGTTTTTAACTTGTCGATTAATTTTTTTGAAAAAT
Organism: Sequoia sempervirens; assembly: GCA_007258455.2. Classification (NCBI taxonomy): domain Eukaryota; kingdom Viridiplantae; phylum Streptophyta; class Pinopsida; order Cupressales; family Cupressaceae; genus Sequoia; species Sequoia sempervirens. Next base: position 241,965,594 of record VDFB02256132.1, on the reverse strand, counting down.
TTGTTTGTATTTCATAAACTTGTTTGTTCTTTCATCTCACCTATTGTATATGTCATTAGATATGTTGATATGAACTCTCCTAGTTTTGGAAACATTTATAAGACATTTGAAAACATGCTTGAAAAGATAAAGCAAACAATTTTGGCTAAGGATCTTAATTTGGGATTCTATGAATAATATATTAAGTCCATTGTGATGTGCAGGTGGAACATCATGAACATCTCACTTTACATGGAAGCCTTTGCTTTAAATCCCAAATGTTATGCACCAAAGGTTGGAAGGTTGTCTCCTTGTGATTATGAAGATGTGAAAGAAGGCCTTTTAAAAGATGTATTTAGCTATGGAGTCTACAATACTTTTCTCAATGTTTTTTCTTCACAAACTTTCACAGTCCAACATTCTAAAAACCAAAGAAAAAGATAGATAGAGCTACAATAGCTCAAATTGATCCTATTGGATGGTGGGCATGGTACATGAAGGATTATCCATGGTTTAGGATGCATGTCATTCACCTCCTTTCAAAGATTGCTAATTCCTCTGCCATAGAGAGGAATTGGTCCACATACGGCTTTATCCACTCCATCAAGAGAAATAAGCTTACCTCTAGATGAGCAAAGAAAATAGTGTTCTTCATCTTTAGGATCGTCAAACTCTAAAGTATGGACAAACTCCAAATTTATGATGGAATGTTGATCTCAAAGACACTACCTAAGTTGATGAGGAGGAGGCACAAGGGGGGATTGGTTGGGATTCCATTGGATGAAGTAGACCCTCACAGTGGCAATGACTCAGAGGACTCTAGTTTTGATGTAGCATCGAGAGTGTTGGAATATGGTGTTGTACACCATTGCATAAAATGTATAATATAATATTGTAATTAAATAATTATTTAGTTGTGATGCACCTAGGTGGTGTGGCTAATCACACTAGGTAATTATTTGGGGACCACTTTATGTTGTATTGTGTTGTACCCAAAATAAATTTTTTGGCATTCTGTATAAATTGAGCTAAATCTTGTTAAAATGCCATGTTAAGTCAGTTTTAGGTCAAACCAATCATAGAATCTTGGTGGGTTTCTGTCAAAGAACACACGTGCAAAATTCTGAAAATTTGAAAATTAGGGTTTTTCACTCCTATTTTCAGGGAAACCCCCGAAAATAGGACCTTCCCAGAAATGATTGAAAATGATTTTGATAGGGTTAAAAGGCTTCACGATCACACTGGTCAAGTCAGAATCATCAAAAGATAAGTTTTACTCTGGTGGGTCTATTTCTATTTTTTAGGAATAAAGTTAGGACTCCGCAGCCATTAATGGCAGATTGGCCAGTACCAGGTGCTGAAAGCTAACCTTTGAAAGCTTCAACGACGCAACTATGGCGGAAAAGGTCTAAAATGATGCTGTTTGATGAAGGGGATTTTCAAAAATGAAAAATGCTGAAAATTGACTAAGTCTGGGATTTTCTAAAAATGAAAAATGCTGAAAATTGACTAAGTCTGGAGAATGCACGCCTTGCTGCCAAGAGGAGGCTATGCAGTCAAATGCCTTAGTCATTTTCCCAAACATCCATACACGATGAACGTGAGACATGAAGAAATGGTGATCTTCGACGGAGGAGTTTTCTGAAATTGAAAAAGGTCGAGATTTGACTAACTCTGGAAATGCTACGAAGGAGAAATCATTTCACGAGACAAAAAGAGCCTTTTTCAAGCAGGGGCGCCCATGATCTTTGAGGGTCAAATACAGTCAATAAGATCATCCAAAGCAGTCATTCTCGACGTTTGATTGCTGGCTCCACAGTGAAACAAACATCTAGATCATCCGATGAATAGATCACAAGTAGCGGCTGACAAAGCAAAAAGAGGCAGTTGAGGAAATATCAGGAAACCACAGTTAACGGCGAAGTTCTAAGAAAAAAGAGCCTTTTCAAAAGAAAGGCTACCTTTTTTTCGGACCTCCAGATGCTGATAAACGACAAAAGGCTTCCCAGGATAACTTTCTCAGCCCAAGTAGATCTCGGGAACGCAACTGAAAGCGTAAACATCTGACAGTGCAGTCAACGGATAATCAAGATCAAAGTATGCAACTTTTCAGACAAAGATAACCATGCTGAAAGACAAAAGAGCTCTTTTCAATGAGGGGCGCCCTTGAATAAAGGAGCCCTAAAATGAAATCCAAGTTTTCCAAAGTCAGTCATCTTTGGCAGAACAGAGCTGGGTACCTGATGAGATATCGAGCGAAATCATCTGACTCTCCGATCAATCAGAAATCCAGATCAAAGCACGAGAGGTCATTTCAAAAGGCTGAAGAACGAAGATCGAAAATTCACTAAGGCATAAGCAAAAGAGCCTTTTCTTGGAAAAGGCGCCCTTTCTTTTGAAGCCCTAAACTCAGTTTTTTACCATCATGCCTCCCAGGCACTCCTCTTCAGGTCAAATCCAGCTCAGCAGTGAATGTGTCAGCATCATCTCAGGATCAACAGATCAAGCCAGATTCAGGATCAAACTGAGGTTGTTCAAGAGAGAAAATAATAAAAAACTTGCAAAAAATCAAAAGGGACGCCTTGAAGAAGTCAAAGGTCAAGTTGTTGACTAAAGTCAAGATATTTTGAGCAAAACTTGGCTAAAACACTCCACGATCAGTGGAAATCACCTTTTTGAACTTTAGATCAAGCCAAAATCACTTTTGATCGTGAGTTAGGTCCCCAAACTTGTGGATCTAAGGCTTGAGTCTATGTAATCAAGGTATAGACATCCCACTTCATTATTTCATTGCAGGTTGATGATCAAGAACAGCCATAAGCTCTCAAGGATGCCATTTACAGATCTGGCCAAGGTTTTCATCCGTTCTTCGATATTTCTTGCAGATCTGAAGCAGAAGAAGATTGCTAATCTGAGGTTGGATTCAGAGACGGATTTTCTCAGAGAGTCAGATAAAAACTTCCAATCCATCTTCTGTCTACTTCCTCTCTTCTTGTCTTAGGTTTTCTTGCACATTTCAAAAAGGTGGCAGGCTACATCAGATCAGATCAACTGGGTAGATTAGCATAATTTTCCAGAGAAACCCATCTCGACAAATTTTCCGAATCAGCAAACTTGCTGCCCCTATTTTTGGGGGTTTTTCCGAAAAAGTTTCAGAATCAAAATTCTGAGGAACTGGGCTTGTTCAGCATTGAAGCACGAACAAAACCCATGTGCCAGATTTTTCCGAAAAAATACTTCGGCAGGGCGCTATTTTCAGGGGTTTTTCAAAAGTTGTCTGAACACGTCCGTGTTTACAGTCAACAGGCGAGTTCTTCTTCACAGAATGACAATTTGGCATCCTTGGGCTCCAATTGAGCAACCAGACCTTGCACCAGCAACTCTCCAACCAGATCTTACACACAATGCTGGAGAGCAAACGGACATCATCAGCAGTCTACGGATCTTTATCTTTGAAAAGAATACATGTCCCGCTCAATGGAGACCTGCAGCAATTACTCTGGACGAAGAAGAAAGAAAGACTGATCTTGCAGCAAAAAGACCAATATTACCACCTCCCGCGTGGCAGTAAACACCTTGGCTTGCCAAATGCGAAGAGGTCATTCCAAGCATGGAGCCGCCAAAAGTTACCAAGAGCAACAACTTACACAAGAAGAGGAGATGGCGTGTCATCAAAACATTGACTATCCGAAAACGGAAGAAGTCAACACAGATGAAGGAGCTGTTGACCGGAAGTGATGATGAGGTGTCAGACACCTAGGAAGGACGTCCTACCCTCCAAGTGGCATTTATGATACTTGAGTTTGACTTGATGCTTCTTTCCAAGTCAACTCAAGATGACATTAAATGTAGTTGGAGTTAACTTGATGTCTCTTTCCAAGTTTAACTCCATATTCCTTAAATCATGCATTGTCAGATTCCACTGATTAAGGATGTCTAATTGGCTTCCAAGATTTGTGGATCTTAGATCTCCACTAAATGTGGATGTCTATTTTTGGAGGGATACTTTCATTAAAGTTCACCTTTTGTTTACTTTCAGTCAACTGAAGTAGTTTCCAGTTGACTCTTTGTGTACTTTCAGTTAACTGAAGTAGTTTTCCAGTTAACTGCTTGTTCCCCCTTTTTAGGAATAAATCTTGCTAATTGATTGGCAAGAACTCATTGTTAACTCAAGGAGATTTTGGGGTTACCCACTCCTTTGAGTTCTATAAATAAGAGCCTTGGGCTCATTATTTGTTTAACTTTTACTTGCTATGCAAAATTGCTGCGCCATTGTTGCCAACAGCTTTGAAAGCGAATACTTGTTCACTCTTGGATGAGAGTTCGTTGGATGATTGTAATTGTGCATGATTTCGTGCCTTTGCTTTCCCAACTTTTGTAGTTCGTTGATGAAGCATTGAAGAAGAATATCAGAAGGCGCTTGCGTTTTGATCATCTTATTTGAGTTATGTCTACGTCTTGTGTCTAATAACTTGTTGTCTCATTTCCCTCCTCGGATAGGAGTCCCTCCTCCTTGGATATTTGTTATTGACAGTTATCGTTTGATGTTGTTTAATGTGTTGACTTCCAAGCTATACTTCGGATAGGAGTCCCTCCTCCTTAGCAAGCTCGTTGGCCAAGGCATCGTAATTTTGTTGTTTCTCGTAAACTATTTCCTAGCCCATACCTCGGATAGGAGTCCCTCCTCCTTGGCAGGTCTCAGATCTAGTTTACCGTATAGAGTGTTTGCTTGTACCAACCTTATCCCGGTGTATACCCGAGAGTTCAGAGCCTCGGTCATATTCTCAGGAGACGGCGAATTCAGGTGATCCAACCATCCCATTCCCGCTCCTTTACCCTCATGCTCTGTTTATCTTGAAGGTATTGGATAGATAAAAGCTAGTTAGTCGTAGTTGAGATCTGCAGAAACCAGAGAAAAGCTTAGCTACGGCGCATTGTGTTTGTGCACCCTTGTGTCCTGCCGCTGAAGCATAAAAAGATAGGAACTTTAGTTAACATTTCCCTTCCTTCCACATTGCTCCCAGCAGAGAGGGACTTCTCCTCTTTAAATAACGAAGAAGTGTTGCAAAACATTTGAAATAGCTGAACGTTTACAATCAGCACTCCAGAGGTGCTAATTTAAACGCCAACAGTTTGTAACATTGAGTTATTATTATTTAATGTGTGAGAGACATGAGATAATAATTTACTATTGGGGAAAATATTTAATAAAGTGAAAAATTAGTACCCAATATTAAATGAAGAGTTAGTGGTTTTGTATTCACATGGCTTTGTGGTACATGGTTTTATCTTACTACTTGGTTGTATTTGTGTGACTTTGAGTCTATAAAAGAAAGCACATGTTTAGTGGTTAAGGTTGGTTGGGTGAATGGACTGTCATTATTTAGTCTTTCTGAGGAGTGCATATGTGAAGCATGGCTTGGGATGTGAGGATTCATGTTTGGACACATGGAGGATGCATTGGAGAGCTTTGATACTTTAGAAGTGTAATGCCGAAGAATTTACTCCTTTACATTTTCACACTATGCTTGGGTCCCTTAATTAATTAGACTTAATTAAGCCTCTAATTGGCCCTATTATGCATCTACAAACCTAATTAATTATAATTTATGAAAAGGGAATCATGATTTAATTAATAAAATTATCATTTTTATCACCCCAAAATGAATAGGTCCTAAAAATTTAGGTTAGGACCTCTTTGTGTGACTTTTGTGACCGCACCAATTAGCAGAACAAAGTAATCCAAGGGCTACTCCTTTCTCTCTTGATCAAAGTATTCCATGTGCTAAGATTCTAAGAAAGTTCGCATGTTCAACTCCAAGGTTCTGAAATGCTTTGGAATACCCTCAGTTGGTTCATTGTGAATTGTTGTTTTCACGAGGGGACTTACGTAATCGTTCATAACACTTGTAGATAACAACAGATGGATAATTGGAAGGGATTTTATGCGATGCGGATGATTTGGAATTTAAGTACATTTTCCTAAAACTAACCAGAAATGAATAGAATGTAAATGAGTATAAGGGTAAGAAGGTCCTAGATCCTATTCTAATGCGGGACGTGGGATCGATCTCAACAAGCTTCAACCAAACTCTGCTTTGCCTCACGCTAGACAGCTTACACAAAGTAGATGCAATCTTCAAGGGGATAGAAAGTAATTTTCAAGTTACAATCCAACATTAAGATACCGTCAAAAAGACGCATACCAAGACATGAACTACAACTGAAGTTAAGTTTATGAAATGCTCCAGTAGACCACACAAGGCGAACTTGCCATCAACAAGTTGCTAGTGGTATGGAATAAAACGAAGTTTCCTTGATCAACACCACAAATCCACAACTAATATCTACTTGCATGAAATGAAAATGCTACTTTAAGTTATTCTACGCTACTTGGAGTCAAAGGGATGAAGAAACCTTGCTAGCTATCCATAACAAACATGAATTTTCACCATCAATGAAGAGATCTTCTATTATGAAAGTTTTATACAACAATCTCTTACAAAAGTTTTCAAAGGAAAACTTTCCTTCTTCTCCACACTATGCTAAGCTATCAAACTATCTCTCTGCTCTAACAAAATGTCTACTCTCTGATATCTCCTCTAATCTAATGAATTACAAATGAGGGGGACTCCCCCTTTTATAGATAGCCCAGTCCAATGGACGGCTCAGATTATAATCAAATCAAAGGCTTAGATTGAGCCACCTCAACCCTAACCCTAAAAACTGCCATAATGGGGAGTGGTACATTAAATGAATCAAAGATTCCCACTCACTCCCAAAATAGTAAAGGCAATTAATTCCCACAATCAGTCTTCTAGAAGATCATCATCTAGAAATGCATTCCCGTTCTCCTTCTCCCTGGCTGCAAACTCAATGAACCTGGTAAGCACAACCTCAACCTCCTAAACTGAAATAGGTGGAATACAATCACGCTGGAACTCTAACACCGTGATTGACTATTCATGTTGTGTGCAAGATTTTCTCCAAGCAACTAAGGCATCATGCGTACTCTGAACCAAGTTGGACAAAGTAGAAGTGTTCTCAAAGTCATCTTGCACGAAATTCTTCACTTCTGGGAAGAAAGGTGCCAACCTACCCCTCAAATTATCAGTAGTCACCTCATCGAGATTCATCTGTCTAGCAAAGATCCTCTCCAAAGTGTTTTGGACTCCATCAATGATGTTCATCATAGCCTTTCGAACTCTAGTTGAATCTGCATGTGCTACGTCAAAGAAACCACGTCCTGTGACTACTGAAGAGTACCATCTAGCAAAGTTATATCTATCACCTTCTTGAATGACTCCTCCATCAATCAACATCCGCAAAGGAGTATGCCTTAATGCCTCTAGACGCTAAATAACTTTGCTCTGATAAATAGAAGCCTCACCCTAGGCCTAATCAACTGCCTCCATTCGTGCCATAATGCTGGAAGCCTACTGGAAAGCATGAGCGAGGTCTTCTATGAAATTTTTTGTATCAGCACGAACTCTTGTAACCCATTTATCTACTTCCTGTTCCATCTTCCTCAACTCCAACAAGCTGCTAACTGACTTTTCGGATAACTTGGCTGGAAGCTCTATTGCTAGAATCTCCTACCCACAAGGATGAGACAATTGCTGCACATATCCTATCAAAGCCTTATGCTCCTTCAATTTCTTATGCTTTCCTTCCTTCTTGAACAATCTATCCTTGAGCACCTAATAGGAGTTATCACACTCAACAATTTGTGCACCTGTGGGACGTCATAACTCCATAGTTGTGATCACATAGATTTTTGGAACTGCTTCGTCCTGATCACAATCAACTCGTGGCACCGCAACATGAAGGGTGTGAGAGCCATCCTCACCAGTTGATATCTTTGAAACTTTTCGTGCTCTCTTCTTTTGTGGGGGCACACTGATCCTGTTTAACAACTCTTTCATCTCTACCACTAGATCAATCTCTTCACTAGGGCTCCTTCTCAGTCTATCTCTGAGCCAATCAGGTACTACATGTTGCATTTCAAATGGCTGCTCCTCTCGTTCCTCTACTTCACGGACTTGTTCAACTTAAACTTCATTCTGGCGAGGCTCATCGGCCTCTAATGGCTGAGTGTCTCCCGAAACTGCATCATCTTCTAAAGCCATCTCCAACTCACGCTAAAAATGAGTATCTGTGGCAGTCTCCTCATCATCCTCCGGCTGATCATCTCTAGTTGGTGCGTTGACACTCTGGCCAACTAATTCTCTCTGTGGTGTATGATTTTCTTCTTGTCCTCTTGCACCTGATTCAATGCATTTCTTTGATCAACAAATAGAGAAACCTCCTATATGCTTGGAGAACATGTCTCCAATGGCATGGGTGACTCAACTCTCGGAGGCTCCGGCTGAACTAGCTCTTGCCAAACTTGCTCCTTCCTTCAAGATTCTGGACCTCAAGTAATCTGCTTCTTTCTACTGGTAGTGGGTGTCCTGTGATCTCCCATCAAGTTGTAGGTGTAAGGAATTGACCTACTCTTCAGTCTACTCACATGTCTTTCAACCCATGCTCTAGTAGATGTCAAGACCGGAATGCAAAGTGTGTCCAAATCGGCAATCTCTGGCTCTGACCAATCAGGGAGTGGAAGCAAAGTATCTCTCACTGCCTCGTAATCTGGGTGGAGAATGTTCATGTCCTCGCTCACCTGGTCCGATACTGGAATGACTTCACACTCCCTGATCATACTCAACGACAACCTAGATAACATTCTCTTCCTGACTTCTGCTTTGTTTGATGCACCAGCCCAATAATCCTCAATATTTTCCTTATGCTTAAAATATTCTGACAGTATCCACCTGATATTGTTGTGTGGATCGTAATGATGTCTGCTGGTGTGATAGGAAAAGTGAAAGAATTGAAGCTCGCTTTCAGCTTCTCTAGCAGCCTAAAGTGTAGGACACACTTCATCTGAATTACCCATGACAACTGGGAAGTCAACTCCTCCCTTCTTCTTTCTCTTCTGAATCTTATCATAGGCAACTAGTTGCCTAGATATCTCTAACATCAAAATTCTATTGGTTGGGTACTTAGGCAACCTATATGGATATGAGGAAAAACCTTGCAGCCTAATATAAGAAAATTTTAGAAATTGAATAAACCAGCACCCATACCTTTCAATCAACTCTTGAGCTTCCCTTGAGATCCTGTGATAAGTACGCTACTGAAGTGATCTCGTAATATGCATAGTAAAAGCGTCATTGATACGCTTGTAATGAGTAGTACTTGTCAAGTGTAGCTGCGGACAAGCCTCATGAATTTTGAATTGATAAGAACCACAACCCACTGGTTCCTTATATGAAATTCCTATGTATCTCGTCATACGAGCCAACATGTAAATAAGGTAGGAGCCCATATAAAATGTCTTTGTTCTTCTCAAACTCAGGTGCTGCTCGTGCAAGTTATCACTGATCATCGCAGCCCAGTCAATGTGCTCCTTTCCTTCTAGCATGAAGTTGATGTAATAAAACATCCACGGCTCAAAAATGAACGCCTGAGGGCAACCTCCAACTCTGCTTAGCATCATGATCAAGTCACAATACTCCCACTTCAAATCATCTGATATAATCTGCCTCGGCAGCTTCGTACGAGAGGGCCTAGGCTTGTTCGTCCAGTAAGTATTAATCGCCTCTGTACATCTCTCGAATGTAGAAGCATACATTCACCTAGCACGCTCTCTTGTTTTGTAAATCATCTTCTTGTGTGCTGGGATTCCAAAAGCTTCGCTGATAACAACAGGAGCGAGGTTCGTGAACACTTGACCGTCTGGTGAAATGATTGATCTGTGGTCAGGCTCATAACAATTAGCACACTCCAGCATCAACTCCAAGCACTGAATAGCTGGTGGGAAACTAGCAGCTACAAATAGTCCACTTCAAACAATGTTGTGCGAAGTGATTGAAGGTTGGTGACTACCAATCCCCAGCATTCAATTCCTGAAAGTCTCCAAGTTGAAAGAGCCTAAATTGGTGTCAGCCACCTTGCCCAACTTCGAGGTAAACTTTGACTCCGGCATGAAAGGCTTGCTCAACTTCTTGATGACAACTTGTCTGGATGCACCATTGTTGTCTTTGCCAGTTGCTCTTACTTCAGCCATCCTGCAACACAATAAACAACCATCATCAAATTAATTTAGAAAATAGATAAAATATGATGCAGGGGCTGCCAGTCGACTTCAAGAACTTGAGAAGTTGCAATATTCATATCTCATTTGCAAACCTCAACTTCTCCTTTTAACAAATTCAAACTTTCAACACTTAGAAAGTTTTAGCAACAATCCTCAGCAAGCTCAACACTCTCAGCAACTTCAACGAGACTTATCAAATTTCCAAGTTGGCTGCAACAACTTCACACTTACAGAAAGTCGACCAACTTTGCTTCAACACTCCTCAGCACTTGGACCTTTTAAAATTCATACTTTAGAAACTTCAAGTGACTTGGCAACTTTTCACTTCAGCAACCTCTCCTAGCCCAAGTCGTACTTCCTCAGCTTCAACAACAAACTCAAATTTTCTAAACCTCAGCTTCAGCAATGTGCTCTTTCAAAAACAAATTTCTTCAACAACTGTAACTCAGTCACTCACTGCAACCTCAAAGAAAATTCAAATTTCTTCAGCTGGTGAGGAGAAATGAATAACTTCTCAATTCTTATAGAAAAATTGAATTCTAGAAAGAGGCCAAGTTTAGCAAACTCATTAAATTTCCACTACTTCTCTTCAAGAATTTGAATTTCCCTCCTTTGGCAATTTTAACACTTGTCTCCGGATGCCTAGAATCTTGGGCTTCTAGAACTTCAACTTTGACTGGCATATTTGCAACTCACTTTCAAAAAATATTTACTTTAAATTCATTTTTTAACAAATTTCATTCACCAGTCGGAGCTCTGTTATTCAAATTTTTATTTTATTGACCTCTGACTCTTGGAAAATTCATCCTGCGAAGAATTTAATCGAAATCATCTAGGCAATTCATTTCAAATTCCTTGTTTGAAGCATTTTTCCATCGAAAACACATTTTATTCAATTTTCCTTAGAAAATTTTAAATTTTCCTTAGAAATATTTCACAATTCAAGTGCCAATTAAATTCTTCATCCTGAAGGCCTCGGCGAAGTGCAAAGGACTTTAAAATCAACTCCTTGTCGAAGATCTTTGATACCCAGAAGAAAAATTTCCTCAAAACATGTTGCATTCATGGGTATACAACAAACGGGTTCATTTAATTTTTGAATTTTGAACCTTAGAAAAATAATTTTCAACAATTTTAATCCATTTCTTCACATTTGTGAATGTTTCATTCGTGTCCAAGGAAATTTCATCACCCTCTATTAGACTTGGGCGTAATTTTCTTCTAGAGAGGTGCAATTTTGATAACACTTAAAAAATATTTAAAATCACTTAGCACTTTGAATTTTTCCTTAGGAAAATTTTCATTCACTTCAATCATCTTGCATGTGGTGAGGAATTCTTTATCAATTCACTTAGATAATTTTCTTCATTGCCTTGGGCACATTTTACATTTCATGAGGGATATATTTCTTTTTAAATTCCAACGCCTAGCATATTCAACTCTCCTTGGGCGCATTTCACTTGGGCAAGAGGATTAACATCTTTGACCTCCTTTGACTCCTCCTTGCACATGGGCGCATTTGAGACATAGAGGAGGATGGGTGCATTTTGGTATAGGAGGAGGGTTAACATCTTTGACTTTCTTTTTTGACTTCCTTGTCTTGTCTTAACATGCTTTCATTTGGGTGCATTTGGGCATAGGAGGAGAATAAGCCTCTTTGACCTTTTGACTTTCTCCTAGCTTGCCTTGATTTGGGTGCATATTGCACGTCCAAGAGGATGAAACTCTCAACAATTAGAAATTTTTAGCAACTCCTTGGTAAAATGGGCGCATTTGGCATGTGAGGAAGGATGAATATTTCTGACTTAGTCATTTTTCTTCCCTTGACCAAGCATGGCACATTTGGAGGTGGCAAGAGGATGAAACACAACACTTAGAAAATTTTCTATGCTTTGACTTGAGGTGAGGGTGCAAATGAGAGGTGGTGAAGGATATCTTCATTACTTAGAAAAAATTTCAAACACCTTGAAGGCAAGTTGGGCACATTTGGGCTAGGCAGGAGGACGAAACTCAACACTTGAACATTTTTCTTCACTTCCAGCTGAAGATGGGCACATTTCTTAGGTCTTGCAGGATGAAACTCAAACTTAGAGAAATTTTCATCTCATGTGAGGAGGGCGCGTTTTGGGGGAGCTGCAGGACTTGGAGACTCATGCCTTAAGATTTTTCCTTCCTTCTGGCTACCTTCACAATGTCCTGCTATTTATAGTAAGTCTTCTGATTTCCGTTCTTCTGAAGCTCGAAATGATTTGAAATTTTGAACACTGGACCTTCATGACCTTGTCAACCTGTTCACACTGCCATCCTAAACTGACCTGCTAAAAATAGCCCATTTCTGAAGGTGGTTTGCTATTTATAGTAACTGCTTGTTTCTGAGACCACATCTCTGTTTGACTTGAAATTCGAATGACCTGCTCCTCACCAGGTGACATGCCTGTTGACACTGGCACCTGCTGTTGATTTACTATTTTTAGCCAGTTTCTGAAATGACTTACTATAAATAGTAAGTGCTCTGTTTGCCTTCAAATTTTACCGGCGGATAGCTCAAAAGATGTTGATTGCAGTGGGATACACTGGTTTTTGAAAATTCTGACTTTTTACCCCTCTTTTTGGGTCCCGAAGCTGGAAACCCTAATCTGACTTGCATGTATATCAAATGGCCTTCGTTTGTCCTCATTTTTGTTGCATTGCGATTAGTTTGTGATTCTGAAGTACTGGGAGGCGGCTGTCATAATGCGTCTGTTAAAAATAGTAAGTTCCTGAATAAGTGATTATCTTCGTTTGCATGTCACATCATTGCGTAGCTCTCGAAAAACCCATAAGGAATATGCCGACATGCAAAGAAAACCCTAACATGCAAACCCTAAAAATAGCCTCTAAAGGCTGAACTCTGAAAGTCGTTATCTCACTTTGCATGTCACACCATTGCGAAAGGTCTCCGAAAACCCAGAAGGAATCTCCAGACATGCACTAAAGAACTCTGCATATAGCCCTGAAATTCGCTTTGGAAGCTGAACTGCTAAAAATAGTAAGTTGTCTGTTTCAGCTCAAATTTTTCCAATGAGCAACTTGATGTGTTCTGGATGCAGCGTGAATGTCGGAATTTCAAGAATGTTGACAGAATACTCAGAAATCGCACACTTACTAAAAATAGTAAGTTGCTAGAATCTAGGGAAATTTCAATGGAAACCTGCTGGAAGCATACTAACATCAACGTTAATCTCAAATCTCAATTTATTCACTTCATTTGACCTCGAATTGATTGGAAAGTTCAAAACCATAATTCTGCCAACTTGGCCAAATTCACGTTTAAACTCAATGACGAACACATCCCCCAAAAGGCAGATAATAGACAAGAGACAGATGGAGAGAGGGAGACAAAAACCAAAGCCAAAAGACCAGAATGGAGTGAAAATTAGGGGGTCCCCATTTGAATGGGGCGATGTGTGAAAAGGTCACAACAGGACCCATTCACCCTTGGGTGAATGGGTCCCCTTTAAGATCACAAATCCAAATTTTAAACATGCTTTTGATGACATCTTAAGGTCCTAAATTCAAGTTTTAAGTGTTAACTTGTAATGTTTATTTTTGGGGAAATTACAAGATTTTTTTATCAAATTCAAATCCTAAGATATCTAGATCTCATATGCAAGCATTTCAAAAACAAATATTATTGTCAAAGGTGTCCAAGAGTAGATTTCTCAAGCATTTGTTGCAGCATTCAAGATCTCAAGCATTATGTCAAAGTTATCAAGCATCATGCATGTTTTTGGAGCTAACATTGTGATGTAGATTTCAAGTTTCAAATCAAGATTCAAGCATCAAGATCACATCATCAATCAATCCATTTCATGCAAGATCAAGACCTTGGAGAGATGTACTAAGTTTCAGTCCTTCAAGGGTTTCAAAGTAAGGGTTTGGTGGGTTGCAACATAGCAATTGTTCATTCATCATTCCTTTCATGTTTTATTGTTTTATTTCAAGGTTTGGTTACCAAAATGGGGTTTGACCAAAGAAAACCCCCATTCCCCCATTCACCAAAACACACAATTTTTCCCTCTTGTGTGTTTTGTAGATCTTATATTGAAGAAGAATTGAAGATCTATCAAAGAGAAAATTTTCAAAAGTTGTCAAAATTGTCATCAAGCCACGAAAACTCACTTTCAGAATTTATTGCCAAATTTCCAACTGTGAAACCTGGAGGAATGGAGAGTGCAGACATAGGACTAGAGGACTATGAAAGCAATTTTTTAACCCCTATAGCAAGACCCATTCGCCCTTGGGCAAATAAGTCCTAGAGGACACTTAGCAACAATATTTTGGTGACAGATGCAAAAATACTTAACCTTCTTAGATCTTCCCGAAAGTTGTAGGTTCTATTAGATTAAGGTTTAATCTAGTGATTTCAAGTGTTACTTTGCATTTTTTGGTTTATTTACTATTTTTAGTCTTTCTCCCAAAAGTATTGTTTTAGCAGACTTACCCCGTCCTAGGTCAAAAGAAAAACAACAAGATTTCCACCAAGGTTGGCTCACCTAAGGGTTGAAAGTCAACCTTGTCCAAGGGGATCTATTTTTCTTAATGAACTAAGGAAGATATGTGCATTATATCCCCCTTGTTTTTCATGATTATTGATTTGCACCCATTTTCTTATATTTCATTTTGGGGAACCCGACATTGTACATCAAAAATTCTAAAATTGGAATCCATTCAAACCATAGATCTAGGATTTGCATTAGTTTGCATTGTGTTGCATTAACTTTGCATTTCATTTAAGTTGTTAAAATTGCATTAGTTTACATCTCATTTAGGGTTTTAGATTTGCATTTTGCATTCATTAAAATTTGAAAAATTCAAAAATTTGCATGTATATTACATTAATTTTGCATAGTACTTGCATGCTAGTGTGTTTTCAATCATTCATATTCAAAAATTGAATCAAAATTGCATTTTAAAAAGTGTCATATTGTTTATCATTTGTCATTTATTGCACTTGCATTAAAACATCAAAATCTAGAAAAATCAGTCACTAAAAGTACAGTTTATAGTCTGAAACAGGAAACCCTAGATCTGAACTTCAAACTCATTCAAATTTTTGTAACCACTATGCTAAGATCCATTCACCCTAGGGCGAATCTGTCCTTGTACAAGTGTTGTTTCAAACTTTTGGGTAGTGATTTGTCTCTATTTGCATTCTTTTGATCTGTTGTTAACTTTGGGTTTTTGTTTCAGAAATTAGAAAAATTTGTCATTGTTTGCATTAAGTTTAATTGGTCAAATTGAGTGCATTGTTTGGAAATCAAAATTGGAATTGAAAGACATCATTTTCAGGTTTTTGCATAGCATAATCAGTAAATTATCATGTTTAAAATCTGAAAATTTCTCTCTTTTTACATATTTGTATTGCACTTCATATTCTAGGGGGTTTTGATTGCATTTATCTAGTGCCTATTCTCCATTGTGGGTGCACCTAGGTTTGGTAAAACTTGTATGAGCTTCACAACCTAGTGTCCTATTACCGATACTGTAGTGAGACATAATTCGAGACTCATGCCATCCCACACTTCTACACTCACTGTGGATCTTGAGTTTTCCAACTCTTTCACACATAGTGTTGATACTAGTCAACCCACTATGGACCATAGCTTTGATACCTCATTTCCCATGACCACCCTACCCACAACCAATGTGACTGATGTTGGCACAGTGGTTGTTAATTTCCCTCAAGAAGAACTAAAACAAATGGATGAACATTTAGATAAATTGAAAAACTTTGTGAGTTGTGAATACATTGTTGGTACTGCAATTCACGTCATAGATAACATGAAGAAAATGCTTGATAATGAACAAGGAATAGATATTGTGCATAGCCTAGCTCATATTATTGATAAAAATGTCCCTACAATGACTAGTTGTGCTCAAAATTTAGGGTTCACTCAACATCAAGGTGGAAATCCAATTCCTCCTTCTTACACTAATCCAACTGTTACAACAACTAAACAACCTATTGGCAATGTCAATACCTCCTTAGGTATTTCCACTGGGAATCCCTTTAGTTTTGTGCATTCAAATATCATATCTCCTAATCCATCTCCTCTCACAAATTTGCAATTCACTTGCCCTCCAAATACATATACATCTCCACCTTATTCCCCTCCATGTCACAACACAAACAATAATCTCGTTCTTAACCAACTCTTACAAAATGTTTCATCACTCCAACAATAAATTGTTACATTCAACCAAAATCAAAATGGCCAACCTTCACAATATGTCAAAAGAAACCCTTTGTCCTTGGAGATATTGAGAGCACAAATACCACAAGGCATTGAGATTCCTAGATTTGAGAAATATGGTGGAAAAGGAGACCCTAGTAACCATGTCTCAACATACACAACCTTATGTAGTGACTTCATTTTTTAGGATAAAATCTTGGCTAAACTTTTCCCTAGATCTTTGAAAGACACTGCCTTGGAGTGGTTTTGTTCTTTACCAAATAACTCAATCAGTTCGTTCAATGAACTTGTTGATTCCTTTCTTAACCATTTCCAAGTGCACACTAGTCCCAAGATGACCTTTGCTAATTTAATGCAATGTAAACAAAACAAAGATGGAAAGGTCATTGATTTCATAGCACAATACCAATTACTTTACTCACAAATAAACATTAAGATTCCTTATGTTGACCTTCAAAGAATATTCATTACAAATCCACATACCAATATTCAAGCTAAACTTGAGATGTTGAAGTTTCCCTCCTTTACACACTTGTGCATGACCCTTTGTAATTATTAGAATTTGGTTAGTCGTCGTGAAGCAAAAACTACTTCTAACGCTCCTGAGAAATCTGAAGTCGTGCCCCATAACAATTTCCAACCTTTCAAGAAACAAAATAAGGGCTTTTTACAAATAAATACACCTCAAACAAGTTAACATGTTAACTCCCAAGTGGTTGAACTATAAAAATGAAAAATCCATATCCATTTAGTGAGAGGAGTAGAAAATGTACCCCTTTACCCGATACCATTCACTCTGTCATGTTGCAACTTATAGGTAGGAACTTAGTTACCTTACCTCCTATTAGAGCCATTGATAAAACTAAGCCCTTACCTCCAAACTTTAATTCAAATGCCTTTTGCCATTGTTACTGACAAAATGGACATGATACAAAGCAATGTAAGTGTCTTAAACATATTGTGCAAGACCTCATTGATTCTAATCACATCTAAATTGGTGGTGTTAATGATCAAGGAAATAATTCTATTGCCCCACCCAACCAAAATTTGCAAACCTTTACCATCCCATGCCAAATCATAATATCTCTTTTGTGAAAGCTACTGATGCCAAGAATGATGTGATGAATGTTGACAAACTTGAAGATATAAATGATAAGAATATAAATGAAAATGAAGGAGACATAGAATGTATGGTCAGCTTCATTGATGTTCAACCTTGTAAGGGTCGAACCAAAATACCCCTTGACATTGATTTCTCACAAAATGACATAATTAGATGTGCACCTGATGGTCCTCTTTACATCATTAGGAGAATTAATGACAAGCCTACTAATGGGATATTAATTAATCTCGTGTGTGTAGAGAATGTGATCACCAAGGAATTATTGTTTGTGCATGAACTTTATCAATATTCTTATGAACAACCAAAAGCATGGATCAAAAATGCATAATGGCTTTGCTTGCCCTATGATAGGTTCAATCACCCTTCCTTTAAAAGTTGGACCGAAACAATTGAGTGTCTCATTCTTCATCATCCCGTCATCAGATCAATTTCGTGTGAAGCTTGGTTATCCATGTCTATGCTCCATGGATGTTGTCTCGACTGTAGTGCATAAATGCTTAAAGTTTCCATTTGGCAATGATATATTTACTATGCACCATAGTGGCTTTAATCTCGTGTCTTCCCTAGGGAATTTATCATTTAATTTCTTTTGGCCTAGACCTATGGAACCTATTAAGCCTCATGAGGACTTCTTTTTCAAATCTAATCAAAATTTTAAGGCAATGCACCTAGTAGAATTATCCCTTAGTAGTAGGTCTCAACCCTTGATTGAACTAGAAGCTCTTCCAAGTAACCAAGACCAAACCATGATAAATCCTTCACCTATTTTCTATAAAAGACCAAGAGATAACAATATAAGTCTCATTGGCCCTCCTAAGATCAATTTTTTTTATAAAGCTAAAGAGAAAGTGGTTGAAAAACCTCCCATGGTTCCTTTTGTTCCTCCCTTGTGGAAAGAAAAGAAACCTATAGTTGATAAACTCGCTCCTACACAATCACAACTTGAAAACCGTACAAAGAGAAATAGAAATGCTAAAGAGCGTAGGCGTAGACGTCGTGCTATTTCTCATAGACTAAAAGAAGAAAATCAAACAGAAAATCCAAATGAAACACCAATTGAAACAAAGCATGATGATCCTCACCTTTGCCACAACAAAAATAATAAGAAACTTCTATGAAAATTGTCATTAGGCATCCTATTATGATTAACTTGGATGATGATGATGAGATTGCTAAGATTGATGAGGAAGTGCATAATGAGCTGAATTTATTATTTTCCTCTTCCATGAGCTTAGATGATAACAACCATGATGGTCCTCCTAACAAGGGTGACTCACCATGTGTTGAACCTGGTTATGCTCCTAGTACGACACTTGTCGTTGTCCCTTTGGCTAGTTACCCACCTTTCACATATGACGAACAAGATTGGGATGCAAATGATTTACTATAAGTTGACTCGCATGTGCCATACTAGTCTTCTCTTTGTGTTCTTTGTGATTGCATGTGCGTAATGTGATGCCCTATACTATGTTGTTTGGCTTGTCTTTATATGTTTGTGAGCCTACTTTGGATGACCCTTGTCACTATGTTAGTGCAAGGATACAAAGGAAGCGAATTTTTCATGACATTCTTCTATTTGTATCTACATTCTTCTATATGTCGTAATATTTTGTCTTGTGTTTTTCTTTTGGAGATGACGCAAGGCATCAAGACATTCAGCTATCTTCCATGTTGACCCAAAGGATTTTCTTTGTTCTCTCTCTCTCAATGTGTCATTCTTCCTTTGTGCTTGTTGTTCCATGAATCATATGGGAAATGATGGTGGTTTTGAGCTTGATTATATCACTACAACAACGACAAACACTGACCCCAAATCCATGGATCCCTTATGTGTTATATTCAGATTGCATATGGGGGCAACCCTCCTTTCCATGATGTAGCTCTACTCAAAAACATATGTTTTACATAGGGATTTCTGAATAAAACTCTCATGTATTGGCACTTATTGTGTTCTACTTTAAATTAATTGCTCACAACATGGTGTTTAGCAATTTCTTTAAAGTGGGGGCATACACATCCCCACTCATTGTTTGTTTCAAAGTGTCGTCTTATTTCATGTGATGTGTCTTCTTGGTGGTGTCATTGTGTTTGATGTCCATCAAGATTGTGACCTTTCTGAGCATATGACATTCCTCTTAGTGGTGATGCTACGAATTGCATTCCTTAAGTTGTGAATATTTTATCCTCGATTAGTCCTCTCTTGGAGACATTAGGCATGATGTTCACTAAGGTGATACCTCTCATAAACTAAGCAAAACCCCTTTGAATATCCCATTGCATGTATCAAGGCCACCAAGCATAATGCAACTTGCTTGCCAATTGAGCCTTTATGTTTTCCAAGGCCACCAAGCATAGCACAACTTGCTTTCCAGTGGAGTCTTTTTTATGAGTGCCTAGCATAACACAACTTGCTAGCCTTGTGACCATTTTTGTGGCACCTTATCAAAGTTATTAGGAGGTATAGCTTTGGTATGGTTAGTACAATGGGAGCCTATAGACCTGGTACAACATCCCATTAGCCACTTTTTGGGGCTCACCTAGTGGACAACAGATTTTCACTAGCCCATGTGAGCACATTTTGTTTTCATAGTGGGCATCAGGTTTCCACTTCTAAACATTTTTTGGAAAAACAACTAAGGCTTGATCCATACCAGTTGGACAAACAGTCAAGACTTGAGCCACCCCTCTTTCTCTTCTTTAATTGTGGTATTGTATGCTTGTGTATTTTGTTTTGTTGTTGCATAGTCAACATAAGCATGTGTCTCTTTGTGCCTTTGTTGGTTTGCTGTGAGATCTTAGATCTTGGGGGCTTGATCATCCTCCTTGATCTTTGTTGTCTTATCTTTCCAACAGTTGTACAATTAGACCTCTCTTGATGCTTGTTTGACTACTTTAGTGTGATTTTGAGTGTAGGGCTCATCCTCTCACTAAAGTGGGGGCTAAATGTAGTATCGAAAAATGTACTCATTTAAATTTTCACACTATTTTTGGGTCCCTTAATCAATTAGACTTAATTAAACCTCTAACTGACCCTATTATGCATCTACAAGCCTAATTAATTGCAATTTCTGAAAAAGTGAATCATGATTTAATTAATGTAATTATCATTTGTATCACCCCAAAATGAATAGGTCCTAATAATTTAGGTCAAGACCCATTCACCCTTGGGCAAATGGGTCCCCTTTAAGATCACAAATTCAAATTTTAAACATGTTTTTGGCAGCATCTTAAGGTTTTAAATAAAAGTTTTAAGTGTCGGCTAGTAATGTTTAATTTTCGAGAAATTAGAAAATTTCCTATAAATACTAGGTCATTTTATCAAATTCAAATCCTAAGATATCTAGATCTCATATGAAAGCATTCTTAAAGCAAAGATTATTGTCAAGGGTGTTCAAGAGCAGATTTCTCAAGCATTTGTTGCAACATTCAAAATCTCAAGCATCACATGTCAAAGTTGTCAAGCATCATGCATGTTTTTGGAGCTAACATTGCGATGTAGGTTTCAAGTTTTAAATCAAGATCACATCATCAATCAAACCATTTCATGCAAGATCAAGATCTTGGAGAGATGTACTAAGTTTCAGTCCTTCAAGGGTTTCAAATCAAGGATTTGGTGAGTTGCAGCATAGCATTTGTTCATTCATCATTTCTTTCATGTTTTATTGTTTCATTTCAAGGTTTGATTACCAAAATGGGGTTTGACCAAGGAAAACCACCATTCCCCCATTCACCAAAAACAAACAATTTTTCCCTCTTGTGTGTTTTGCAAATCTTAGGTTGAAAAAGGATTGAAAATCTATCAACGATAAAATTTTCAAAAGTTGTCAAAGTTGTCATCAAGCCACAAAAACTCACTTTCAAAATTTATTTCCAAATTTCCAACTGTGAAACTTGGAAGAATCGGGAGTGCAGACATAGGACCAGAGGACTGTGAAAGAAATTTTCCAACCCCTGCAACAAGACCCATTCGCCCTTGGGGAATCCCAGAGGACACTCAGCAACAATATTTTGGTGACAAGTGCAAAAATACTTAACCTTCTCAGATCTTCCAAAAAGTTGTAGGTTCCATTAGATTAAGATTTAATCTAGTGATTTCAAGTGTTACTTTGCATTTTTTGGTTTATTTACTATTTTTAGTTTTTCTCTCAAAAGTGTTGATTCAACAGACTTACCCTGTCCTAGGTCTGAAGGAAAACAACAAGATTTCCACCAAGGTTGGCTCACCTAAGGGTTGAAAGTCAACCTTGTCCTAGAGGGTCTCTTTTTCCTAATGAACTAAGGAAGATAGGTACATTATATCCCCCATTTTTTCATCATTATTGATTTGCACCCATTTTCTTATGTTTCAAGAAGTATTCATGGAAACACTTGCAAGTGCATGTATTGTTTATTTTTTGATTAATAGATGGAGTATGGATGCTTTTGAAGGCTAAGTTTTTCCCTCTTGAGGGTTTTCCCAAGGTATATCTTGTGGTTTTTCTATATGATCTATGCATTATGGTTACTTGCATGCATGTTTTTCTCTCATAGGGTTATGTAGTAAATGGATTAAGATTGTAGGTGTCATGCATTATTTCCTAACAAGTGGTATAATAGCTTTAATGGTTGTGGGAGGTGTGAGCTTCCAAAGTTTCGTTATAACCCTTATTTGAGTAGATTTGGTGTAAAGTTGAATCCATGGCTATGTAGGAAAGCTCTGAGGCATTGCAAAGTATGGAACACATGTTCTAGGTGTTATTATGCAAATTTGAGTTTTTGGGATGTCAAGATATGTTGGGTTTATTGCAGATCTGAAGCATACAAAATTTGAGTCAAAAGGGTTTCTTAGATAGAGCTTTCATATGAGGGTTTTGTAGAGGAAATTTCATGGATGACCTCATGAGACAAAATGGACCTCACCATTGGATCTAGAATGACTGAGAAACAAAAATTGATATAAAATTTGCCTTATTTTTTCCACGTGAAAAAAATGCAATTTTTTTTAGCCATATGGTCGTATGGCCATCCAATTTCCCTATCTATAGAAAAAATTAAAAATTAAAAATTAAATTAAAATAAATCCAATAAAAATTAAAAGGTTTAATTAAAAATGAATTGAAAAAATATTAAAAAGCCATGGGGTAGGGTCTGCATACCCCATACCCCACTAGCTCTGTCGACGCAACAAGTGCGACAGTACTAGTACGAGATGACAGTTCCCGCCAATGGTTGTCGGCCCACTAGTCAGTAGTTGTCAAGCCGGCAGGGGCTTAGCCTCCTAATCAGTTGGGGGACCCCCCAACTCAGCCCTTCGAGACTTTAAAAAAATGAAAGTTCCTTTTTAAAAACCTTGAAATTTGTCACTAAGCTTTGGAATATGTTGGGATATGGTGTTGTACACCATTCCATAAAATGTTATATTATAATGTTGTAATTAAATAATTATTTAGTTGTGATGTGTTATCACGGAATCTAGCAGTGCTCGTTCCACGGATAACCCCCCTACGAAACTTGTCTGTTTCCTAGGATTCGTGAAGTTCAAGTACGCATAACGAAGTGATTTTCAAGCCACCTCGAAATGCATTCCAAAGTCTTGAATAGTCAATTCGAGCATTCCCCCATGTTCGCCTCGCGAAGACCTTCGAAACGAGCTCCTTCGTGAAGTCTCACTGTTCGTACTTAGTGAATTGCGAAAAATGCAATGGCACTGAAAAAGTGCGCTCCTGCCCTGAAGCCAAAATTTGGCTAAGTACAAAAAGTGCAAGGGCGCTAAAATTTAGCGCCCCTGCATAAAGTGAAATTTCTAAAAAATGCAATAGCGCTAAATTTTAGCGCCATTACACTTTTTCCTGACACTTAACTTTTTCTTGGCCCTAGCACGTTTCTTCATGATTTTCGCGTTTTTCGTCAATCGTGCCACTTTTCGTGCCTAAATTTATTGCTCGACTTGAGTTAGGTTTTTGATTTTCCCTTTCACTTAAAAGTGTTTTATTTCGCCATTTTCATTGTTTATGGTCTTTGTTCTTCTTTTCTTCTTGCTGGGCAAGTTCTTCTCGAGCCGCAATCACGTGTTTTGGAAATTCGAAGTTCTTCTCCAGCGTTTTTCGCATTTCATCTTTGTAGGTTGTTACCCTTGCTTTCTCTTTATTCTCCAATTTCAATGGCAACTCCATGCAAACAAAAATTGCCAACCCCAAGCGCCATTTCCATACATCCCTACATCTGTTTTATCCAAAATATGCGCAAGATGCTGAAGCGTCAAAATTTAGCGCCATGACATGTTGAAAATGTCAGAATAAATTCTAATTCTCAGAAATGCAGAGGCGCTAAAATTCAGCGCCCTTGCATCAAAAGTGACATCTCCAAAATGTAAGGGCGCTGAATTTTGGCGCCCTTACACTTTTTTCAGTTTTCTACAGTCTTTTCCAGATGAGCTTCATTTTTTACCAGTGCACTCCTAAGCCTTGTTCCTTCCGTTTTTGTGCATCGTTTTGCATGCCTTGTCATGTGCTCCACGCTTTCCCATCATCGTTGCTCGTTTCACGCTTCCCATGCTGCTTTTTCTGCTAACGCCTGTTGATTCACCATCCTTGCAGTTTCTCTCCAGATCTCGTCAAGTGATCTCGAAGGTGATGTCCTTTGATCTTGGTTCTTCCAAATAAAAAGTTCATGCAGGAGACCAGGAAGAAGTATGAAGACTCCGCGCCCAAGCAAAGAAACATGAAGAAGCTTCCTGTTCTCCAGTATTAGACATTTCCAGTGCATCCCTTTATGCATCTTGTAAATATTTCTCGACATTTTCAAATGTCTTTTTGTAAATTGTAATTACACCAAGCTCAAAGATGTAATATTTTGAAAATAAATTACACTTTGACTTTGGTCAAAGATAGGTGAGATCTCCTAAAATCGCTCACCTAACTTTCCTTAATTTTCTCAATCAGTTTCCTATTTTTGCTCATCCCTCTTTCTATATAATGTGAGGGATTTTCATTGTAAATGATCTTTTAGTGTTTTGCAACGAAGTGCTGCCCTTTTTGAAGCAAATTTGTGAAACTTTGCGTTCATGCTTTGTGAATGAAATTTGATTAATAAAGAAAAGGATTGCAAGCCAAACTTTGCGTTGGATTCGATACTTTTGTGAGTTGATCTTATTTGGTGGTGATTAGCTTGAATAATCTGAAAGACTCTAAGTATTTTATGTAAACTTTGTGTTACATTTATTATTTAGATTGCATTTGTATTTCTGTTTATCATTTGGTTGAATGATCTACAAGACTTTGTGCTTGTAATCGTTCATACTCTTGCATGTTTTGGTTGAATGATCTACAAGACTTTGTGCTTGTAATTATTCATACTCTTGGATACTCTTGTCGAAGGATCTACAAGACTTTGTGCTTGTAATAGTTCGTGCTCTTTGATACTTTTGTTGGATGATCTACATGACTTTGTGCTTGTAATCGTTTATGTTGTTTGAAGAATTGCTGCGTCTAAGAAGACTTTGTGCTTCTAACGTGACAAACGGTACATCTGCATAGATCCAACATTGAAAAAGCTACGGAACGACTTTGTGCCTTCGTGAGCTTTCCCTTTTTACTTTATTTGTTTATTATTAATCACTTCTGGTATCTCTACGCTTCGCTTTGACGAGATAGAGGTATTGGTATTATTGCTAGTTGTTAGTTTAAGGTTATCAAGAATTGTAAACTTCCAACGGTGAAGCATTGTAAACATCTTCTCTGAAAAAAGAGAGAAGGATGAATGCAACACACCCCCCCCACTCCGTAAGTTTCGTGTACATTTTGTAATTACTTGTTTGTTTTACTATCGCTTCTGTTAGCAGTAAGAAGGGTGCCTCCCCTTTCCGAGAGGAGAGATTCACATCTCACATAGCTGTGGCTGAAGTCCAAGTTGTGTAATCTATCGAAAAGCTGATTACATAATTTTCACCCAACATGATGCACCTAGGTGGTGTGGTTAATTACACTAGGTAATTATTTGAAGACCACTTTATGTTGTAATGTAACATTGAGTTATCATTATTTAATGTGTGAGAGACATGAGATAATAATTTAATATTGGGGAAAATATTTAATAAAGTAAAAATTTAGTACCCAATATTAAATGAGGGGTTAGTAGTTTTGTATTCACGTGGTTTTATTTTACTATTTGGTTGTATTTATGTGAGTTTGAGTATATAAAAGCAAGCACATGTTTAGACTTTAGAGGTTAAGGTTGGTTGGGTGAGTGGGTTATCATTATTGTGACTTTATGAGGAGTGCATATGTGAAGCATGACATGAGATGTGTGGATTCATGCTTGGACACATGAAGGATGCATTGGAGAGGCTTGATGTTTCAAGAGTATTCATGGATACTTTTCTAAGTTCATGTATTGTTTATTTGTTGATAAAATAGATGGAGTATGGATGCTTTTGGAGGCTGAGTTTTTCACTCTTGAGGGTTTTCCCAAGGTATACCTTGTGTTATCTTGTAGTTTGTTTATTTGATCTATGCATTATGGTTACTTGCATGCATGATTTTCTCTCATGGAGTTATGTAGGAAATGGATTAAGATTATGGGTATCATGCATTATTTCCTAACAAGGAGATGCAAATTAGGGGCGACAATATACTATTTTTTGTATTTTCATATTATCTAGTTGAAAGTGAAACTTGCATCCTTTTGGAATTTTGTATATCTTGTATATTAGTTTTAATATCACATGCATATTGACAATGAATTATAAAAGCAATTAAGTTTTGACATTTGCTAATTTGTTTGACTCTCATGTGAACTTTCAATTCAACACAAATGTTATGCATAAAGAATATACACTATATATGATGAATTCTTTATCATTGTTATCATATGAATATTTAAAATAATCTATGTATTTCAAAAGTTGCTTATCTGTTATATAGTCATCCCCTTTGTCATCCCTTACTATCCTAAAAAATGAACTAAAAAAGCCATATTGGTTGAAACACAAGATTAGTTTGCAATTGAGTCTGGAAGAGGTCGCAATTGAGCATGAAATTTTCCTGCTAGGTCATAATGTATTTTTCAGTTGACTATTGACGAATTTCTATAGTGTGAATTAGTTAGCAAGAGTGGAGTAAGGCGTGACGATATTAAATCCAACTATTTAGACCACATTTTCATTTCACTTCAGGAAGTTTCTTTTTAGTGCTCCCACTGACTGTCGACCTATAGAAGAAACTACTCAACTCCAACTAGAAATTCCACACAGTAACATTTCATTTTAAGGGGTATTCTATTTAGTTTTTTATTTATTAGGTTTTTGTCTTTTATAAAAATGTAAATATACATTTCAAATTTTAATAATGAAATTTAATAAAAATTAAATAAATTTAAATTTGATATTATTTTATTTTATTGTTTTTTGATTTTTTAATATTAACATTTAATAAACTAAAATTTAATAGTTTAAAAAAAATGGTTCAAATTTAAGGGTGATAACATGTATTGGGAGTAAGCTCAATTCCTAACAATTTAAAATATTTAAATTAAATTTTTAAACTTATTAACTTGTTAATATTTTTAAATTTATTTTAATTTTAATATAATATTATTTTAGTATTTATCAATTATATATTTTTAAATTAAATTAAATTTATTATATTATTTATATTTACAAAAATCAAATTAATATAAGACGAATTTAATCACATTTTTTTTCAAATTTTTTCTTAATCAAACTTCATCCGAATTTTATTGTTGTCGAACATGAAATCAAACTTAAATTTTGTGGCATAGTTATTCACACATGTTCACAAGTTTACTTATGGGTTAAGGAATCTTTCTCGAAGTCTTTAGTACACATCTTATCTCTAGTTGTCTCATACCATAAGATTAAAACACTTGTCACAATCTTGTCTTGTCCTATCTCTCAACCTTGCATATATAAGAAAGGCTCCATGTACATTATGTATATTAATGTAGGGGTATGTATTATCATTGATCCATTAATGATCATTATAAATTATTACATCAATATCAAACAATCTATCATATTGCTCTACTCTCTTGTGGAAGAATATACTTGGTTTTGTAGGTGATCCTTGGGTATTAGAGCTCACTGTCAGCTCTTACTTGGTATTAGAGTAGCAAATCTACAAGCTCTTGAGATTTGAGAGTGATTTAGGCATGAAACTTTTCTAGGTGTATTTTGGGGTAAAAAGGACCTTGCCATTGAGTCCAAAAGGCCCCAAAACCCTTATTCACTTAATAATTTGGCAAAAAAAATTGGCAATTTTTTGTTAGGGTTTAAAGGAATCTATATATTTTTCCTATACAAGTGTATGGATTTGTATTTTCCATACAAATCTATAGGTGTATGTAGGTGTAACTCAATAATGGCATATTTTGTAGAGAATATTCTATATGCATCATTTGTTTGTGGGGTTGCATCACTCCAAAATCAACATCGCGTCACGGTACAACAAAAGTTACGAGAGGGCAATATTTTTTCATTTTTTTAATTTTAACCCTTACAACATTTTAGTTGTGGTTTTTTAGCACTTGATCACACCCCTAATTCCACCCAAGGAAACGAGACTTAAATCTCAACTTGCAACTGTAGTGTGTTGAGGAGTTTTTGTTGCCTAAGCGATCATTTTTGCTACTTCACAAGTGTTTATCATTGGAGCATTGCCCATGCAGCCCAACCCCATATTCATTGCTTGTAGCTGTGAAAATGCCACCTTCACTAACTATCCACTAGATCCAGCCATAATTGTTGCACTCTATCACCAGTCAACTTCCAGGGGCTACAAGCCTCATTTGATGTTGTAATTGGGTAATTTTTTTTCATAACTTTTATTTCCAACGGTGTAGGTTCTATTTCCACTTTAATATGATTTCTAATGTTGCAATTCTTATTATTAGTTTTAATTGTTGGTATATTTTGTTATTGATTGAAGTCATCTCCCATTTTGACATTTAAACTCATAACTTTTTGTTCATTTATCCAATTTTCGTGATTTTTGTAGCACTAGAAAGGTACTAAGGAGATCTTATCTCTCTATGCATTTTTTCCAAATTCAATCCTAGGTATCTTTTATTCAATTTAACATTTATCACACCCTACTTGATTAGTTGGACATCTTGACACTTGAGAAGTTCTATATTATTTTTTTGGGGGGCTTTCAATTTTAGTATTGATTAATATCTGAGAGGTTTCATATTATATTTTTGCAATATCTTGATTATTTTTCTCTCTTGGTGCTTGTTGCTCTCATGGTAGAATAAGGTTCATTTGAGCCACTTACTTCTCACAATTATCATGCATGGAAGATGAAAATGCAACATTTTCTCCATTCCAAGGGTTTATGGTCTATTTTGAATGAACATCAACCTAAATTCAGTAGGGAATATAAGATATTTTCTCATAGGAACAAATGTAATGAGGCTATTGGCTTGATTACATTACATTTTTTTGACAGCTTGTTGTTCCATATTGAGGAGTGCACTACACTAAAGAAGGTATGGGATAAATACAAAGATTTTCTTTGTAAAGTTAGTGAATTCTATGTTTTACAAATAGAGGTAGAATTGAAATTTATTTTTCTTTATATATTTCATAACATTGAAGATTATTTGGTTAAGTTCAAATTTTTCATATCTTAATTGATTGGTTGTTGGAAAGATAAATTTGATAAGGAATGTATGAATTCTCGATTTTTTCTAAGCTAAAAAGGACCATTTGCAACCTTTTATTCTACCCTTTATTCTACCATAGATGGCTTAGGTGAATCATTTAACATGCCTTCTTTTGAGACATTTTGTGACCATTTGAATAGAGATTAAGCTAAGCTTATCTAGTTAGATGCACTTTCCAAGAGTTAGGCATTGTTAGCACAAACATCCAAAGGCAAAGGAAAAAAGAGATAACCAATAGCCTAGTAGTTGGGACCCATCCATGCATCCTTACATCATCTTTACATTCTTTCATTTGTTTACTTCTCCCTAATTTTCACTTAAGGGGGAGGGGAGGAGGGGGAGGAGTTTGGTGTGAACGAGGTATATTACCTACTTAGTTTACCTAGTAGGTTCTATTCACACATGTTCACATGTTAAGTTTTGATTATGTTAAAACTGGAAGGGCTAGTACCTGTTATAGAGCAGCCATAGAGGTAGAAGGCAGGTGGCTCACAAAAAATGAGACCACTAAAAAGGAGGAATGAGACTCACTTGCAATGAGCCTGAAAGAGCAACAAATAAGCCATGCTTTTGACTGAAGCATGAAACCGGAAAATAAAGACCAGCAGCAAGAAACAAAGGTTTTTGAAATAAAGGAACCCAACAAAGAACACCTCCCTATAGAAGCCAGTAAAAACCAACAGAAGCCAATAGCTTACACACCGAACAAAGGGAAGGTACTCCAAAAAAACTCTAGAACTTCTGAACCAAACTCAAAATAAACCAAAGGGAAAAGGGCCTCCTTTTCCACAAAACACCAACCTTACAAACAATCCCAAACTCTAACCCTAAAGGAGCATAGTCCAACTCAAAAGGATCTACAAAGAAGAAAGATAGCAAGAGGAAAGATCCTCCCAACAACCCCCCAGAACAAACCTCCACCTCAATAGGAGAATCAAAAAAAGTGGGCTGCAAAGGAGAAATGGAACTAGCAGAAGGGATAAGAATAGCTCGCTTAAGCACCATGAGAAACAAAGTTTTCAAGAAGGGCGAGGAAAACACCCCAACCAAGTGAAACAAGGCAAAGGTAGCCCCTACCCCCAAGAGAATGTCCATTAAAACCAACGTCGTAGAATGCAAAGTGATACCATCATCACAACAAATGCTAAAACCAATAAGCAAAGACATAATAGGATAGAACTTACCTAGGAATTGAACTTGGGCCAACAAAGCACCAATAGCTAACATTATAGCAGTTCCAAAAACAAAGCAATAGCTCTGCAAACCTTCCAAGAAACCAAAGAATCCCCCAAAAAAACATTCTTCAAGAGCCAAAACAAGGGGCTTAGCACTTCTACAACAACTATTGCAAAAGAGAGAAACCCCAAGCAAAGACAAAGGCACCAAGATCTAACATGCAATGCCAAAGTCCGAAGAACATTAGCAACCAACGCACAAACATGAGAACCAACACCAAAATTAGTAGGGGAGAGTAGATCTCTACCAATACCAACACATAAACCCATGGGCACCAAACTCACTCTCGAATAAGCTTCTTGAACACACACCAAAAAGACCAAGTGAGCATGAGACACTGCACCGACCAACAGAAGGGGAAAACCTCCCCAAAAATCTCCAACTCCCACCAAATGCCCCACCAAGAGAAGCAATACAACACTAAAGACTATCTAGCTCCCCACACATGAAGGACCGAAGAGAGAAAGGAAAATCCCCATCCTCAAGATTACTTACCAACACCCTCCTCCATAGTTTTCAACCTAGAGCCCTCACTCTAAATTCCACTCAAGCCATGAAATGCTCACAAGCAAGCTGCATCTCCAAAGAGATTAGCAAGAAGGAGTAGAACTCTACAACTAGAATGATAACGGCCAACACCAATGAATCATTGTAACCCACATTAGGGAAGAAAAGAGGAGCATGGGCGTTGGAGTAGAAGAACCCAATAGCCACTGTGACACCAAAATCCTTGACACGGAGGAGTAGAAGAACCCAATAGCCACTGTGACACCAAAATCCTTGACACGGAGGCAAAGCAACAACCCTGAACAAAGAGGTAGGACAGGC
This sequence comes from Sequoia sempervirens, assembly GCA_007258455.2. Lineage (NCBI taxonomy): Eukaryota > Viridiplantae > Streptophyta > Pinopsida > Cupressales > Cupressaceae > Sequoia > Sequoia sempervirens. Next base: position 241,934,387 of record VDFB02256132.1, on the reverse strand, counting down.
ATTGCAAATGCAAGGTGAAGAGGTAGGCTCGAGCCACAAACACCAAAGGCGAGTAGGAGAAAGAAGAGGGAAAATTTCCCAATACAAACAACATCTAGGGAAGAAACCTTGGTAGGAATGGAGACTACCATGAATAGCCAGATGTTTAACTAGATAGTCCCCAAGCCACCAACAAGCCTAGAAACAAACAAGGATCTCACCACAAAGTGCAAATCAATTGCCACCAGACCCAAGCTCTCTGAGACAAGAAGGATGAACTCAACAACCAGCTACTCAAATGCAACAGAAACACCACTAAAAGGGCAAAAAAGAAACCCAAAGCATAGCCCCCCACACCTAGAGGCCTAAAGCACCAATGCAACCCATCATCTTCCTCTGAATTGGTGCTCCCATCACCCTCATCCTATGGAAATTTCAAAAAACTCCTTCTGTTCACACTCCTGCTCACATGTTAAGTTTAATTAAGGGTCTATGAATATTTCTAGAGGTTTTTAGTACACATGTGATCTTATCTTATCTTATCTCTATTTGTCTCATGTCATAGTATTAAGACACTTGCCACAATCTTGTCTTTCCTTATCTCTCAACCTTGCCTATATAAGCAAGGCCTCATGTACATTGTGTAATTTAAGGATATGTACTACCATTGATCCATTATTAATCATTGTACACTATTGCATCCATATCAAGCAATCTATCATATTTCTCTACTCTTTTGTGGAAGGATATCTTTGGTTTTGTAGGTGATTCTAGGGTATTAGAGCTCACTATCAGCTCTTACATATTGAATATAACCCATAATTACTTTTTGGATAGATAAAGTTGAATTATGAAATAATTTCCCTTGCACCACCCCATTATCCTATGGGAAATTATATAATAGGCTAAAGGTTCTTTTTTGGACTTAAACTTGAGAAGGGGATGTAAGAGTCATCCCTTTTTAGAATTTTTTGTCATCAAGCAATTGTAAATTTGGATACTCCAAAATATACTATCCCTCTCAAGGGGCATCCTCTATTGGAAGATCCCTCTAATGTACTAAATATTATAAAATGCTCATGTTTCTCAATTTTCTCTCCTACACATCCATGATAACTTCAAGTACCAAAGTCAACTTACTTTTGTCATGAAGTGGAGGCAAAGCTACTAAATGTGTGATATGGTGACTACTTTTTGAGGCATGAAACATGAACCGCATTATGAATTTTACCTTTTCTTGGAAACTCCAATTCATAAGCAACGTCTTTGATTCTTTTTAACATCAATAGGGTTCATAGAAGCGCGGGTTAAAATTTTTAGCTCTTCTCTTTAGGGATGATTTCCAGTAAAGTTACAACCTTAAAAAATCCAAATCACCAACTTTAAATGTTCTCTCCAATTTGTGTCTATTTGCATACATCTTTTGCTGATTTTGATCCTATTAGATATTTTTTGTAAGTACCTTCAAATTTTTTGGTTTTATTGAACCACATTTTTAGCTCCTAGCACTTTAATATTAATGATGATCAAATCCATAAAAAAATGCATCACATCCAAACAAATATTTTAAAATTCATACTAATGGACATGTGTAGTGTGGTATTATCACAACACTCTCCAAGATAGAGTCATTTGATCCATGGCTTATATTGTCTTGCTACATAGTGTCTCAAGTAACCATCAATATAGTTGTTCACAATTTCAATCTACCAATCAATCTAAGGGTGATAACTTGTATTGGGAGTAAGCTCAATTCCTATCAAATTTGAAGAGTTCTTGCCAAAATAGACTAAGGCATCCACTATCTTTATCTCTTTCTATTATTCAAGGAAAACCATGAAGTCTACAAAATTCTTTGGAAAAATTCAACTACCTAAGTTGACTTATATTCATAAGCAATAGAGAAGAAATGTGTATACTTGGTAAGTCTATCAACCACAACAAAGATACAATCTTTACCATGCACCTTTTAGAGTCCTGTGATGAAATCAATTGAGATGATCTCCCATTTCTGATCTAGAATAAGTAGAGGCTTCAATAGACTTGTTGGAAAAATATTACTCACTCTTAATCTATTGATAAACCATGAATCACACTCCAACATAAAGGAAGTGAAAAATTAGGAACAACCAACATAGGTCATGAACTCATCACCTACTTGAGCTTGCCAAAATTTCACTATGTTGCATTGGTTCATGTGAAATCTCCCTTCTTAGTCAAATCAACTTAAGGTGCTCCCAATTGTGAGAATCTCTTAATAAATATTTTGTAGTAGCTACAAATTCCAAAGCGTCCTCTCAATTGTATTAAGTTCTTTGGGGAGGCCAATCTAAGATAGCTCATATCTTCTCTTGATCAACTTAAACTCATTGAGCATTGATCACATGACATGGATACAAAATCTTATTCGTTCCAAATTCACACTTGGAATCCTTGTCGAATAATACATGAGCCCTAGAATGCCCAAAACTTTATCCAAATGCTTCAAATATTCCTGGCAAGTATTTTTTTATGGATAAATATTGTAGTGTAGTAAAATGCATACCCTTGCATTTTCACACTTGTTTGGGCCCATCTTGCTTTGTTTATCCTTATTTATGTCTTAATTGGTCTTATTTTGCATCCACAAGCCTAATAAATTATATCTTTTTATGGCTAATCCCCTCAAACATCAAAGGGTAAATGGTAATTTAATGATTCTAGTTGTATGTCCCTAATTTTTGGACTAGGAATAAGATGCCACCTAGGGCGTCTTTGTCCCCCAAAGGTCTTGGGACCCTGATTTCAAATGTGCCTTAAATTGACCCCTTTTTGGAGTTTGTGCCTTGAGTTTCATGCCTCGGGACTAAGATGCCACCTAGGGCATCTTGGTCCCCCTTAGGGTATTTTTGGGATTTAATTTCAAATCTTGGTGGGATTTAGCCTCCTTTAATTAGTGAATTCATATGTTGGCTTGTTGTGATGTAATTTCAAGATATTAATCATAGATAAGTATAAATACAAGGTTCTTTCTCTCGCATTTTCACCTAGCAATCTAACAAGGAATCTAAGCATCCAAGCATTCAAGTATTCGAGCATTCAAGAGAAATTCATCAAGCATTTGGAGTCATCATCAAGATTCAAGCATGATATCAAGGATTCTTGCATCATGTGTGTTCTTGAGCTAGCATTTGTGATGTAGGGTTTTTATTCAAGCAAGCAATACAAGTCAAGATCTATCAAGCATTCAAGCTTTTCAAGATCCACATTCAAGCTAGCCATTTCACACAAGCTTGCAAATTCACAAGGGTTTGGTGATTTGTAACATTGCATGTTGTTCATTCATCATTTCCCTTTATTAATCTATTTCATTCCAAGGTTTAATTACCAACAAGGGGTTTGACCAAGGAAAACCCCCATTTACTAACAATCAACAAGTTTTTCCTCTCTTGTATGTTTGTTTGCAGATTTAGGTTGAAGACTTGAAAATCATTTGAAATGCAAAGTTGCAAAGTTGCATTGCAAAGTTGTCATCTTCATGAAAACTCACCTACAAACTAGATCTGGGAGTTTCAGAACCTAAGATCTGAGAAGAAGGAAGTGCAGATATTGAGCCTCAGGATCACATTCAAAGATTTCATAAATTTAGATTGGGACTAAGATGGTAGCAAAGGAATCTTAGTCCTCCCAAGGGTATTTTATAGAGATTCTTTGAGATTCTATTCCAACATCTAAAGATTTTGTATTTCCCCTAAAAAACAGCAACGAGACTAAGACAATAGTAAGGGAATCTTAGTCCTCCCTAGCATATTTTAACAATATTTTTGCATTTCCAAAATCTTCATCACATTTCCAAACTTCCCAAGTACACATACCTCAACTTGTTTTTGCTCAATTTTATCATTTGCACTCATTATTTGACTTGCATTACTAGATTTTGTGAGTTGAATGTTAAGTTGTCTTTTCCAAGCTTTTGTTTGGTGGTGAACCCCTCAAAGCTTAAAGAACCCCCTCCTAGGTCTTCCTTATTGAGAATTTACTCACCTTTGTGTTGATAGTCAATCCAATTTTGGATCCTAGGACATCTTTGAGTGACAATAGGAGAATAGTGGTGTTCTATGACCTAGGCCATAAAGCATCCCAGTCCCCTATTAATCAAATATATCATAAAAAAAACCAATAAATATATTCTTATTTTCTTATTGAACACTTGGTTCATGTAAGATTGAAAGATGGCAAGAGCATTAGTCAAACCAAATGACATGAATAAAAAACTCAGTGTCCAAACTGACACTTGAAAGTTGTCTTGTTAATTTCTTCATCATAAGCCTTTAATTGATGATATCCTAATCTAAGGTCTATCTTTAAGAAATAAGTTATTCCATGTAGCTCATTGATAAGCTCATCAATCTTGAAAATCGGGTATTTGTTCATGATGGTATTTTTTTATGGATTTTTTGTCTATGCACATCCTCATAGTTTCATCCTTCTTCACCAAGACTACAAATGAAGTAAACGGGATTGAACTACGCCTGATGTAACCCATGTCCAATAAATCCTTAATGATCTTCTCAATTTCTTCATTATGCCTTCTAGGATGACAATAAGCAATAATGATGAGTAGTTTGACTCCTTCCAACTCTATGGCATGCTCAAAACCTCTATCATACACCCTTCTTTGAGGTACATAGCTAAAAAAAAAAAATTATCCAGAAGAGACTCAATATCCACATGATAAGACTTCTTTTAATTTGAAGAAGTGGTAGGAATTATCAAACTTTGGGCTACCCAAGCAACCTTAATAGCGAAAATTCCTCTCCATTATTTTAGTAGATCAATTCTAGGAGCTCCATTTGGCATTCCTTAGAGAAATACCTTCTTCTCATCATCTTAGAACTTGAGTTCCATGGTTTAACAATTCTAAGTGAATTTTCCAAGGGTTTGTAACCATTGACTCCCAATACTACATATGTATCTCCTATGCCAACCATAAAATTCATTTGTCATTTTGTGATTTCTCAAGGAAAAAATTGATTGAATTTTTTTCTTTGTGCAAGGCACAATTAATCCATCATCAACCATCACAATAAACCCTTTGAAGTCTTTTGTCTCAAGCCTCTCTTAGCAACCAAACTTTCATCAATAAAATTGTGGGTTTTCCTACTATCAATCAACACTATGACTTTATTCCCATGTAGGACTCATTAAACTCTAAAAGGATTTCATTTCATAGTACTAGATAATATAGCAAAGGTTCCTCCTAAAACAACTTCTTCATCCTTATTGTAAGGTTCAAACTTCACTTCACTCTTCTCACTTTTTGACTTGGATTCCTCATTTGAAACAACTTTAATATAGTGGAATTTCCCATTAATAAGACATTTGTGGCTTCAATCTCACAATTCATTACAAGAAAAGCATAACTTCTTCCTCTAAATCTTATTTCTAGTAGCTTCTTCTTTGTTTGGTTTCTTTAGCCACTCCTTAAAAGGCTTATTATGTTTCTTTTCTTGAGATTCCCTTGGATAGAATTTTCTTTTACAAATAGAGGTATTCGTGTTTATAAAGCTTTTTTGATTGCATCTTACAACTAAGAATGATCAAAATATTTAACCCAACCCTTAAGGGGTTCACTAAAACCTCATATGGATATAATAATAAGATTCCTTTTGGAAACATCTAGAACCATAAGAAATAGACACTCATTTTTTGTCACATGGTTGTCTACTAAGGCATATTGTTCCAACTAGGCCAATTCCAAAAAATGAGCCTCAAGGTCCTTTCTATCAAATCTATCAATGATACTTTGCTTAAACTCAACATAAGTATCAATCAAACTATCGCCTTGAGTGATAGTTCCATAGTATCACCATTCATATGCCACTCCTTCCAAATAGAGTGTAGTATATTTGATTGCTTCTCCTTCAAACATAAGATTGAGAGAGAAATAAGCATCCACCTCCAAGATCCATACATGAGTTGTAAACTTGTTTGTACCATAAAAGGTAGGCATTAACAACTTACCCAAATATCTCTACAAATTTTGATTGTTATTTTTTTTGTTTCTCTCCCTCCTAAGCTGATTTTTCATTTTCAAGTTTAAAAAATCTAGTAGACAAATGGCTAAATGGAAATCCTCTTTGAAGGACTAGCATTCATGCAAGTAATCCATAAATTTGTCTCCATTAGTTTGATTATTTTTCTCTCCTTTCCCCTCATTTCCTACATCTCCTATCAAGAACTTGGGTTGGAGAGGTTTGGCTATAGATATAATCACTATTCTAGTGTGGTTATTATTGTTATTTGTTGTAGTATTTCCTTCACCATTTTGATTTTGATTTTCTCTAGGAGTATTTATGTTTTGAAATGTCTCCATGATCTATGTCAATATATTTGTCAACTGTTGTTGAACTTGTATGATGGCACTCTATTTTAGATCAATTCTTTCTCCATTAGGAATTGTCCTTTCTCTTTCTACCATATCAATATTTCTTTTACGAATGGAAACTCTACTACTATGTTGAAAGGATTGGAAGACTAATATCTTCTTCCTTCCCTTTGATAGTATTTGATTCTTTGTCATCAAGACACATGTGGTGAGATCCTTTTCATCATAGCTTGTATACAAGCTATCAAGACCACAACTCTAATACCACTATAGTGTCCCAAAATATTTTTTTTTTCTTTATAAAAATTTCACAATGGAAAATGCTTGCAATATTAACAATTTTTTATCACCAAGATCCCAAGGTGGGCAAGGTGAGAGCATATAGTGAAAGGAGTTAAACCAATTACTATAGTAAAATTATTGTTGGTGGCAAGCCACAAAACTCAATTTAATAAACTAATCCAAAAATATGAAAATAGCATAATACTTTCTAGCATCAAGCCTCACAAATTAAATACAAATATTGAATCTAGTGGAGAACTAAACAAACTATCATTAGCAATAGAAATTCAAAAAATTAAAGTGATTTTTAATGTCATGGTAGCATAACCATCCAGACTTACAATATTTAAAATCCACTCCAAACCTTATAATATTTTTAGTAGTAAACCATATAAATTTACAATGTAAAATATTATTTTCTGATTTGAAATATTGATGATGATTAGTAGAAATCTTAACATCAACTAATTCAACTATCAAACAAGATCAAATTATTGGTGAATGATGATAGATTACCTTTACTATGATTGTTAGACAAATATATTTTGAATTGGCATCTAGTATAGTTGCAATACCCTTGACTGCTAGTATGGTATCCTAGGGAGGTTGTAGGGCAACCAAGGAGGAGTAAAATCCTTATTCCATATGATGCAACAACCTTTAGAAGTGATTTTTTTCCTTATACATGACATCACAACCTTAAAACAATGAATGAAGTGATACTAAGATGCAATCAATGAACAAATAAAAAGGTGTGGCTCCCTTTTCAACTAAACAAGCTACAATAAGTTATTGATATGAAAACAAAAGAATTAAAGGGTATTCACAACACCCTTAATCACATTTACTAACTGAAATATGAGATACAACCTACTAAAGAATGACCCAAAATGATATTAAAATATTATCTTAAAAAACTTAAGCAAATATTTTGAAATCTTCTTAGAAAATCAAAATTATAGAAAATCCACATACAATACAAAGCATTGAAAACTTAAAGTTTTCACACCAAATAAAACACACTATTAAACCTATGATTGCTTAGCTCAATAGTAAACCCAAAATGGAATCACTCAAATGAATGAGAGGGTTTTCGTCCTTGATCCATTCTTTGCTAAAGGGCTTTCTTCCTAGCCCAAAAAATATGAACATTATTTTCAATCACAAGATAAATGAATTTGGTGTTAGAGTAATCATGCTTTAGTTAAGAATTAATTAATCTTTAATTGATTATTAAGCTAATTCATTTCATGCACTTAAGCTAAATTTAGGGGTGTTTTTTTCTTCTGTTAACTAGAGTGAGATATTATTAAATCATTTTATCTCATCGCATAGGATGTCAACACTTGTCATGATCTAATAAAGCACTCTCCCTCATTGTATTATCACTCTTGAAGACTCTTGAAGCTTTCATTTTGCAATTTTTTCTTGTTGAGGATATAACAAATTATTGTTTGTAGCTCTCTTGCGTGGAAGGTGTTTTTTTTTTTTTTTATCCTATTTCTCATGTTTATCACAATTGTAACATGGTATTAAAGCATAGATTCAATGAATCCCTTCTCCATTTTTGAGTTTTTTTCTCAACTAGGCTTACAAAAGTAAATCTAGAATCTTTATTGTTTTTTTTTTTGCAATTTTGGAGTTGGGCAATTTTTGGTGCATTTTGGCATGAAAGGACCTCACCATTGTGTTCAAAAGGCCAAACAAATGAATTTTGATATAAAAATTTTCAATTTTGACGTCAAGATTTTTTGAGGCAATTTTTTTGTATAGGCACCTATCCCACCATAAAATAGAATTTAAAAATAAAAATAAAAATAAAAAAAATTGGGCACTGTGACACGCATAATACTTTAAGTGCTAAACACTAGAACATGAGTGCATAGTGCCCAACAATTAGCACTACACTAAGCCATGATTTGTAGACTACTACACATCTATGATTTAGCCACTAGTCGCTAGCAACTACAGAGATGCTAGCTCCAGCGACACCTCCCATCCACCGCTCAACCAATAGTAGGGGGTAACAATTTTTTTTTAAAACCTACAAACCCTCTATGTCATATGGGCGACCAATGGCCAAACCTTGGGGGGGCTTGTTTTTGCCTCTAATAACCTAACTAGGTAACTTTTTTTTGGGGGGGAGCATAACTTTTCACTCGATTATCAAAATCGGGCAATCAAGATATCATCAAAATCTAGTTCCAAGAACTATCCAATGGTGCTAATATTTTTCTCAATTTTTTCTGCTAGTATATGTATCACCCATCAAAGTCAAATGTGTTGTGTTCACTCCCAAGCTCACAACTTTTGACTAATTTCTCCATTTTTTCATAATTCCAACGACATAAAGGTCTTTCAAAGCTCTTCACAACTATTCATGCACTTTTTCCAAATTTTTCTCTAGGTATTTTTTTTTTTTTTCACATTTTGGTGAATTACTTGAACATTGTAGATCTTAGAAACTTTATGTTTGGGTGAGACGACCTTTTTTAGGTTGTTATACATGTATTTCTAGCTTTCGGTCCTATTTGAGTATTTTGCACATCTTTTGCATGCAATTTCTTTTTATAGACACATCAAGATAAAGTGTCACTATTGTACTTGCTTTTGGGGACCTTTCACACATCTTGTTGTGCCTTTTCTACTCACACTATGTTATAAAGTGTCATGAGAGGGTTGTGTAGGCCTTTTATTTTTCCATGACACCTTTGTCAAGCGAGTGTTCCTTCCATGATAGCATCAAATGCTAGTGATTCTTGCCTCATGTGTGTGTGTGTCTTATTTGCACACCCTTTTTATTTGCAAGTACTCTTTTGTGCACATTTAGATATTCTTGGTTCTCCTTCATGCACTTCTTAGTGACACACAGTTTCAATGGATCTATCTTGGCTCTCCCTTTGTGCATTATAGCGGGGTTTATACTTTTGGTGCTAATTCTTCCTTGGTTTCATTTTTAGAGTGATCTACATATTCATTTTTTGTTCCTATGTATTAGGAAAATGCAGTGGTTGGTTACCCATGCATTTCAATGAGATGGAGTATTTACCATATTAACACTCTTGGATTCCTATTTCTAGAGGTGACCTTATATTTTTACTTGATCAGTGTTCTTTAGACCATTGGTACCTATATTTTCAAATTGCATCTTGCTTGGTTGAGTAGTTTCGTTTAGGTCACTCATGCAGATTCATGTGCCATTTGTATCTTCAACTTCTAGATGTTTGCCTTGTTTTTCCATCTGACTTGAGCAATGTCATTGGGACCACTCATACAAATTCTTGTCTTCTTGATCCTAATCATCATCTATTTCAGAGGAGGTTCTTCATTTTAGCACTATATTAGTCATCATTAAATAATTATCTACTTCTTTGTGCTTCAACGATGTTCTTCATGTTCCTATTGGGACACTATTTTGGAGGCTTCTTAGTTCTTCATTCGCCTTTCTCTATTTTGGGGAGGAGTTTTTCCCATGGTGTTTTCTCATTTTCTCCAATTATGAGAGATTAGATTGTTTGTACATGGGTACCTCATCAGGCCTTGTTTGTCAGGACTCATCATGCATCCTTTTGTTTTTATGCATTTGATTTTAGGGTTTTTAGCTACTCCCTAAGTTTTCACTGGGGTGTTAAAGTAATCATACATTAAATAAGTAATTAATCTTTAATTGATTATTAATTCATTTCATGCACTAGAATAAGCTATTATTAGATCATTTTGTCTCATCACATAGGATGAAAACACTTGTCGTGATCTAATCCCTTTATCATTTAGGGTTGCTCTTATAAAGTTCTATCTCTCATTGTATTATCACCCTTGAAGACTCTTGAAGCTTTCATTTTGTAAGTTTTTCTAGTTGAGGATATAGAAAATTAGTTTGTGTAGCTCTCTTGCATGGAAGGTTTTTTTTTATTGTTTGATCATGTACCTCATGTTTCTCATAATTCTGAAATTTGGAATATTAAATTGATAACCCTCTCCATTCCTCAACTCCTCATTTTATAGAATTTTCAACAAATAATAATAATAATTTTCTCCTTTTCTCTCCAAACTAATTTTTGAATTTGGACCCCATTCCCAACATTACTCTTGGTCCCTCTTTTAAAACATTATTTATTTTAATAATTAAACATAAGTTATTTTGTAATATAACTTAAAGTTACTTTTTTACAACTTAAGTTAAAAAATTAAATAATTTCCTTTGCACCAACCCATTAGTCTATGGGAGATGAAATAATATGCTATAGGTCTTTATTGGACTTACACTTGAGAATGAGACATGATAGTTTCTTGAAGTAGATCAAAAGAAGATTGCATTTAGTCAATATTTGTATTAGTGAGATCTATACTTCTAAATTGTAGCTTTAAATACAATTTAGTTGTTAATTCATGAAATTGTGTGATGTCAATCATTTAATTTTATCCTATTGATACAAATTTATTGACCTCTATTTAGCTAGCAAGTAAAAATTTATCTATGTTATCCCTTCAAAATAGTATTATAATGGAATACTACTCTCTATTTTAGTTGTCAAGAAATTGTGGGATTCATGAGTGTTTGAAATATTTATTTTTCTCAATAGAAAATCTTGTTGTAAGGCTTGACTATTAATAGTCCAATTGCATGCATTTGGGGAAAAACATAAGCAAATTAGTAATTTCCATCATGTGAAACCCCCATTGAAGTATTGTACAATGTGCATGTTGTCAAAATATATCTATAGTCTTATTTGAAGGTTAGTTTTAGGTCTAGTTAGGTCTTAGGGAGTTTCCCCTTATAGTTTGAAGAATCATTTTACTATACGTGTTGTTTAGTTTTGTGTTGTCTTGCAAGAGGTAAATTAAAATGCTAACATTTTTTGTCTCTACTAGGAAATGAGATAAGATAGCTAAACTTGGAGTTGAAAATCATTCTTTGTCTTTTCATCCTAATTGATACTTGTTCTATATTAGATCGCATAGGAAGACAAGGCTTCCTAATTCTATCTTTTAGATACCTACTAAAGCACATTCAAGCACAAATTCTTCACCAACATTTTGTGAACTCATTAATATATTTGTACAAGATCAAGATAAACATAAAGAAAGACATCAAACAATGGGTGATAACACTCACAATAGTAATGATCCACCTCCACTCCGATTATTGTGGAGAGCCAACATTGGTCCTTGGCAATCATAGTTCACCATGACTTCCCACAAGGCTTAATGAAGATTATTTTCAAATTGTATGGTAATGGCATGCAACACCCTATTATAGTGTCGCCTTCACCACAACTTGTAGAATTCTAGGAGTGCTACATGAATATTTCATGGATAGAATTTTTATTGTAAGCTTGGTCGGAGAAACAACATAATGGTTTCATTATCTTATTGTCAGTTCTATAAAAAGTTGGGAAACCATGAGGAAGAAATTTCATCATGCTTCAAATTTCCTAATGATGGTCAATTTATTTTTCAATTTCTATCTTGAGTAAAAATAAGTGTTATGATGAGTCCATGAAGAAATTTATCACGATATTTAGTCACCTTGTTGGAATATTCAACACAATTATGAAGACTTATTGCAAATTCTCTTAAGTTTCATCAATGCACTTCCAAACAAGGTTGCATTATTAATCAAAACTTATAAAATTGATGAGCTTGAATAATCCCATGCATGAGAATTTAAGCTCGAAGATGACATCATTACTACTAGAAAACTCAAGAAAGACTCCATCAAACCTAGGGTTTCAATTTCTATTGATCCTTTGTTGTAGAAAATAGTGATCAATTTTACTAAGATGAAAACATATTTTCAACAACATGGTCCAATGTAGCACTACCATGGACATATTCAAAGGAATAAAAAAGTGACACTTAAATTACTCCTCCGCTTGAAATTTTTTCCTTGGAGGAACTTCCTAATGATATCAACATTTTTTTCTTCTTTTAGGAGGCAATTGACAATAATGTCCAACATCAAGCCCAAAGATGCATTACATGATTCAACTCAATGTTGTTACTAGGTCAAATTGCTAAAGGGCTTCAATTAACCTTCAACATCTTCAAGATGACCCTTGTGGTGACTCTATAATGAAATTACATGTTTGTGGAATGAAACAACTATGAAATAGCAAAGACTTGAAAAGAGGAGAGTGCATGAAGAGAATCTATAGGAGAAACCATCAACACAAAGTCTCATTTTCAAGAGATTTATTTATTCTTTCATCAACTAATCAATATGAGTTATAGTTCTTGTATACCCCATAGAAATTTCCTATTTTCTATGAAGAAGAACAAGATACTATGTTAGAAGGAACTGAATTCTATTTTTTCTTCAAGGTAGATAAATTCTCTCAAGCATCCTTAGAGAAAAGTGTCGATTTAATTGTTTCTAATTAGCAAGACGATGATAGTTATGCCATATGAAGAAGCACCACATGAATTATTCTTTGCACAAAGTAAAATTGGAGAAGGAATTTGGCTTCAAGTTCAATAACTCCTATGAGCATTCAATATGGGGAGCATTATTTTCAGCTAATGTCTTTATTAGGGATGGGTGGTCTATTGCTAGAGGTTGATATTTATTTTCCAAAAGTTGGTGAGGTAGAAATCTTGGATGAAGTGTAGTCTCCTCGTGCAAAAAATGTTGTTTCAAATTCATGTAGTGGATCAATTTTAGATATAGAAGATTTGTTGCTGTTCTTGGCAATTTTCTTGCAACACCTTGAGAGTGGGTCTTCAACTTCTTGATGATTTTTAACTCGTATTCACATTTTTCTTCAATATCTCACCATAATATCAATGAAGAACACAAATTTGAGCATTCAATAGTTGTCAATAAGCTAATGCCAAGTTTGGATAGGTTTGAAGGAGAAAAAATACTATTGAAGGACTATGTCTCCACTTTGTCCATGTCAAAATACAACAAATGTGCAATTGATGATGATGGTGATTCCAATTGTTTTCTCCATTTAATGGGCACATTATTTGAGGCATATTGAATGTTTTGCAAGGTTTACTTCCAAAGATAGATATTTTCCTATAGGATATTCATTTTGATGATGAACAAATGTTTGAAGAAGAAACACACACATTAGAAGATCATGTTCCTAATTTTGTGCTAGAAGATGATGCATGGAAAAATTTTCAACCAAATGATATTTATATTTAGTGTGTATACTTTGATAATGGTCTAGCATTTAAATTTTTTTACTTGTACAGTTTGTCAAATCAAGATTTAACTAATAAGACGAGGACCCATTTCAAATTTCCCATTGAGCATTTTCCAATAGTTTGTACTTGAATCCATTCTTTGCTAAAGGGTTTTCATCCTAGGGTAGAAAAGATGAACATTATTCACTCACAAGATAGATGAATTTGGAATTTGAAATTGATAACCCTCTCCATTCCCCGACTCCTTTTATAGACCTTTCAAGAAATAATAATAATTATTTTCTCCTTTTCCCTCCAAGCTTGTATTTTTCAATTTGGACTCCATTCATAGCATTACTCTTGACCCTTCTTGTAAAATAACATTTATTTTAATAATAAAACATAAGTTGTCTTTTCTAATATAAAATTTAAAATTAATTTTTTGAAAACTTGTAAAAACATTAAATAATTTCTCTTACACCACCCCATTAGTCTATGGGAAATGAAATAACAAGATAAGGGTCTTTATTGGACTGATACATGACAATATGTTTTCCATTTTTTTGAAGTAAATCAAAAGAATATTGCATTTAGTTAATATTTTTTTAGTGAGATTTATCTTTCTAAGTTTTAGCTTTAAATATAGTTTATTTATTTATTTATTCATGAAATTGTGTAATGTCTAGATTATCTAATTCTTTCCTACTGATGGAGATCTATTGGCCTCTATTTTAGCTAGAAAGTAAACATTTCCCTATGTTATTCCTTCAAACTCTTATTACAATGGAATACTAGTGTCTATTTTAGTGTGTAGGAACTTGTGGTATTCATTTGTGTTTGAATTATTTATTTTCTTTAATAGAAAATATCATTGTAAAGCTTGAATATTTATAATCTAGTGCATGCATTTGGAGAAAAACATAGGCAATTAGTAATTTCTATTATGTGAAACCCCCATTGAAATCTTGCACAATGTGCATAACTTTAAAAGATATCTATAGTCTTATTCTAAGGTTAGTTTTAGGTTTAGTTAGGTCTTAGGGGGTTTCCCCTTATAATTTGAAGAATTGTTCTACCATATGTGTTGCTTAATTTTGTGTTGCCTTGCAAGAGGGAAATTAAAATGCTAACAATTTTTGTGACTCTACTAGGAAATGAGATAAGACAGGCTAAACTTGGAGTTGAAAATAATTTTTTTCTCTTTTCCTCCTAATTGATAGGATCTCTATTAGATCAAGTAGGAAGGAAAGGATTCCTAATTATATATTTTAGATACCTACTAAAGCACATTTAAGAAAAAATTCTTCACCAACAATTAGTGAATCATTAACATATTTCTACAAGATCAAGATAAATATAAAGAAAGACTTCCAATAATGGGTGATAAGACTCATAGTTTAATAATGATTCACCCCCACTCCCATTATTGAGGGGAGCCAACATTGGTCCTTGGAAATTGTAGTTTACCATGACTTCCCATGAGGCTCAATGAAGATTTTTTGTAAATTTCATGGTAATAACATGCAACACCCCAACATAGGTCACCTTCACCACAACTTGAAGAATTCTATGTGTGGCACACGAAGATGTAATGGTTATAATTTTCATTGCAAGCTTAGTTGGAGAAACAACAAAACGATTTCATTATCTCATTACCAATTTTATAACAAATTGGGAAACTATGAGGAAGAAATTTCATCAAGCTTCAAACTACTTAAGAATGGTCTCTTTTTTCCTAACTATCAAATACAAATAAGGATTATAATAAGCCCGCGAGGAATTTTTTCACATGATTTAGTCACCTCAATGGAATAATCAGCAAAAGTCTAAAGACTTCTTTACAAATTCTCTTAAGTTTATTCATCAATGCACTTCCATACAAGGTCACATTCTCAATCAAAACTTGAGCTTGAAGAATACCATGCATGATAATTCAAGCTTGAATATGGCATCATAACTACTAGAAAACTTAGGAAAGACTCCATCAAGCCTAGGGTTCCAATTTGCATTAATCCTTTTTTGTAGAAAGTAGTGACCAATTTTACTAAGATGAGAAGAAAATTTCAACATGGTCTAATGTAGTACTATCAAGGGAATCTTAAAACCTGAATAACAAAAGTAACACTTAAATTACTCCTCCACTTGAAAGGTTTTCCTTGAAGGAACCTCCTAATGATATCATCAACATTTTTTTCTTTAAGAGACAAGTGACCACAATACCCAACATTGTCCAAAGATGCATTGCATGATGCGACTTGATATTGCTACTAGGTCAAATTAGTAGTGTTTCAATTAACCTTCAACATCTTCAAGATGATCTTGCTAGTGAATCTATAATGATATTGCATATTTGTGGAATGAAATGACTATGAAAGAGCAAAGACTTGGAAAAAGGAGAGTACATGAAGATAATATATAGGAGAATCCATCAATAGAGTCTCATTTTAAAGAGATTGATTTATTCCTTCATCAACTAATTGACATGAGTTAGATTTCTTGTCTACCTTGTAGAACTTTCCTATTTACTATGAAGAAGAACAAGATACTATGTTAGAAGGAATTGCATGTCATTTGTTCTTCAAGGTAGAAAAATTCTCCCAAGTGTCCTTAGAGAAAAGAGATGATTCAATTTTTCCACTACGCAAGAGGATGATAACTATGCCATATGAAGAAGTACATAATGAATTCTTCTTCACATTCAAAGGATTATTCAAATAATTTGTAAAAAGTAAAATTGGAGAATTAATTTGGCTTCAAGTTCAATAACTCCTTTGAGCATTCAAGATGAGGAGCCTTATTTTTGGATAATGTATTTGTTAGAGATGGGTATTCTATTTCTAGAGGTTGATATTTTTCTTCCAAAATTTAGTGAGGTAGCAATGTTGGATGAAGCGTAGTCTCATCCTTACAATGCAAAAAATGTTGTTTCAAATTCATGTAGTGGATCAAATTTTGATATGAAATTTGTTGCAACCCTTGGAAATATTCTTACAATTCCTTGAGGGTGGGTCTTCAAATTCTTGATGATGTTTGACTCATCTTCACTTTTATCCTCAATAGCTCACCATAACATCAATGAAGAACAAAAATTTGAGCATTCAACAATTATCAATTAGTTGATGCTAAGTTTGGATTTGTTTGAAGAAGAAGAGATGTTACCGAAGGTTTATTCTCCCACTCTATCCTCTATGTCAAAAGACAAAAAATATGAAATTTATGATGATGATTCCAATTTTTCTCTCTCTAATGGGCATATTCTTTGAGGTATATTGTCATGATGAAGTTACCCAAGGTCCACATCTATATGAGGAATTTTTGCAAGGTTTACTTACAAAGATGAATGTTCTCCTATAGGATATTCATTTTGATCATGACCCAATGTTTGAAGAAGAAACACACATTAGAAGATCGTGTTCCTACTTTTGTGCTAGAAGATGATGGATGGAAATATTTTCCACCAAATGATATTTCTCTTTAATGTGTATACTTTGATAATGGTCTAGTGTTTAAAAATTTGGACTTGGATGGTTTGTCAAATCAAGATTCTACTAATAACATCAAGATACCTTTCACCTTTCCCACTGAGAATTTTTCAATAGTGTGGCACTAAAATGGACATCTTTACTACCACAAAGAAAATATTACATGTGTAAATAAAGTTGTCAATATAGAATTATGCCTTAAGTCGTTGAATCTAACTATCCAATAGGGTGTTAATATTTCCTTCAATTTTTGGGAAATCCAAAATGACTTGAACTCCAAAATTGTTCTAGTGTTGCATGGGAACATGTTTTGTGGCGTATTGCAACATAGGTCCCCAAAAATTTCTTGGTGTTGCATCTTAAAAGAGTCTTGAATAATTTTCTAATGTTTAGAGATCATAAATGTGAAGTTTTGTCCATTGTGCATCTTTGTCTTGCTATGATGTTTGTCTAAATTAGTGTTACAAGACTCGCCCCAAACCAGTGAGTACTCACGAGTCGTGATCCGGGTGAGGCCTGGTGAGTCTTTCAAACTCAAGAACTGGGTACTTTCCTGGCTCGTTGAGTCTAGTAGACTAAGCCAGACTCGCCCAGAACCAACGAGTCCCATGCCTCAGACTCAACTGACGGCTAGGTCAAACTTAAGTTGCCAAAAAAACATTTTTAAAGTTTTTTTTTCTTTTTTCCTTTATACTTGCCTCTATTATTCCAAAAGGCACTTCATTTCATTTTCAAGCCAAGGAAGAGAGAAAAAAGAGAAGAGAGCCAAAACATATTTGCATTGAAGGAAAACTAGCAAGGATGTTGAGCACAAAATGGTTGTTGAATCACATTTGACTAGGTTTGGAGGTGATTTTGTTGCATCTAGAGGAGTCTACAAGAGATTGGAAAGAGATTCCCATTGATTCAAACAAGATTTAAGAGGTATGTTTGAGTTTTGAAGATTTTTTTGTTTTTTAAACCAAATCTTTATTGCTTCTCTTTTTTTCTATTTTGTTTTAGTGAAACAAAGAACAAGTTACAAACCCTAGGCGTGTTTAAGTTTTTTGTTGAAAAAACCCTAGGCTTTCTTGTAAAAAAAGGTTTTATGGTTGCAAACCCTAGGTTTTTTAGTTTAATTATAAAGTATAAACTTTGAATGTTAATTTTTTTTTAATTTATAAATTATTGCAGCATTGTTTATATCTATAAATTATCTCTATCACATTCACAATGTCTCAAAATAGAAAGGACGCTTGTTGGAAACATGCCATTATCACCCCTGGGCAAAAGAAAGAAGTAACATGTTTTCATTGCAAATCAACTATGCATGGGGGAGGTAATAATAGATTGAAATACCACCTTACATGTATATCGGGCCAAGATGCTAATCCTTGCATAAACATCCCTCCTAAGGTAATGTGTAATGTCCTTGTGCATGACTGGGTGCATCCTGGTGGCCACATGTCCGACGAGCTTGCGTAAGATCCCAGATTCTTCGGTGGTGGCTTTGGTGGTGAAAGATTCCTCCCTAGTCATCACCCTTAACACCCTAGGTAGCCACCCTCACTACTATGCCCGTCTTTTGGTGTAGTGGTTGGGCTAATGTGGTATCAAAGCCGAGGTCTCGAGGTCGAGACCCATGGAGTGTGGTGGGCTATAATGTCCCTGTACACGGTTGGGTGTGTCCCAGCGGCCATGTGTTTGGCGGGCTTGCTTAAGACCCCAGATTCTTTGGTTGTGGCATCGGTGGTGAAATATTCCTCCCTAGTCATCACCCTTAACACCCTGGGTAGCCACCCTCACTACTAGGCCAATCTTTTGGTGTAGTGGTTGGGCCTTTGGTGGCCACGTGTCCGCCAGGACACACCTAGCCGCACACAAGGGCATTACACAATGTGTGAAGAACAAGCACAATTGGAAACCTTTGAGAAAAAAAAAGAGTTAAAAAAGAAGCAAATAGAGGAGATGGCAGCCATGTGTGGAGTTGGAGATTCGGGTTCTTCCATGCCTCCAATTCCTCCACAAGCTACACCTTTGATTGTTGGTAGTGGTAGTGGTATTGGCAGTGGTAGCATTAGCATTGGGCCTAGAATTCATGGATCTAAGTTGGATTCATATATTTTGCCACACACTACTCCAAGTTTCCAACCGTCTCTTAAGAGCATGGGCTGGAACAAGGATAAACATGATGCAACCAAAGCTACAATTGGAGACTTTTTGTTTTATTGTGACATTCCATTTCATGCAGCCAGAAAATTCTTATTTTGTTTTGTTTTAAAATATATAGGTTGATAGTTGATTCTTTGTCTCTTGAATTTTTATTTTTAGAGCTATATTGAATTCAAATTGAAATTATACATTTTTCAATACATATTTTATTTAATTTATTTGTGTTAGGTCTCCATATTGGCAAAATATGATTGATGTAGTTACTATTTTTGGGGCGAGGTTCAAAGCCCCTACTGATGAAGAGATAAAAGGCCCAATTTTGTCCCAAAAAGTGGCTGATGTGAAAGCCACAATAGAGGAGTAGCAAGACATTTGGAGGAAGAAGGGTTGCACCATCATAGCTGATGATTGGACTGATAGAAGAAATAGGACATTTCTCAACTTTCATTTTTCTTCCTTAGGTAAATATTTTACTTCCTAAAATACATTGATTTAGTGATTAACAATCAAGATTTTAAATTTATATTTTTTGGATCATTTATTTTGTTTCTTTTTTAGGTGGCACCGTGTTCATCAAATATATTGATGCATTCAGCAACACCAAAAATGTTGAATTCCTTTGTGAGGATTTGGAGGGTGTCTTGGCTAAGGTAGGGGAGGAGAATGTGGTGCAAATAGTCACAGATAATGCAAAAAATTATGTTGTTGCAGGTAGACTATTGATGGATAGGCGCCCATCATTTTTTTGGACACCTTGTGCTACTCATTTCCTTGACCTCATATTGGAGGATCTTGGCAAGCTTGCCTAGATCAAAGCATGTGTGGAGATTGCAAAAATATTTGTAAGTTCATATATACTCACACAAGGGTTCTCAACCTTATGAGGTAATACATGGGGCAGAAGGAGTTGGCTCGCCCTAGGATAACATGCTTTTCTACCAACTTCATCACTCTACAATCCTTACTGCGGTCAAAGGGAGCTTTGAGGTAGATGTTTGTTAGTGAGGAGTGGAATTCCTCAACATATGCTAAGAAAAATGCAAGGGATGTGTTGGAACCCTACAAAAAAAAAATTTGAGTTGGTCTTTGGTGGCTTATTCTTTTGGTCCATTTTCCCATTGAACTGTTGGCTTAGGTTTCCAATTGTCTAAGTTACATCTTAATCTATCATCTCTATGTGATTACCGACCCCTTGTGTTTGGGGTTCCCGTTTGCTTCATTGCACAAAAACTTCCCTTAATTATGATCTGAGAGTTGTTTTATAAAGTTGAAGTCATGAAATTAGTTTCCTTTTGTCCTAAGTTGCATCTACGCCTTGGGTTTGTTTTAAGTCCCCATTCTACATTGTGCCTAGGCGACCTCCTCTTTATGAACAAATTTTGGGCATGTGCTAAATTGCTATCGTCTAAGTCTTTACATTGCTCATCCTCCTTTCCCTTTGTATCATTGGTTCCATTTCTGTGATGAGCGATGGACTCCTTTTGCTTGCATTGTGCGCCTTCTTTATATCGCTACAAATCTATTGCCTTTCATTGCATTTCCACGATGCATGATGGCTTATATATCTTTCGCATCATTGACCTCCTATGCATCACTGAAGTTATATTGCTTCCCTAATTCCTTCCGCAACACCCAATGGCTTGTTGCATATCCTTTGCATCGTGCTGGCTCTTTGCATCATTGGAGACTTTTTATCACCTAAATCATTCCAGCAATATGCAATAGAAAATATGTAATGAAGGATCATGATTACACCACTTGTCAAGATCTTGTGCTTCCACTCCCCCATCGCTTATCACTAAAAACGTTTTCACTTCAAATGAACTTTAGCGATGAGCAATGGCCAACTTTTAGTCTCCTTTGCATCGCTTGATGTCAATACATTGTTAGAACCTAGTTTAACCTTTGAGGCACTTTGGCAATATACGATGATTGATAGAAAGATATTCTTGCAAATATTCTATCCATCGAAGGGACTCTTCATATCACTTATTCATTTTTTCAAGCAATGAGTACTACAGCAATGTGCTATGGCTTTATAAAAGGAAGTAATAAAGGATGTGGAGCAGCCACGTGGCAAATCTCTCGGAGTATCATCGTAGTTTTAAAGCAAGGTACCAAAAGCAAAAGGTGATGAGTGAAGGTGATGGAGAGCCATTGATCAAGTTTTAAATCAAATACATCAATGGTTGAAATTTAAACTTAAATGGCTAAGTGTTAGAACACTCTTGTTCACTCACACAAACTGTCTTTCACCATTAATGGTCAATCTGCTCATCTCTAAGGCCATTAAAGAAGTGAATTGGTCATTTTTCCACCATTCTTGCAAGAATTCAGGAGCAGAAAGAAAAAGACGAGCTTCAAGTGAAGGAAATTTGAAGAACGAAGAGATTGTTTTCTCGGGTAAGTCGGTTCTTCACACTCCTGTGTTTGGTTTTCAAGCATTGGGTTAGTTTGATAATTGGGGTTGAAGTATAGGGTTTTACGACTTTAGGGTTGTTGTATTCTCTGTTCTGTGAAAGGAGTCTCATAGTTTTATATTGGTTTGGAGAGTGGGATAGATAATTGTAAAATTTAAGTGTAAACCCTGTAAATTTGATAACAGAGCCTTAGTTCTTGTTTATTTTGAAACCTAGTGTCCTTAAATCTTGCAAAATGAGTCAACCCAATGGATCTTCCAAACCAAAAGTGAAACCCAAAAAAAAATGGTTAGAAAGACAAAACCTAAAGATGATGTAGCAAAACCAAAAGTAATAGAGGCGTCTGAGAAGAAGAGGTCAATGAAGAGGGATTTCACTAGGTTTATGGAAGAAGCAACTAAAGGTTCATCTTTAGAAGTGAAACTAGTTGGGAAAAGAACGACTACTGAAGGTGTTTTAACAAGTCACTTTCAGGATTTGACGTCTAGAGTAGGTGATGTTTTTGTAACTCATAGTGGGTGGGAACTTTTCCTCTATGCATTTAACAAGAGATTTTCCAGTCATCCAACATGTCATCTCTAGACATGTGACATTGGCAAGCTTATTGTTCCCAATGTTTTTGTGGAGGTAGACTTGATTATGGAATTGGCCAGATGTTATGACCCTAAGGATAGGGTGATACAAAGGTTTATAGATGAATCCCCCATGTTGGATATAACCATAAGCCAAATTGTAGAGGTTTTCAATTTGAATCCTTTTGCAACTCTTTCAATCAATTTTGGTGCCTTGTATCAAGAGTATGAGCAGAGCAAGTATGGTTACAGGAAGAACGTGCTACCAAGGCACAAAAGACATGATCTAAACAAAAAGGGTGTATCTTTTGGACCTAGGGATGTTGAACCCTTCAACTGTGATGAATTTGAAGATTACTTCAAGAATAACAACTATGGGTTATGCCAAATTCTGGCCAAGAAATTCAACGTAGAGATGAATGTCCCTTTGGTGGTCATGGCTATCGAAATTCAAAACGAATACCAAAACAAAGGGTTTGATTATGCCTCTTACTTGGCAAAGGAGATTCACAATGACTTGGTAAACTTGAAGGATGCAAGACTCCCTCTAAGTTTCAGACACTATTCTCTCTTAATGCATATGTTGTTGTGGAAGGGTAGGAAGGTGTGGAGAAATTTTATTAGGTTGAGAGAAAGAGAAAATCAAGATAATGAGTTGCTCGTGTAGATGTGGACCCACATTCGGGATATGCACAACCTTGATTCTAACTATGCTACTTTCTATAATGGTTTCAAGTTTGGAGTTATGGAATAGTTGGGTTTAAATCCTGTTTACAAAATTTCTAGGGGTGTTAAGGAGATTTTGAGGCCATTGGAGTTTTAGGAGAATACAACACAGAAGCATAACTGGGGTGATTGGTATTTGCATACCAATTATACTACTATCAAAGTTTATGGAGCTTTGGTGCCACCCCATCGCCTACTAGTGTATGTATCTGACAGATTGGCCTTCATGGAGATAATGTGGTAGTTAGATGCCCTAGATAAAGAACATTTCAAGAGTGCTAGGAAAGCATCTCTCATAAATCCTAAATGTGCCTTTTCATGTTTTATGGTCACCTCAAAAGAGGGCATTGAGAAATTTGGTATGTTGATCAACAACTACATAATGAAACATGATCATATAAGGAACTGTGACCCTGAGGAAGTTGTTGACAAGGAGAGGAAGCAGGAGGAAGGTCTGGGTTCCACAATCATTTCTTCTACACAAAAGATGTAATTATAAATTTTCCTTTAGATGAAGTAGTTGCTGAGAGGGAGGAGTGGAGAACTATTTGTGCTATTGATTAGATGATAATTAAGGAGAACCCCTTCTATGTAAGTCATTATGCTGAGATAAAGGACCAATATTCTCAAGCTAAGGTGCTATTGGGTGATTTCAAAGAAAAAAGTTTCTTTGAAAAGGTGAAGGAGGCTGAAATAAAATCCAAGGTTTCCAAGGAGCAACATGATGCACAGGTGAGGAGTCGGCCGACTCAATCTATAGCTCATTGTACACAAATTCAAACAATGGAAGTGGGTGATGAACCAACAGTTTCCCCTTTGGTAACATATTTTGAAATAGAGAAAGGTGGTGGGGACCAAATGCAAGAAGAGTTTGTTGAACATGTTCCTATGGAGCAAGAATTTGATCAGAGATTCCCCTCCCCTAAAAGGGATGATGCTCTTAATATTGTTTTCCCTGGTAGCAGGATGGTTAAGTGGAGGTATGATGAAGATGCAGATGATGGTGTTAGAGTAAGGGCTTGCAAGGATTTCACAAATGATGACACTTTCATTCAAACCAAGAAATTCAAGGAGATTTTCATTCAACTCAAAATTCAAGGCATCAAGAAGAGAATTGAGGAGGCAAAGGTAGAAGCAGACCCCTCATTGCAAGAGGAGGTTATGAAAGAAGAGGAGGAAAAAATAATGAATGAGATTGTTGCCATTACATCTGAAGAGGCAAGGAGTTGGTAAAAGGAAGTGGTATTTTTCTGTTGCTTGGGTGAGATCTCACATCGGATATTGTGTAGGTTGCAATCAAGAATGACCCAAGTGCTTCCATTTCTGAGGAGCATTTTGACAATAAAGTTTTTAGCTCAAGGTTTAGTCCAAAATTGCATACTCTTGCAATATGGTCTATGGAACCTAATAATGGAAATCCCGAAGTTGTGAAATCAGTTGAGGAAGTTATTGGTGTTGTGGTGGTGAAAAGATCCATTGAAATTACTCCTACACAAGCTGCACAATTGACAATGCATGTTGCAATGTTGAGTGTGGACACAACCCAAATCTCTCAGGATAGATATGACAGATTATTGGAGAAGTACAATAGGTTGTTGGATGAATACAATAGGATGGTTGCTACTGTTGCTAGCTGAGTACAAAGGACCCTACCTACCCCAACTTCCTTCTCTTCTAATTTTTCTTCATAGGACTGGGAAAAATTATCCCTGGGAATCAAGAATTTAAAAGAAGAATTGCAGATGGAAAAAGAGAATGTGAAGAAGGCTAAAGAAGAGACCTCAAAGATGGCCACAAATATTTTGATGATATTCTAAGGCACAGGGTTTCTAGATTGGTGAACAATTGTGATAATGTTTGGAATGTTTACAAGAACATTCATGAAGCTCAGATAAGGTACACTCAAGTAAAAAATGCTTTCCAAAGTGATTGAAGAAATGGAGTGCTAGGGTTGGTGCTTTAAAAGAAATGATGCCAAATATGAAGGAAGACCCTGAGGCACCCACACACATCCCTGATTTGATAAAGGTGATAGATTTATCAGGTGAAATATTTGCATTTCATGGAAATTTGTGTGTGCAGCTCCAAAATAAATTGAAGATGTTTAGAGATATGTGGGGGAATGGGATGCCTAAAATATTGAATGAAGGAGAATTGAAGGACTTCAACACATGGAAGGATGAGTTGGGAGGTCTACGGACCAAACTTCAAGGAAGCAATCAGCCTCATTGATTATACCATGTTAAATAGTTTTGTTGATGACATGATCAAAATCGAGGTAAACATGGACACATTTGTTAAAGAGGCCAAGGTGTTGATTGATGCTAGATACAATCAGTGCAATTCTAAGGTGTAGAAATTGTTACACCCCGATTGTATAGCTACTTTTGCATAGGGTAATTGATTGTAATGACTGAATCAATGTGATATATAAAACATGTTTCTTGTTATCAAAATGAATGTGTCACCATTTAATGATTGTCTCATTTAAATGTTAGATGTTATTCTTGATGAATGTTGCATGTAAAATGTTGAATAATGTTTATCCTAACCTTTGAGATGTTTTATGCATACTACTTTGTTGTGAACATATGACTTCCATTGTCATGTCATTATGCACAGGTATGAGGACCATTCCTCCAAGCAAAGGAGAAATATCACTTAGGAGAGGAGCTTGGTTGGGTAAACAATAACAAGAACCACTTGAGCATATACACACACGTCATTATAGGTTTGGAGGAACCAAGTCAATTAAGTTGGTTTTGATAAGTCATCCATAGGTTTTAGGAGTCTTGTTTACTTCTTTGTGCTTTGTGAGTGATGTTTATTTGTCTATCAGACTTACTATACTGTGATCATTGTGTGGAAAACGTGAGTGGACATATGTGTATAGGTTGAGTGGGTATGTATACACATGTATACATTATGTACATGTATCCATATGTATAAACATATCGATACAGACATATGATCGACAAATGGATATGCTCATATGTATGTGTCGATATGGTATACATACACATACGTATACATAGAGGTATATACAGTTATACACATGTATATACATGCACACGCTACCTATTATATGTGGATATAAATAATATTGTGTTATTATTGCCTAGTAATTTACATATATATGTATGTATATGTATATATCG
Organism: Sequoia sempervirens; assembly: GCA_007258455.2. Taxonomy (NCBI): domain Eukaryota; kingdom Viridiplantae; phylum Streptophyta; class Pinopsida; order Cupressales; family Cupressaceae; genus Sequoia; species Sequoia sempervirens. The sequence goes on along the minus strand of VDFB02256132.1, from coordinate 241,908,113 downwards.
ATTTATGTATGGCTAATAAATGATATATACATAGATACGTAAATATATATGTAAATATATATTTATATATATTTATATATATTATATAATGGGTAAATATATGTATATATATTGTTGTAAGATAATATATACATATATATATATATATAGTTTCAAATATTTTAAAATTCTAAAGTGAAAAATTAAAAGATTAAATTTTTACTTGGAGTAAAAACTAGAAAATTGAACTATAGAGAAATAATAAATATCTTCATTCAAATATAAGTGAATCGAGCTATTTCACTTAGAAGAATTTAAATCATATTGTTTCATTGGGAAATTGAAACATTTTAAAAGTGAATGATAAACTTTTGAAAAAGGTAAAATATTTGTTTTTAAACCTTGAAAGAGCTTTCCCGTGAAAAAATGGCGCTTGAGGAAGAAACGCAGGTCGCCTAGAAGAAAATTTCAACCATTGTTGGGAATGAGGGCGACGCGACCTGTAAATGGTGAGGTGTATGGAGTATTTCCTTGACTAATTCATTGAAGGATGAATCATTTTCATATGGGTGCCATTATTGGTAAGTTTCCTGTAGGTGGCAATTTTGTTTGTTGAGTTAAATTTTTCTTGTTTTGTTGGCTCAAACTGAGGTCAAATCACTTCAATATTTGATGAGTAAGGAGTTAGAAACTCACCATGTTTCTCTTTGAACTCTTCTGAGCATTCTGTTGTCATTTCTCATGCCTACAAGGGTGGAAAACATTGCATTTCATGCTCTATAAATAGACGCCTTACCATTTTGTATTTCACCTCTTGTTGAATCCGAGTTTTATATTTCTCTGATCTTTTAATACCATTTCATATTTTTGTGTTCATACTTTATTTTCTGAGTGAAAAGACAAAGGATATTGCCAACAAATTACCACATTCAGAGTTTAGTTCCATTATAGTTGAGTGAGAAATCATCAAGAGTTCATTTTGAGTGGAGTTCATTTTTCATCATCATTTTCTATTATAGTGAGATTTATAGAAGCTTGTGAAAGAGGGATTGGAAATGGATTTGGGAAATAGCTTATAAACAGGCATAATCATCTTCATCTTTTAATTTGACTATTTTCTTGTGTTTGTTAGGTATGCAATAAGTATAAAAACAATATATATAAGGGGAAATGAACTATTAAGGAAAATATTTATAAGTTATGCATGAAAGGGAATTTGTGTTAAGGGAATTTATGCATAAAAGGGAATTTATGTGAAAATAAATTAAGGGAGAGGTTTAATTGTTAGCATAAAAGGGAAAATTATGTGAAAGAGATAAGGGAAGGGTTTAAAATGCATTTAAAATGAAAATTGCATGTTTTGTATGATCTCCATAGGAGAATACAATGATTTCGTTATTATCTATTAGGATTGAAATGAAGGAAGTATCAAGTAAGGTCTTAAGTCTTAAGTTATTAGGTTAACTGAGACAAGCTAAGCACTCCTAGAATAAAGATTTTCGGATTAGGAGTCATGTTACAAGACACTTGTAGACTATTTTGTTTCTAAGTAGATAGTTTGTTGTAGGTAGTCTAGGGTGACTGAATACCCATTGAAGGACCTAACCTACGTGTAGTGTAAGATAGCCTTAAGTCAAATCAACCCTGAGTAGTGTTTATGATAGATGACCTTCATTCAAAGTACTGAATGAGAATACTTTGGCCAAAGTAGTGAAATGTATGACATCCACTTAGGTGTGAGATAGTTGAGACTACATTGTCAGTTCATTGTGATCCTTGTACTAGTTTGAGATTGTGAAATAGCAAGGTTCTATTTGTGTAGGACACAACACTATGCTCAATTGGTAATCGTTGAAAGATACCCTACCAATCTCTTTGATGAAGGGAGGGCCATTTATTAAATAATGAATGTGCAGGGGACCACATTATAAGTTTGGGGTTGGTGGAAAAGCGCCTGAGTGATGCTTCTCCTCCACAACAAGCGGTCAATGTACCAAGATTTGAAAGGAAAGGAACCTAGACCTTCTTACTACTATTTGTTCAAAAGCCCTCAAGCTATGTATGTAATTGTATTACTTTTGTATTTTGATTTATATTTGTAATGAAAATGGAATTCATGTGGAAATATAATGTAACTTGTATACATTTATCAATGAAGTAAGGAAAAAATTTATTGTATTTCCTTTGTTACTTGTTACCTTTATATGTTTGGAGTAAAATTGGAAATTTTTTAATTTTACGTAAGGGATAGGTCGTTACAAAAATTGTTGGATACTCAATGGCCCACTGAGGAGGAGTATAATACATGGCTTGGAAATTTTATAGATTAAGCCTTAGATAAAGTATGGTTAAAAATTATCTCCTCTTAGTTATATGGTTGGTGACAAATGTTGTTGATGTGGAGGTGTTCTATTTTCTTCCTTTTAATGCTTTTATGCTTTTTTGTCCTGCAACTTTGGAGAGCACATGGAAAGTATTTTTCTCGTGGGAGAAGTATCTTCATTGACTAAGGAGCTTTTTGGAGAGTGAGAAGTATTTTCATAAACAAATGAAAGTGACTTTTTTCTTACATGAGTTTTCCCCCTCGGGTTTTACAAATATAACAGTCTTTGAAGTGTATGATGTAATTGTCAAATGAAAAACTAACATGTGTACATTGGCTTGAGGCTTGTTTGTTCCCTTGTTTTTATAAAAGGGAATTCAAGGCCATATATGCAGGGTTGTTAGCTGATTGATCTTAGAGAAATTTTGTAACCAAGTCTAGATAATAGAGATATGATTCTATTATAGGTTCTAAGAGTCTTTTGAGTCTTGTAATGGTGAATATGATAACAATAATGTCATATTTTGGAATATAAATGGAAAAATATTCAAGGCCACTATTCTCCAATGTATAGTTTGCATTTATTATGAATATAAATGAATCAAAGATTATTTCTATTCATCTTCTTGTCTTTCCTCGAATGTTTATTCATTGTTAGTACGCTTGTTCAATGAATGAGCTAAATTTGTATTAACATGGATAAAGGTTTATGTGAGTGTATGCATGGATAATTAAGTATTGTCAGTTAAGATTCTAGTATCAACGGTGTAAGGCATCATTGACAAGCTTTTTTATGATAAGAATAATGTTGTTAGATTTTTTTAATTATGTGATTTAGAATTATCCACCCTAGGATAAGGCACTGGTTGTGATAGGCCATGTTATGTTACAATTTCCTAGATATTTCTTAGCAACTACATTCAAAATCAATTTTAATCTCCAATTTCTATGTGAATGTATGTCGAGCTAAATTTATAATACTTTCTCATGCTTCGATGTGATGATTTCCATAAGGATTAGCCAAATATTTAAGGTCTCCAGTTGTTAAGCAATTAAAGGAGAATCTATCGCTTAAATTTATAATATATATGATAATTGGCACACGAGTATCTAAACATACATTGTATGGATCATCCTCCTGGGTTTTGCAGAGCCCAAAGTGCAAAGGGAAAGCCTAGCAAGCTTTCACCTGTTTGTTGGACAATCCCTCATAGTTATTGACAATTGAATTTGGCACATTCATAGGTAACGGGTGAGACAAGCTTGGTTCATTAAAATAACTAACATATGCTAAGACAAATGCAAGGGATGAAGTGTCAAGTTCGATTTTTGATGAGCAAGGCTTTTGGATACCAACTATAGAGATTGTCATGGTAGATGTAATCAGTAATTAATTTAGTAATTCTACATTATATTTTCATTCTTGTTTTTTATTTTTTCTGCTTATTTTTATTGACTCTTACTTATGTCAATGTTTCATAATAATTGTAGTTCATAGAGCCTTTAGTGGTTCTATTAGGAGTTGTTGATGGGGAGAAGCCTACAATGGGCTACATATACGAGGGCATGGATAGGGCCAAAGAGGCTATTAGATCCATTTATGGCGGAGTCAATTATAAGTATCACCCCATTTGGGAGATCATTGATAGATGATGGCACCTCTAGCTTCGCAAGCCCCTACATACAACAACACATTTTCTCAATTAGGCATTCCAATTCTGCAAAGAATTCAAGGAAAATGAGGAGGTTTTGAGTGGGCTCTACACAGTCATTAGGCAGATGTTTGATTCTCATGTTGGAACCCAAATTGTCACTGAGATAGAGGTTTTCATACTTGCACAAGGAGATCTCTTTGCAAGAGACATATGCAAGTCTACTCAATCGACATTGCAACCAGGTAAAAATTTACCAAGGGCATAATAGTAGTTTAAGTATTACCACTTTTCAATTTTTTATATTACTATTAAATATTCAAACTTAAAGTTGGACAATGAGATTTATTTATTTTCTTTTTCTCATCTTAGATGCATGGTGGGAGAGATTTGGTGCTAAAGTACCAAATCTTCAGATGATTGTAGTTTGAGTGTTGAGCCAACCATGCAGTGCCTCAAGTTGTGAGCGTAATTAGAGTATTTTTTAGCACATACACTCCAAGAAGCGCAACAGGTTGTTAATGTAGAGCTTGAATGATCTTGTTTATGTTCATTAAAACCTGTGCCTTCGCCATAGATAGATATTGGGTAGTGACTTGTCACCCATTACGTTGGAAGAGATTGATCCACAGTCAGATTGGATCACTAAGGCTGAGGATCTCATTTTTAGTGATGAGGACCTTGATTGGGTCAACCAAGTGGATCAAAAGGAAAAGGCAATTGCCATGGCAGAGGAGGATAGAACACAAGGAGACACCTTGGATGTTGGTTTGGGTGCCACTAAGTTTGAGACATAGGTAGAGATGATGGGTCCATCATCATCCAGGACCTATCTTAGACATCTACACGAGAGGATTGACACTTAGTGATGTAGGCTCCTCTAAGCCATAGACTTATAGCTTTTTTTTTATACATGTTTGAAACTTTTGATACCATGGATTTTATATTCCATGAGTATTGTATACATTTGACAACATTTATATATCTAATTGTTTTGACTCTTACTACTATTATTTCCTTCAGCTAAAATTTGTGTTTATACTTTTGTGATCGTTGTATGTTTGTGTATGGGATCATAGTAGTTTCTATTTGATGATGTTATTGTGTCTTTAAGCTTTATTTATTAAAGGGTGCATGAAACAAGTTTTAAATCCTTAAAAATCTCTGAATTTCTTGGATTTTTCTATTTGTTGAGTCAAAAATTGGCTTTCTAAGTCCAAGTATTGTAACACTAGTCTACATACTCAAATTTTGAATCAAGCAAGCAACTTTTCTTTTATGGGCCCATGTACGTACAAGAATTTGCAAAAAAGTGCTTTATTATCGATGATTTAGATCCCAGGAGGTTTGAAGAATAATCATATCTTGGTGAAATACAATATTATAGAATATACAAAGCAAATCAAAGGACATAGTTAGCCATTACACATTTGAATTTTAAAAATACTTATTAGCAAAGAATAATTCTTATATTTAGTATAAAACTAAATAGGATAAATCTAGATGTTACAAATAGCAAGGTTGGGAATGAGGGTTCCTATGTTTAGAAAGGGGTAACACATCCAACTAATTATCTTGACTGCATTATGTAATCTCTAATGTGAAGAATTGAATGACTATATGTACAATATATAGTTGCCAAATGTTACACAAAAGCAATTATAGAAAATCATATTCCATAACCATGATCACTTGACCTTCCAATTATCAATGGTTGGGTTTCTATTGTTTGGTGTTCTACATCTATGAGCTACAAGTGAAATTTGTGCAAGTACCATGTGGATGAGATTATTGATTATACTAATCACCTCTAAATGTCACACAAAGGAATTTTAAATCTTATGCAATAACATGTAGTTTCTTTGGTTGCTAGTGCTTATGTAGTAGCACAAGATGTCACAAAAGCTTCCACACTAGCTTAAATCACTATGGATGTACATGTGAGATCCCCTATAGGTTGTGTGGTGCTCTAATCACCCGCACTTATGTTTTCAAGTCTTAGATTGAATATGTGTAATCCATGAAACATCCACACAAGGTTTGAAGAGCCTTAGGAATGCCAAGTTTCCTTGATGTAGTTTCATGTTTTTATCTCATTTTTGCTAAACTTCAAAAGACATTTTCAAACCCTTTTCATATACTTTAGATTATTTTAAAGCATTTGAAGATGATATATTCATATTAATGAATGAGTGCATGAACTTTGAATGTCTATGAGATTTAGTATAATTTTATGATTAATTATAGTTGCTAATAATGAAAAATGCCTTAAGGAATAAAACTAACCCCTCTAATGAAGAACCTGTCAACCTGCAACAAAAGGATTCTCAACCCACAACAAAAGGATGATATTTTAGCACAACCAAAGGAGTCAGTTAGCTATAGTGCATGCATATTTCTATAGTAAGATTTAGGTGATGATTTAAGGATTTGAACACAGATACCCATGTGTCACTTCATGTTTTCAATAAACCATGGAGGAAGAATAAGTTTGTTCTAACAGGGAATTGTAGTTATAATAAAGACTTTCATGTTAAGCATATTTTGTTATAACGGTCTTCTTGATTGTTATAGATTCCTTATTGGATTTCAACACTTCTACTTCCACCTGCTTTTATATTTTTGTTAAGTTAAAGACCTGGTCCTCTTCCTATTTTTTTGGAAGAGTTAATATTTGCTCATAGTTTGTCTATATTTTTTGAATAACAGGGCTATCATAGACCCTATGTATGGGAATACTCTTGTGAGAGACCAAGATCTAGATTTTGGCATGAAATTATATTGAATATCATATTCGTTCTATTCTATTCTAAGCTCTGTGTATGTTTAGATTACAATAAAGAAGAATATTTTAGTTGCATGATTTCCTTAGTAATTGAAAGGAGATACTGTGGAATATAGCAGCTCATGCAAGGACCAATTGAGGTACTACATAATCCATGTAAGCTTAGATGGTTAGTTAGATTATGAATTGTATTTTTTAATTATAGTTTTCAGTTCACATTACGTTATTTACTATATTGTAATTTCTAAATTGAAGTCTCTAATTTACATTTGCATTAATGCTATTAAGTTATTAATTGAATTAGGTTACACTATAGCATAGAGAGTCACTAGTTACAATCCATGAATGATAAATACCTGTAGAAGTTACAATAACTAGCATTTGTTTACAATGTTCTTTAATTAGGAGTTGTTTCCAATTAAGAAGCTTTTAGATGTGTTTACTTTTGTTCAATCACTTGTACTTAATCAATTAAGGAATTATAGGATTCTCACTTGCATATATAGTGCCAACATCATCTTGAGTTTATGATTCCCTGTTTGAGAATTTAATGAAGCCCCATTTTGAACAATGAATTTCTTAATTTGACAATCTTTAGGTCCATTGAGCTACATGTATGATTATCTACATTAGTTAATTACACATTAGGGGAAACTTTACAAGGTCTTTCATAGGCAATGCTTAGAAATGTACTAAAATTACATTTTGGTAATATTTCCATATTTGAAGCCACTTTTCATGTGAGTCATTGATCATCCAACACTATGTGAATCCTACGCAAATGGAGGAAGAATCAACAATAAAGAAGAGAAAAATCTTGATTAGAAGTTCAAAAATGAATTTGAGGGAAGTACAAATTCTAGGAAGGCATGCTACTAAATGACAAAGAATAGTCAGAGACTACATCCAAGTGCTTAGAGGATTGCAGTGTAGTGAATATAAACAACAATACTAGGAGAGTGATAATATATATTAACCAATATAGCTAGAGGAGAATTTAGTAGGGAAGAAGGGAAATCAAAGTTAGGTAAGATCAATCTAATAAGAAAGAAAATATCACCAATACTATCAAGATCACCAATAAAAATATAGAAAAATATCTAGAAAAAAGGGGCAAATATTGATGAAATGTTAAGTTTGTCAACAAGATGGTTGAAGGTTACAAATGTTGATAGGAGTATGACAAGAGTTAGGGGTGAACAAAGACATTGGTGCTAATGGGAGAGTTCCAATGAAGCATGTGCTCTAGAGAGCATTGTAGGTCAAAAGATAACATGTGTGGAAGCAAATATATTTTCTCAAATTGTATCAAAGTTTTTCCTATCATCATAGGAGCAATATATGAGCGCAAGAGGCAATATGAATTTCATGTTCTCTCAATTTCTAGAAGAAGTGCCTTCAAATTTTTAAATATTCTTGAGAAATATGAAGGACCAATTCTAAGAGTGATAAAACAACCACATTGTGCTAAAAAAATTAGTGTATTGACAATGGAAATATAACAAGATATTGCTTGAAAGTTAAACTCCATTTAAATGGTGGGCATGTGCATTTCCACAAAGAAAACTATTCAAGAATTAATGTGGACACAACACAACACCAACCATCATCAATGAAAATTATGGATGATAGTCAACAACAAAGTTTGCAGTTCAATTCTTTAGCAATTTATAAATCAAATTGTCAAGTCTTGTCACTCTTAACCTCAATAAGAGATATAATGACAAATCAAAAAATGGTCCAAGACTACAAACTATTCTAAAGACATGAAGAATGGAGCAATGAATATTTTTTACTCGAGAATCTCAATGACAAGATAGTTGAGTGTTCAACCGACTATATGAAATTGAAATTATACAAAGTGTGGAACAACTTGAAGCAATGATCATGAAGGAAATTACTAAAGCAATAGAATAATACAAATAAGAATGGCAAGGATGAGTTTGCAAATATTATTCATGGAGCCAATGGGGAGACAATAGGAGAGACACTCAATGTGCAATGTGCTAAACATATCCTAGAAAAATGACAAGCATAGATGGGGAAAGGGAAGGGTAAAAGCACAAATTTGTGTCACGGTTTTATAAAGGAATCAACTAACAATGGTCCAAATTTTTAACTTGAATCACTAAGAAGTGACATACATGTTTTGAATTTTGAAATAATATAAACTAATAAAATATTTATTTTTTAGAGTATTTTATATTTGTATTCTAAAAAAAATGAAATATTATTTAACAATAGTCTTTTGTAAAATTGACACTATAATATAGTTCTGATAAAATATTGAAAATTGAAGTTAAACAGGGCGTTGCTCTTTATATAGCAATTTTTTTTTTCCTTCAATTTTTTTAATGAGTATTTATAAGTTAAAACTTTAATGCATGAATTTAACTTTTCCCAATTTTGATGAACACATTTTTTTAAATAATTATTAAAATGTGTATGTATTAAAAATAGAATTTTTCTCATGGGACATCATCTTTTGTCTTAACTATTTATCCAAAATAGAAAAAATTAAACCATCTTGACACAAAATCTTCTATCTAGTACAACATATTTTTTCAATTTTTTTTGATAATTTTTACTATTTTTTAACAAGATAATCAACCTTATATATTGGTGATAATAACCTACTTCTAGTAAAAAATTTAAAAAAAATAAATTAAAATATTAAAAACTGTATATATTTGGAAACTACACTTATAGATCTACAAAAGGGCATATTTTTATATATTTTTAAAAATGTTATTTACATGAGTAGGAATTGTTTAAACATCATTTTTTTGAATAATTTTATTTTTTTGGTAAATTGACCTTAAAGTGGTGCTACTATGCATTTAGTGAACCCTTTAATTTGCAAAATTTATAGCCATATATAACTTAGCTACAATGGATCTAGCTAGATCATATGTTTGACCAAAATTGATTTTTAGTTAGAAATACTTAAATTCACTTGTGCTAATAAGTTGGTTGAAAGTGTAACACAACTTTGTACTTTTACCTAAAAGCGTATATTTGAAGATGGAGCCAATTCCAAAAATAAGTGGGGACAAATTTGACATGCAAGCAACCTCCTTTTTTAAAGTGGAGATTGAGTTTCATATGGAGCAAAGTGAGGACGCAATCAATAAGCAATAAACTTGTTTGAAAATAGTAAGTATTAGGCATTACTTTATAGTTTTATTGAAAATTGACATAAAAATGTTCGACAAAATAAAAATGTCCTTAAAAATTTATTGGACTTCAAGAAGTTGGTCGAGAAACAATGGACAAAAATCTATTTTCCATGTTAACTCTGAAGCTTGACTTGAAGAACACAAAAAATCAAAGCTTGTGCAAGCCCAATGTGATGAAGTGTTCATCAAACAATAAAAAGTTCTTACCATAGAAAGCCAACTTGGGGATGAGAGAATACAAAATGAGGTCCAAGTGATCTAGATGTACCAATAGAAAATATCCTTGACTAATCCATTAGACACCTCCTCCTCAACAAAAGGTAATGAGACAAACCTAAGGAGTACCAGAAAGGAGGAAGAATGTTCAAAGAAATACCATACACTAAAAGAGAAAACTAACCTTGGAAAACCAATAGTTCACCAACCTCTAGTAAGACCCAAAGAATCTCGTCTCTTAATTGTGGATTGTGGAAACATAAAAGTACTAAAGAAATGCATAATCAAGACATGAGTCAAGATCTATCACTCTTCATTTTAACTAATCCTTTTGTTAAAGGGCATGGTAAAGTTTTTATATTAGTAAACCTTCCCATAACCCAAGAAAAATATGTCGTGCAACTATATTTTTCTACAATGTTAATTGTGGTCTTGTAGCATCGTAAATTGTCACCACTTACAATTTCACACTAGGTTTGGCACCCTCTTTGGCACATGTGCCTAATTATTCTTGTAATGCACTTGTTTTGTCATATTTTTTGGAAACTTAATTGAATCGTTATTTATCGGGCCTGGACCCTAGCACCCCACACCCAGGTCTTGGCTATTTGTGCCTGAATTTTAGAATTTAAATGTCAGTATCAATGTGATTTAGAAAATAACTTTATTTGTTGGCTCTCTAAACGGTTATTTTGAAATGTGTTTGGATTCATATATATAAGTTCTTCCCTCAAATATAGCATCTCTAGCACCTAGACAACTAAGATAGTTAATGCAAAATTAGAAGCAAGATAAGCATTAGATCAAAGATATAATTCAGTATGCAATTTATCAGCAAATCCATGTGCAAGCATTATATGATGTTTCTTATTTATTGTTATTATTATTATGTTCTAACACTTGTAGTATCTTAAGGATACTTATTCATCTTCCTTGTGTGAGATTGACATAGATGCATCGGTCTAATAAGGGTTTTAGATATGAGTGGTAGGATATCATTGTGTTTCATTATCATTATCATTTATCATTTTCCTTTGCTCCTCTGAGAGCATGCACTCTAAGTCATTCATCATCATTGTCGTTGTGGAGGTGTGAACACCAACATGGGGTTTGACCAAGGCAAGCCCCTATATGGCACAACCCTTTTCCCTCTTTCTATTTTGTAGGTCTATAGGTTGAAGTGGATTTGGCATCTCATCTCTTTTGAAGGCTCCAAAACCCTAATTCATGTTCTCATGGATTCTTTATTGGAAAATTAGGGCATGTTGATTGTCCAACCATAATCACACTTTGGATCCTAGTTTTCATAGTCATACCCGCCTTCAGGCAGTGCTCAATCTGTACAGGTTCTAAAACCCTAATTCTTGGCACTTTTGGACACAGGTGCCCTGTGCTAGCATCTTTCCTATTTTCTTTAGATTTTGGCATCAGGTTCTTCTCTATATATTCTATCCAAATCTGCTTTTTGTTTCTGAATTTCTATTTTGTAACTTCTAAATTCTATCACATAGTCAATTTGATCACAATTCACCTAGTTTGTTACATCACTTCATCAATCACTACCCTCAAACAATCACAAAGGGACCAAAACCCTAACCAACTTGTTTGGCTCTTCCTTGAGGATAATAACCTAACAACATCTTTTCGTTGATTTTGTGTCCCTAATGTTTAAGGTAGAAAGATTGATTTAGGTTAGGATATTTAGCCTAGATCTCCATTTTCCACTTAAGAGGTCTTTATTTCCATGTACATGTCTATATGCCCAACTTTGAGAATCTTTTCTCATATCACAATGTATCTAAGAATCTTGAAACTAGTGGTTTGAAATCTTTGCAATTCACTTTGATGCTCAAAATGATAATTTGAATATCTCTTCTTTAGATTTAATTATTTTCTTCATATATTGTAGTTAAATGACTATTAGGTACCAACCAATCTAGTAAGGACCACATATTCCCCTTCAAATAATAGCTTTCACACGTGGAAACATTTTTCTTGTGGCCTTCCAAATAAAAGAGATTTTATGGAAACATCTATACAACCTCCAAAATGCACCATTTATTGTATTTATTAATTGATTGCAAATAAAAATCTATTGTATTCTAATTTTCAATTAATTAATAAATATGGTCAAATGTGCATTCTGGAGACTAAATAAACAATAGTGATTTTATGACTCTTTTATAATTGTCTCAACAACTTCACATCAATATTAACATAGACATACTAAATTAGTTGAAAAGCCACATGGACTTAAGCACACAAAAAAGTATTAATTGTTAAAATGAAAAAATCAATCCAAATAAAAATGACTAGAAAAATAATATTATAGTGCTCAAAAGAGCAGTGAAAAACTAATCTCCAAAAAATACCATGGCCATTGCAAATAAGAAACTATATTGAGAATATCATATTAAGAAAATGTGATATAAATTATTTTTCAATTTGGAAAACTAAGAGTTGCATAGACAAAGATATGGATACAATATTTGATATTGATATAGTTAGAATTAGATAAAAATGTATCATAATATTCAATAATGGAATTGATATGTGGCTATAATTTTATGGATATATTGATGTCACTCTTTTCAAGATGCACATCACAGAGCCTACTAAATCCATTCTTATAATCTACAAAGAAATGTGACAAGAGGTGAAGATTGAATGGACATATAGTTGAGAATATTTTTTTAAATGGCTGCCAACTTATTATGCTCCACATAATGGATGAAGTCATTTGTGCTTCAATTTCTTTCATTTGATTCAGAACTAGAAACCTATAAATGTGATGTAAAAAATATTGATAGAGACAAAAATAAAAAAAGTTAAATAAAGAATCTAAATTAGAATATAATTCATGAATGTCAAACTTGTGACAAAAGAATAAATTGTCATTTTTTAGATGTTTACTTGTGACACCATGGAAGTTCCACCATTTCACAAGGTCCATTTTATTGTTATTTTTCATTAGATCAACATTTGCATAAGTTCTATCAAAGAATGCAAAGATCCCAAACCTATTTCAAATATGTACTACAACTTTAGTATATGTATGCAACATCTCAATGGCCTTTCTATATCTATCAACTACCTCCATATCCATATATTGTGTTATTTTATTTAGCATTTCCAACATCTTAACACACTAGAATTTGGGATTTTAAGCATATGTCAAAAGATAAAGGGGTTCTCATTTTATCCTTCTTTTTTACTCTCATAAATATGCTTGTATTTATTTTTAAAGTCTTTGATTTGCTCCACCATTATGTCTATGAAGCCATAAACACCATTCAAGATTTGGTTCATTTGTCACAACAACAAATGAGGGCATATATCAACTTAGTGGAAGAAAACAAATAGTCTACTTGATCCCACTGATCATTATTAAGAATGTCGATCTTAATATTATTTTCTCTTAATTTGGAATTGCCTCCAAACACAAAGATCACTAATCACCATGTTTTTTAAAGTTTGTTTCAAATCCACAAGCCTTTTCAAATCAATATATAATATGTAACAAAGTGAATCTTGTTCAACTTCAATATCAAATAAATGAAGTTAAAAAATAGTAAAATTTAAATAAAAATCCTCTATGAACATTTGAAAAGAATAATTATTTTCAAAATATGAAATATAAAAAATTCGTAAGTAAATTTTGAAAAAACGCCTATAGACACCTAAAACATTACCTTACTCAACCATACCTAATTTTAGCCTATCTTGAGCCATTAATTAAATAAATAATAATTAATTAATTAATTAATTTATCTATCACCTTTATCCAATGTTTTAATTAAATAAATTTTACATTTATTTAATTAAGTCTATCCTTATCCCCAAATCCTCCAACTATTTTTTTCTTTTTACACAGGGTATCCCTACAACCCAACCCAAAACCCAGAGGGGCGAGCTGAGGCGAGACTAGCCCCCTATGAGCGGAACGCTACTGTTCCCTAGCAGACCCACCTCTTAAATCCTCCAAGTAAATTAATTAATTAATTTAGGTTAATAAATCTCAACCATATTTTCCTCCATATTTAATTCCACTTTATCCCTCAATCTTTGTCCATTTAGTCATAACCATTGGTTCCATTCACATGGATAACAATTTGAATTTGTCATCATGTGACAAGTGTCCCCTTCACATGTCTAACTAACTCCTTGTCTAGATTCATTTGTCTAGATTCATTGAATCTAGATACTTTTCAAAAGTCAAACTAACTTTCATCTCATTCCTTCATTTCATACCATACCTCTTAATTCAATCCATTCACATAAAGATGTCCAAATCATAATCCTAAACCTAGCCCTTATCCCTCTTGTGACACTTGTTACATGACTACAACTTTTGATCAAAGTCGTAAGCCTCATTTAGTCCTAACCATCCATTAACCAATGCATCTTGTCCCTTGATTTCTCTCATGGAAATTCTATAAATGAGAGGCCTTCCTTCCCAATTGAGCATCTTCCATATTTATATCCTTATGTTGCCCAAATTTCTAATCATTTTTTTCTCATCAAACTATTATGTTGTTGCATTTTCTATCTACTTCTTCCATAGTCTATCTTATCTTCATCATAACATCATCCTACCCATTTAATCATTCATCATATCAATCTTATCATCATGTTGTTGGTTTGATAAACAACCACATTCCTTTTGTTGAACATATATTGTCATTGATGTCAAAGAAGTAATGACAAAGGAGTATTGTCCTTGATGTCAAAAGTGCTCACTGATGTCAAAGGAGTGATGACAATAGTGTCAATGAGAATTAAATGTAATTGTATTGTCATATCAAAGAATTTTGAGAACAATGAAGAAGATTGATGTAGTATGCTTGAAATATCATGTTCGTATCTATTATGTTGATAGAAGTAATCTAGAAGTTTGGTACAAGAGTTTTCTTGACTTCTTAATGGATACAAGCATGATATTCCAATTTTATCAATTAATGGATTGTGATATTATCTATTATGTATCTATGCTCGTATCTATTCTATATCTATTCTTCTTTATGCTAATGACCTTATTTTGATTGCTAAATTTGCTCATGGGTTGCAAGAAAACTTATATGACCTTGAACATTTTTACAAAGCAATGGGGATGAAAGTCAATATCAACAAGACCAAAGTGATGATTTCTCCAATAGGAAAAAGAAGAAACAACATAAGTTCTACTTTGAAGGCAATATTCTTAAAGTAACATAGTACAAGTATCTCAAGATTGACTTCAACAACAAGCTTAGTTGGGAGGGTTGTAGAAAGAAAATAATTTTGGGAGGATGGAAAGCATTATATGCTCTTCAAAATAGATGTAGAGAGACAAAACTATGAGATTGGAAAAATAGTCATATTCTTGTTAGGATTTTAGTGCTTCCAATAGTGCTCTATGGGTGTGAATTGTAGGCCATCAACCTCATAATCAAAGTGGAAACAAATTGAGAAAATCCAACAATGCTTGGTCACAAGCAAGTTCAAAATAAAAAGCTCAGTTTCTTATGATATTATGATGAGTGAAATAGGGGCAACTCTAATTGAAGCAATTGCTATGGTGTGTCTCATAAGATTTAAAAAGAATCAAACAAATGGAAGTAGGTAAATGGCATAAGGTTGTTTTCAATGACATCTTGAGTGAAAGAAAGAAGACTTGGATGAAGCTAAACAACAAATGGATGAATAAATGGAATAAATACTTGAATGCATGCCTTATGAATAGCAAAAAGATAAATGCTTTTGTCATGGATAAATTCCACAAGCATACATGGGGTAAAGTGCTAGGGAGAAAGAATTAAGTATTATATTAAAGAGTTCAACCCCACATGTGATCATCAACAAAAAATGTACATAGGGTCTAGTATTTCTTGGAGAGCCAAAATTATTATTGCTCAGTTAAGAACTAACACTCATCAACTTTGATGTGAAACAAAACAATGGATAAGGCCAAAAGAAGCATGAAAAGAAAGAGCATGTATTTTTTGCAATATTGAGGCAACGGAATCAAAAAAATACTTCATTGTGGAGTGTGATGCCTTCCAGGACATAGGAACAAACATGTAAATATTTTGACAGTTGGATGTTGGTATAGTCTATTCAGCAAGGGTACTATTGAAAAATTATGAGAGCTCATCATCACCTTCAATAGAAAAAAGAATGGAATGAAAAAGTCAAAAATGACAGGCTCACTGTCCCATAGACTATTTTTTCTCCTCGTGAAAGTTAAAAAAATTTCTTTCTATAAAATGGCTTAGCAACTCAAGTGAAAACAGTTTAAAATTCATGAGGTGCCCCTGAAAGGCAAAGTTTTTTGAAAAATGTATGTCTTTGTGCAGGGATGCATGGAGGAACATACGCACATCACAGTGAAAGAAGATAAAATTCAAAAAAATTATAAACAGTGTACAAGCGTGCGCCTTAGAGACATGCTCACCTCAGGATAGGGCATGGCAACAAACGCGCGAGGAAGAGCAAGCACACATAGGTGAATCAAAAGGGCATCAGAAAAGGATCCCATCATACAGTTACGCGCATCTGAGGTGTTAGGATGCACATTAACATGGGATTCGTGTTATCATTTGGGCGGAAGAATAAGATGAACTGCAACCTAGCTTTCCTTTTATGCCTTGGGATCAGATTCTCCATGGTTTTGACATCAACTTTATGTAATATAGAACTCAGAAAACATACAAGGAAATAAATCCATGTTGATGAATCATACAACACAATAATCATTTTGATTAACGATCAGATTGTGCCAGAGTAGCTCTTCCATGTTAATGTGCATCCAGAATGCTGGATAGACGTTGTCTCAATGAAGATGTGTGATTTTTCAGAAGTTAAAAGAATGTCACTATATAGAGGCAATACTCCATACAAAAGTCATTCAAACATTGATTCCAAAACAAAAATAAATGTCATAAATAATTTGATCATACAAACATAGATCAGTTCTAAATGACTTTTTAGAGGCAGGAAAAAACAGATTAAATAGGCGATTGTGGGCAGGGCCTAAATTTGATGGCCTTATAACATCACTTTGAAGTTGTATAGTCTCTTTCATCGCCCTTTTTATCAATCAGTTTGACCAAATTCAAATTAGAAAATTTTAGTATTCAATCAAAATTACCCTATCGACATATCTATTGCACTCTAATGATATAAAACCTTGCTGTAAGTTAGTACGGATGCGTTGAACTCAAGCATTTCATATTAAATTTTTTGATAAAAACACCGTCAAATTGTGATGAAAAACCTGCTTTACTAAGAGGCTTGTGATTCAAGGATAACCGTTGAATGTCAATGAAAGATTGAAACCATATTCAATGTCAATCGAGAACCCCTAAAACCATATTAAAAAATGAAAGGTACTGCTGAAATATAGAAATCTATTTGCGATTAGGCGCTGAAACCCTGTCGCTCTACTGCCAAACGATGAAGGATGAAGAAATAATAAACCATTAAAGACCTATTCACGCATGAACACTACTCCCTTGGAATAGGGCATAAATTTGATGGTCAACCCTGTCTGTCAATCAGGTTTTTTGTGATGGTTATTTTTTCAAAAAGTCGCTCTCCAAATTCTATCGACCCGTGTTAAAACGGGCGACAATACACACAGAGGACACTTTTATTAACCAATCTCAGTTCGCCCTAACCAAAAGCACGCAACTGTGCATTACAATACGAAATTTTGAGCATTGAAACCCGTCTCAGTGGGTCAATGGCGCGTAGCTAGGGTTTTTATTTCTTCTGCCTGCTCGCGCGCTTAGGGTTTTCTTTCTTCTATCTGCATGCACGCTCAGTACTGCCCTGCAAGTTTCTTACCATGGTGCAGTTTTCTTATTTTAAAAAATGTTGACCTGTAGATGGATGCGCGACAGTACACTGTAGGAGCAATATTTGACTTATTGTATACCGTGCTTCTAAATTTAGGGGAGAGTCACTTGAGTATGTTTTAATATATATATATATTTCTTTAATCTTAGAGGGTATTCCTGGTGGGACTTCTCTTAAGTTTCTGTTAGAGACGAGACTAATCCCCTTTGAATCTTATGATAACTCGCAGTGGACCCACATTGGATAAGGCTGGGTAAGTCGGGCTTGAACCTGCATTGATTGTCCATGTCTTTTCACAACTTGACCAACAAATTATTTTAATAGTTGTGATAGTATTTATAGATTTAATATATAATATTTTTAGTAGTATAGTATCAGTAGTGGTAATTTAGAGTTTTGATGTTGATCATGAATACTTATAATTTAATGAAATGTATTCACTTAGATTAAAAACATCAAATCATCTTATATCAAATTAATGCATCAACAAAACATGACTTACTGCATAATTATTGTAACTTAATAAGTATTGTTTATTTTATTTTGGGGGTACTTTTGGACAACTCAACAAAATGTATGTTAATCTGGCATCATATTTAATGATGTGTCCCTGAAACTTTAATTATAGGTAGGGTCTTGCCATGTAAGCTATTGTAAAAAAATTGGGCATAATTCAAAATTATCATATATGATTTTGAGGAGCATTAGAATAGAGTGTCAACTACCAAGTCCTCTCCTTTATGATGTGCACTTCTATAAGCACATATCTTCGATATAAACCCATTAATGTTCTTTCTAATGATGTGTTGAGTCTCGCCTATTAAATACCAACTTTTTATGCCTTTGTTGAGTTTTTAAAATGCATTTTTCAAGTGACGCAAAATAAAAAAATGTGGTAAGATTACATTTCAAATAAGGTTGAAGAGGAAACACCCTACAAAACAAAAATTAATTTAATATTAGACAATATGTATTCGCTATTTACATTTTTATAATATTTTGAAAGATGGCTCACAATCATGTTAAACAAAATTACCTAACAAAAGATTAAGATGGTGTTCAATTTAAGACTAATATTTTTTATTTTTTTATTGGAAATATATCCTACAACTATATGTCTGTAGATTCAAATTAAAGTAGAGACAAAATAATACAAGTACATAAGAATTGAAAAGGTTGAAACATAGACAATAAATTTTATAAAAATTAAAAAAAAAATTGTATTCAAAACTACAAGAAATCAACCTAACACCTACGATAATGCAAAAAAAATTAACAATTGTGAAGTTTCGACTCATAGAAGCACAAACACATAAGAGGGAATGCTTCAATAGTGATTTAGAAGCAAAATAAACATACTAAATTATACCATTAAATGAATAACGAATTCTACATTTATCATTAGAAACTAGTTACAAAATGATTATTTATAGTATTTACAAAATTATTGTATGAAAATAAACAAAAAAATATTTTTATTTCTACTTTAAGAATAACATGATTGCATGCTATGCAATTTTAATTTTTTTCATGCCAGAGGTATCCCGCGACCCAACCCAACACCCAACTAGCCTTGCCTTGGTCTTACCTTTTTTGGCCAAGTTGGGGACCGAGAGGGGCTAGCTGAGGCGAGACTAATCCTCTAGAGATGCATGCAATCACCCACAAACCATGTGCATCGAGTAAGCCCAAGCCTCAGAGTCGAACCCGAAACCATGCTATGCAATTTTTATTACAAAGTTATATCCACTAGTTCTAAAATTGAACTTCAACAATCTCTAATTAAGTTGTTGATTTAAACTATTACAAACTATCACTTAAATCTTGCATCTTTGATATAACAATAACTAACTCCTCAAACCGTCCATTTTGCTAAAAATAGAGAACACTTAAAACAATGTCAACTATAAAATGCTTCGATTAAAAAGAGAGAAAGTTTAAAATACTCCTGGCTAAAAACAACAAATCTTAGAGTATGTTCTCCTTGAAAATAGTGATTGTTAAAAATAGTATAAACTATCTTTAGCCCATGCTTTTGGATAGGCAATTCTAGATGACTTTAATGATTTTGTAAGTTTTTTAAAATCATGGCTAGCCCTTCAAAGACATCGAAAAAAACCCTAAAAACAGATTTGACATTTTGAATCTCTTTCATAAGCATGCACCTCTTCTTTACATGTGCATCAATGCACTATATAACAAACTTTGCACTTATAATCTTGATTTTCTCTATATAGGTGTCCACTTCATAACCACTTACGCATCTATGAACATAAATTGATTTTTTTTTTTTAACTTTGGAATATCCCTTGGGTAAATTGTGCATTTACAACATAAACTTTGAAACTGAACTCCTCCGATGAGGTGCACCCTTGCAAGCTAGGAACTCACCTATAAGCTAATGTTTATTTTTCTAATTTTGAATTCAAAATTTCCCTTGTGCACCCTTATCCCTCAAGGGCACACTTGACAAAAAAAAAATAACATTTGATTTTTCCCTTACTAAGGTACACCCTTGCTCACTACATGCACATCTCACTACGAGATTGAATTTGCTTTGAAAGCCCATCTTTTTTCCTTTATGAGGTATGCACCTCAACTCTAGGCATACATCTCATGATTTAAAAAAAAAAAATTGAACCCCCAATGAATTCTAGTGTGAACCTATCTATGTTCCTAACATTCTATTTGAATATGTGCATTTTCATCTATAGGTGTGCCCTTCATCTTCTAGTTTTCACACTTCTGAAGTTTGAAAGCACAATCTTTTGCAAAGGTGCACACCTTTGAGTGTCACACATGCCTATGAACTAGCCCTTAACTCCAAGCTTGATAAAAATAATTCATTTTCTCTTCTTTTAAGTGTATCCCAACCCTATAGGAATACCCCTCTATATTGAGCTTTGACCTTACGTGTTCTATCCTTCACTAGCAAGCATGCACTTCTCTCTCAAACTCACTTATATACACTATTTCGTAGTCTAAGGCATTCCCACTTCAAACATGCATAATTCAAGTGTGCCCTTCACATGCCATGTGCACCTTGAATAAGAAACTATAAATTTGAACCTTTCATTATGAAGTTCATTTTCCCATCCAAGACATGCACCTATACAAAGATTCTACATTTAAACTTGCAATTGATTTTCCCTTTATTAAGGTGCACTCTTGCAAGCTAGTGTGCGCCTAAAAACCATACTTAGCCAACTTCTTGTTTTGAACATCTCCTTAATTCTTCCATGCAATTGACTAACTTTTAAGTGTTGTGTTCATTGCTCCTACACAATAAAAAATGAGGGAAGATGAAGACAATAGTAAACCAACAAAATGAAGCTTGGAAATATGATTAAGAAAGGACAAGGACATTTCCCATTTTGAACACCTCCTCAATTATTCCTACAAAAACAACATACAAAAAACAAAATAAAGTTTGGAAACATGACTAATGGAAGGACAAGGGTTCAACTAGCAATTTGACACAATATGAAAAGTTTGTATGGGTACAACACGAACAAACTTTAAAACATGGTTCACGATTGAGGGAATGACAAATTTTATAACTTGAATGTTGTCACAATACAAAAAATTCATATGAATACAATATTATTGATACAAATTTTGCATTGCAAAATATTGTGAATTTTATTAAAAGAATTATATTTCCATGTTTATGGGTAAAAATTTGGAATTGTGTTAGACTTTTATAAAGGATTTAGTCAACACAACTATAATTTTTCAATGTGAACCACTTAAAAGTGATTTATGTTTGAATTTTTAATATAGTTTATGTTAATAATTTTAAAAAAAAAATTAATTGAATATATTTTTTAATAAATTTAAGAAAAGAGTTCTAATTGTTGATTTTTAAAAAAATAAATCAATAAAATATCAAAAAACTAATTTTTAAATTTTTTTTCATAAATAACTTGAAAATTTAATACATGACAATTTTAAAATTTTAATAAATATTTTATTTTTAATAATTTTTAAAATCAAATTTGATCATAGTTATCATGAAATGTCAACTTTTGTTTTAGTTTATTATGCAATGAAATATCAATGTCGATGTGGATCAATGATTTCCTGGGACAGGGGTGGTCATCAAAATGTAGTGTCAGACAAGTGAGATCAAATAACAGCAGTCAAGACAAGCATAACATATGTATGGAAATAAGCATTTTCAGGGAAAAAAAAAAAGAATTTGATATAATCATTTATTCGTTTCAATATTTGTTATACTCCAATGTTATGAATCTGAAATGTTCAGAGCTATAAGCTGACAGGAAAGTGCCGTTATTATTTGAAAAGATCAGAACGATGAGAATATTCAAACTTAAAAACTTACTGGTGGAAATATTCTGAAAATAAAGGGTTTGATTGCCAGTTTGGTTGCCAGCTTGGGACAACTCAAAGAGCAGTATGGATGCTGCACAAAGCTAAGCATTCATTCTTTCAGACTGCCAAAAAGAAAAGATTTCATAAAACATAACCTGACTTCGAATTATTATGAAAAAGCTCCTTTTCATAGACTTTATCATAAAATGGCCTATTTATGGCACCCCTGCTTCACCCTACCAAACAGTGTGGATACATTGAATCCGGGCGCATTGCCCAAATAATTGGACGAACTACATTGTCCAAAAATGTGGGGAAGCCCGTTTAACCCACACTTCCAATATTGTCATTATTATTGGCATCCTAACATCTAATGAGAATTAGAGTCTTTGAAAAGATTGGCTGGACTTGTTACCCAGTGGTCCACACATTTCTCCCAAAAATGGTGGATATGATCAGTTATTATTATGAGGAGATGAACATGCCATCCAGTATTGCTATTATTATTGGCATCCTAGCATCTAATGAGAATTAGATTCTTTGAATGTAAAAACCACTTGGTAGTAGTAATTGCATAATTTCTTTGTGAGTAGTAATATATTTCTAATGTCCTTGAGACAGTCCCCATGCTCCTCTTTATCCTTTTCCTTCAAGTAATTTAATCACTATTTTACTGTAAATTACATCTCTATATGTAAAATTGGAACATTGTGGATAGGGGTCAATTACCCCTGGATTTGTCTCATGAGCTGGACAACTTAGTTGAGCTTGACAGGGCTGTATAAAGCCTTGCGTTGTATTTCTTCTTGTTTTAATAAATTTTTATCCCTCTTTTAGTAATTATTGCGTTACAAAAAGATATTATATTCATCCATACAAAATGAAAAAAAATATCAATATGAACTGTTTCTGAATTTAACTGTGAGAACTCCATGATTCATCATGCAAATCAAAAAAATGAGAAAAGAGAAAAAATATATTATATTCATCTATACAAGATGAGGGCTAAGGTCCCTAAACAAGACCATAGGTATTAGAATTATTCAATTAAAACATGACTATAGAAATAGACATTATATTCTTCACCACTAAGAAATACTATGTGCCCATATTGTTTACCAAGGAATATTCTTTGGTAGTGAAGTTAATCCAGGCATTGAATTGTTAGTTTCACATAGATATAATTAAGGTAAGGTTTTTGTTGGTATCGATATAGTGTGATGGTTAGATAGTGGTGTTGTTCTTGTCATCAAGGTTAAAATTCCATTGAGATGTTATTGCTGAGTGTTTATATTGTAGATGAGATGCTCCATTTGTGACCTCAACGAAGACAAAAAATTTGTTGTGTGACAAAAGAACTCACTAAATGTCTCCATAGATAATTTAACATAACATCATGAGTTGAGTGCTGATACTGACAAAGGAACTCACTAGATGTCTCCATAGATAATTTAACATAAGCATCATGATTTTAGTGCTGGTACTTAAACTCATTAACATGTGACTTAAAACGATTCATTTACTAAAGTATGTATCCATAAAACCAGAACAAGAGAAGGGAAGAGGTGTTCTGGTGAACAAACCTGGACCAAAAGAAGCTTATCACCCTTTGCATTACGGAGATGTATATTACGAATATCTCTGAAGCCAAGCTCCAACTTGTAATCAATAGACATCTCATTCAGAGAGAAGCTCAGCTTCCTAATGTCGAATCTAAACTCGGCATCAGCAGAATTACAGGAACTCCATAGAAAAGAGAATGCATTCTGAGATACAAGGTTGCCCATATAGAGCTTCCCTCCCTCAAAACTAGTCGCCATGGATTTTGGCTTGGATACTCTGTCTCTCTCTAGAAATTGGGCTCTTAATTTACCATGACCTAGCAGAATATTACCTCTGCTTGCCAAATCATGGACTGCTTTTGCTAACTCGGGGCTTTCAAACTGCACGAGCATACATCCTTGATTTGTTAGATTTGGGTGTCCTCAGTTTTCATGCATAAACGGTCCCCTTCCCAGTAATTTGCTTCTTGCTGTTGAATGAGCACTTTGGAATCTTGTCATACTGGTAAATTTGATGGTTGAATTGTCAGACGGCTATCCATGGCTAAGCTCCCAAGAAGAACAACTACATCAAAATGACCACAATCAGAGACATACCCTGTAATTTGTCCTCACAATAACACAGCCATGTACTAACACATTGATCTCTGGACAATATCGGATATTTAGTATATGATCCAAACCTGTTGAAATGAACTGCTGGAAGAACTACAGTGGAATGCTTAACATAAATGTTTTAATTGACCCTAAAATATCTATGAAGCACCTAGACTACAGAGAAGGGTTTCCAATTTAAAATAACCTTGACCCTGAACCTACAAGTTTAAACACCTGCACAGTTCTTCAAATCCCAATTTTAATCCAAGTAAGCAAAATGTATGCACAATGCAATGCTAGAAAATTATATCACATCAGTTTTGGAGCAGTTCAACTAACCATTTAGAAGAATAACTACTACAAGTGGGTTCTTCTGTAAATCAAATTTCAGGCCTTGTCACACTTGAGATCTGCAGAGCCTTGTCATCTTTACACTAAAAACATACTTCAGATGCATAGAGTGAAACCCATTTATCAAAGCTTGTGGTTTCCCTGTTCTTGGTGTCACATTTGATATTATTGTTTCTTCTAAGCGAAGAAATCTGTGGTACATAACAAAAAATAATATAAAAATTGTGGACTGCTTTTGGGTGGAATCTGGATGGAGAAAGCTCAGGGTCCCTTCCTTTGTTACAGGATTTTTGTGTGTGTGTTTGTACTCTATCCACAGTATCGGCATTATAAGAAACATGATAATTACGTGAAACACCAAATGTAGTATCAGCAACAGTGCAGGTTGAGAAAACCCAAAGCCAGAGTGAAGCTTCGTACCCATGAAAGAGAGTGCTCGGTACCTGAATTCACGTGTCAGAACACCATTAGAAGAGTACCATAAGTCTGTAACAGTATAGCATTCTATTGTATACGTGTACAGGAAAATGTGTACACTTGAAAGCGGCCAGCTGGGGTGAACCAAAGGAAAATTCAATGAACTTTCTTTGGATAAAAGAATTTATAAAAGCCAGGTTATAACGAGAATGAGCTTTCGTAGAGAAAGTATTGGGGGTCTTCCTATAATTAATAAAGTGTTTCTTAAATTTGTTTTTGTTTAGATTTTTAATATTTTATTGGTAGTGGACCAAGGGTTTATTTTCCAAGATTTGTTGGATAGGATAAAAATGATGTTTTTTAATTTAAAGTTATACAGGGAAAAGTATTTATATGGACAAATTTATGGGAAATCTCATTCCACGTTAGCTTTTATTATTTTTTGTCCTTAAAATCAAAGATTGAGGGGGCCACATAATTTTAGTTTATGATTGAGGGGTTTATGGAGGGGTCCATGGGAAGTCTCGCTCAACCTTTATCTTTTATTCTTCCTTTCCTTTAAAATCAAAGGTTGAGGGGACCACATAATTTTAGTTTAAGATTGATGGGTCCAATTTTATTTTTTTAACTTTATTATTAGATATATACTTGTAAGGAAATAATACATTATACATTAATTTAAGTTTAATAAATTAATGTAAAATATAAAGTAAGAGTTTAGATTGATAAGTGTAAATATTAAAGAGAGGGTAATGATGTGCTTAGTTTTGTTTTATTATTTGTGTATTGTTGATGATTGTTTCCTTAATGTACATTGTGACTAATGATCATATTCTTAAATCAGCATTGCATACTTTATCACAAGCATGCCTAGAATGTCTACTCTAATATTGGAATAAAGTTGCACCTATTGTCCTATCTACCTAATGTGGTTCTATCCATATGGTACAAGTTTTTCATCTACTCTAATATTACTCAATACTTGTGAATGTGTATCTAAAGATGGCTAGTGTTATCAAATGCCTTAGGGATATTGTTGGCGTGCAAAGAGAGAGTATGAAATTTTCTTGGTAACTAGTCAATCTTTGTTGCCAATGAATAAATTAGAATACATGCCAAGTAGAAGTCCACAATGCATAGATGATGAATTAAGTGTGTTTAATATATGTTTATGTAGGTGTTGATGCAAGTTCTTAATCACTATATAATGTAATGTGAATGATATTCAATGATTGGATGATTTACTATGGACTTAGGGATTATTTTTAAATGCAATATCCTTGGTCCTCAACTTGAAGTATTTTGTCTTCAAGCCAAGTAAAGTTCATATTATGTAAAAGGTTGGCTCAAGAAAGTGGGAAATAAGACTTGAATTAGGATAACTAGGCTACAAGGTGGCATGTTTAAGGGGCATATCCGTGTTTATAATCAAATGCAAGACATATATTTGGTTGCATAGGGAATTGTTACATACCATTTGAGATTGAGGTAGGATGATAGGCTAATGTATTTTATGTTTGGGTAAACTTATATGTAAAACATGAAAAATTGAGTAATGTTTAAAGTTTATTTAATTTTTGTTGCTTTATAAGCCATTCATGGGTTGTAAAATTATAACCAACTATTTTGGGGGCTTTTGTGACTCCTTATTTAGGATTTTTTGGTGTAAGTATTTTGGGGAGGTTTTCAGTGTTGTGTCCCTATAATCTAGAGAGTTTTTGGGTTTTATAAATGAGTTTTTTCTTGAAGAAGGATAAGGTGATATTGGTGTCTCCCCTTTTTTTTTGGTTCTCAAGTATTTCTTTAGATTTATAAATCTATTTTCTATGATGTTTGTCCTATATACTATTTTTTAAATGCATGACTTGTAGGGATGTAGCATATTATGGAATTTCTTAACAAGAGTTGAACAACATTTCTAAGTCTTGATTTCCAAGAACAAAGGTTCTATCTACTTTATTTTTTGGTACTAGAGTAGTTCACGATGATGTAGAGGGGAGTCTACATGAACTAGGGAAGAAGGGGCAAGAGGTATGCAAGCCCTCGAAGAAACATTGGTGAAGTTTTTATAAGGCTAGAGGCCCTTAAGGCTATATTATAATTAGATGAGTCTAAAGAGGAACTAGAGAACTTGGTGAATTTCGCTAGGGTGTTTGACATTATGGAGAGGATTATTGAAGCATTGACTAAATAAATTTATAAAGTAAAAGTGGATATTTCAAATTTTACATGCAAGCTCAACCTTGGTCCATATTCCTAGACTAGATCTAGGATTTGGAGAAGTACTTTGAGATGGAAGGCATGGAAGTACTTTGAGATGGAAGGCATGGATGAAGATGACCCAAAAAGAGTAAAAATCATTGTCTTTGAGATGAATTCATATGGAACCCTATGGTGGGAAAATGTGCATAGTTCAAGAAGAAGATAGGGAAAAGAAAAAATAATTGGCCTAAGATGTTCAAACATT
The DNA here is from genome assembly GCA_007258455.2 of Sequoia sempervirens. Taxonomy (NCBI): domain Eukaryota; kingdom Viridiplantae; phylum Streptophyta; class Pinopsida; order Cupressales; family Cupressaceae; genus Sequoia; species Sequoia sempervirens. The sequence continues at coordinate 241,880,411 of VDFB02256132.1, read as the reverse complement.
TAAGAGATTGATTCTTGTTCTTAGATATGCAAGAGGTGTGGGACAAGCAACAACCCAATATGTGAATGGACTAAAGTTTCAAATTCAATATATGAGATCGCATTTGTGAAAGTTCCTATTACAAATGAGATTTAAATGAATATGCCTTAAGGGTAAAGAATAAATTAAACTAAAAAAATAAAAGTGAGTAAAAGGGGTGATAGCAATCAAATATAAAGGGAAAGAGGTTTCTTTAGAACCTACATTGAGTGAAGAGCTAGAAGAAGGTAACAATATGAAGGTAGACTTCAAAGGAAGGGGAGGCTTTAGAGGTAGAGGATGACCCAAACAACTCCTTTTGGAGAGTGGAATTGAAGTTTTTTATTTGTGATGAAGCCCATAAGGTCATAGTATTGGAAGACTGAAATCACTAAGAGGGGGGAGTGAATCAGTGATTTATAAAAGTCACAAACTTTTTCAAAACAAGAATTTGTGTTTGCTTTTAAACCAAGAGAACAAATTCAACAGATATGTGAAGTGAACTTGACTTTTAAATCAAAACACCAAATGACAGTTCAAAGAACAAATTTGACTTATGCATGAACAATATTATATTTGCATGAACCATGAATTAAACATGAAACATTAATCAGAGGATGAACTTAACATTTTCACATGTATCAGAGCTCACATTAATAATAGAACCTCTTATGCATGAATATGCATTGACAGATATGAAAGATTGATATGAAATGAGACATAACAATGTCAAATATGAAAGACTAATAATTATGCATTTGACAACATATTAAAATCGGATTGATAAAAAAAATATCACACACATAAAATCACCACATAACACAAAATTTTGTCCTGAGTGGAAAACCCTCTAGGGGAATAAAAACCACTCAAAAAATCTTTTTGTATTCAGATAGAGCACCAACTCTACACAATTCAAGAGCAACCACTCCAAGGAGCACCAACCCCTCACTAATTTAGAGCACCAACTCCATTACAATGCAACACAATTACAATATTCTATCATAACCCTAGAAGTGCAGATTTTGCAACTCTAGAATTTCAATAGAAGACTATGTATATAGATATTTCAATAAGCACACTGAAGAAGAATGTTGTATATGATTGAAAAAATCTTCTTTTATACAAATATCTGAGATTCAAAAGGATTTTCAATGTAAAACAATTTCTTGTCACTGTAAGAATAAATCCTGATGTCTCACAACATTTCTCTTCACCATCCCACCGAGAAATACCAAAAACCCTTCTTAAATAGAAGCAAGATAATCTCTGTATACAGTTTTGTAACTATAAAGGCAACTCGAGTTAGGGTTTCAAGGCAAAAACCCTAACATAATCTCTTTTAAATAGACCTTTCAAAAAATAAACATTTTTGTTACATCCCAGTAATCTCTTTTTGTTTTTAAAATAAAACATTTAACAAAATGAACAAATTGTTTCAGTTATAGCCCAAGCACTAAATCATTTGCTTCAAACCACTTTTCAAAAAGCAAAAAAATTATTACCTAATTAAGGTGTAAAGTAATCAAACAAATACCAGAGAGATTCGTTGAAGACAACCATAACTGCCCAGCTAAAGAAACATTGAAACTTTCTTATTCACCATCGAGCTTGCATTGGCTCACAGTCAACCATGTTGTAGATCCGACCATCCTTAATGTACTAGCTAAGGGAAGACACCAAAACCTGCAAACTATCATGCTATCCATGGCGGCTAGGGTTCCAAACCCTTCAACAATAATATTGCCCTAAAAATTATTTCTTTCAAGTCTGTCGAGGAGTTTTATCAAACACAATGATGATTTGAAGTCTGAAATAAATAAAATAATGCCTTTAGAATCTGTTGTCCAAGAAGAATGAAATTAAATCATTGCCACATGTGCATTATCAATGATGGTTGTTGATGCCAAGTCACCACTTACAAATAGCAATTGACAACTTAAACAACAATACCTGATTCCTCATAATGCCCAAAACATCATTACCTTGTAAAAATTATTCCAAATCAGAGACTTTAAAATGCCGACATAGATAATGATTGAACCAAAAAATGATGACTATCAAATATCTTGTCACTACCATGTGACATTCAAAAAATTTCCTTTGCAATAAACCAAGATTCATAGAATGTCGATGACCTTGAAATTTTAAAACAATGTAAGTCAATAACCATAATGCCCGATACATTTTTCAAGGTAATTTCTAGCAATGCAATATATAAACAATGAACCATACCAAGTACCAATGGAAAATCCACAAGAGTCAAGCAACTTCTCATAAGAATTGTCAAGACAATATGTCATGCTGATGGAAATAGCAATGCCACAACTTATGCATTATAAACCATATGGTAAACCAAGGATCTCATTACCATATAAGATACCAATAGCAAACACTCTTTCTTTTGAACCAATCTGAATGCTTCAGACAATAGTACTTTCATGTCACAATAATAAAAGAGTGAGCATCAATATGTATCAAGATCAACCAAAAACCATAATTGCATATCATGTCATCATTATCTTGTCATCTACATATTACAAACCATGCAAATCACCTGAAAACATCATGTCCCACCAAGATCATATAAAATCACCATGTGAACCAACTGAAAAACATCATGTGTGCCATACCAAATATCAATCCCTGTTATCATGCCTAATCCCCTTAAATAATCAATCTGAAACACTGTGACTTGTAATCAATCAGACAACAATCTGACAAACATTCACCAACTGCATATCATAACACCAACTAATGCAATTGCATATCAGCCAATCTAAGAATGCAAAGAATAGAACTAGTGATGTTATGAACCCCAAAAAATAGTTTTGGCATCAAGGAAAAACTAACATATAAACAACTGAAAGCCAACACATAGACCATCCTCAAAACCCCAAATGAGTAATGATAGACCTAGAAGAAGAAAAAAATGATCATAAGAAGTTGAAGTTGAGTTAGGAGAGAACCCAACTTTAAGAACCTTAATTTCTAGGGACAAAGAAGACCTAAAATTCGATTGGAAGAGGAAGAGTGTATTCCAAAAAAATACAAATGTAATGACAACATGTGTCTAAGGTGATCATAGATGGTGGATCTACCAAAAAACTGGTGAGTACATAAATAGTTGATAAACTACAAGTTTATTTCATTCCAAAAGTTAACCACTATAAGAAATTTCTAGGTTAAAAAAGAGTCACAATGTGCTTGTGGTTAAATCTTGCCTTGTTGCTTTCAAAATTGGTCCATATGTGGATGAAGTTCTCTATGATGTGGTGTCGATGGATGCATATCATTTTTTGTTAGGTAGGCCCTAGAAATATGATCATAATGCAATATATCAAGATAGAGAGAATACCTAAGAGGTTTAGCATTAAGTAAATAAAAAACTCTTAAAATAATGGAAAGAGGAAGGAGCATTTGAAGTGATAGCTTTATCTCTTCTAATGAAAGCAATATTTGATATTGACGATAAAAATAAAATTCTATATCATCCAAGAAGTGAGTTGAAGGAAAATTTGGGAGGAAATGAAACAAATGATTTGAAGAGTGGGTTAAAAGCCAAAATTTGATGTGGAGCTACAATAAGATTCAACTAACAAGAATATAGATGAACCTCAAAAGGTAGATGTTAAAGTTTTAGTTGACTATAATGGGGTTGAAGGAAATTGTGAATTGTGGTGATATGAGCATGATCATAAAATCTCTTTCATAGATGTGATAAAAAAAATTGGTTAAGAGTGATTCCTAACTTAGTATGAAAATTGGCCAATTCCCTAAAGAATATGAAGTTATTTTTGTGTCTTTGTGTTGTTTTTTTTTGTTTCTACTTTCCTACTATTAGGTCATTGTTTTTTGGTTGACTATTGGTTGTTTCTTATGCTTTAATGTGTTTTTATCTTTCATAGTAACATTTTGATGTATTGTGATGTAAAGGGTTTCGGGTCCCTTCAAAACCTATTTTTCCCATATAATCAAAACTTAGCATGAAAATAATGATATGAAGTATGATTAGAACAAGGGGAAAATTGTAAAATCTATTAGTGATTACATTAATAATTATTATATTGATTCTATATTATGGACTTTTGATGGCTTTATTGGTCAACTAAATGGTGGAATCAACACTATACTCCTCACAATAGGAGAACAAGGCTTAGAAACTTTCAAAATGGCTTATAGTTAATGGTTTAGAAGAACTAGACCACATTGCCACCAATATGAGGGTGTAGACCTTTTACTAGGCTTGTCATCAAGGTATTCTTTTGGGATTATATTTTTAATTTTAAATCTCTATGTCAAAATTAATGATGATTACATTGTGATTCTCATTATTTAAGTTTATTATTTATTTTTCCTACAATTGGGGGCAATGTAGTTTAAAAACTAAGATAAGATATGATAAATTTTTATATTATATATTTGGGATTTGTACACTATTGCTTAGATTTAGAGTTTTGAAAACTTGATCGCTAATTTTTTCTCTCTAGTAATGGATGCCAAAAATATTTTGGAGAAATTCAAGAAGGTAAATTATAAACCCTTATCTACACCTATGAAATTTGGGCTTTAAATTCTAATCTATGGTGATTCCCTATACTTCAATTAATTAACATTCTAATAATTGAAAAGAATATTGATCTATCTTACATCCAATCAATTAGATCCATGTTTTTTTAGCTAAGTTCTTCTTAGAGTTAAAATTAGTCCACTATAAATAAGAAAGATGACTACTTCTATATGTCATTTACATACACTTTAATTTGGTATCATGTATCTTTAGTTTTTAAAATGTAGGCTATCTAACTACATAGGATTTGATTGGGCTTGTTCTATTGAAGCAATGAGTTCCAATACTAACTAGGTTTTCTTATGGAGATAGGACCCATTTTAAGGCCAAAAAAACTATCATATAGTCACCTTGTCTTCTACTAAAGGAGGGTATAAGGGATCTATTAGTGTAGGTTGTGACATTGTATCCTCAAATTGGAATGGATATCATGGGACTTCAAGAAGGATCTATTCATACTAACGACACTATACTAAAATAATCAAAGTGTCTCAGAGTTAGTGGATAACATGATATATCATACTTCAAACAAACATTTTAAGATTTATCATCAAGTTATCTTCGATGGTTGTGTAGACATCTGAATTTGACCACCCCCATATGGTCAAATTCACCCTTATATTCTTCTACCATGCATCCCTAAACTATATTAATTAAATAATTCATTATTTGGTTAATATTTCATCCTAGTCCTAATGTTTCCTAAGGTGTTTAATTAATCAATTAAATACCTTACCCTATTCCTCTCTAAATTAAATAAGTAGTCTAATTTATTTAATTTAGTCATTTTATCCCAATGAATTAAAATAAATTTTTAATTCATTCATTTCCTCTCTCTTCATGTCAACATCCTCCATAATCCCCTTTTAATCCAGATTAATTTAATTAATCTGTGATTAAGATGTGCATACCACTAATGGTGATTAGTGTCACATCCTCCATATCTTGCAACTTTCCCTTAATCCATCATTATCCCTCATAATCATTTGCATAACCTTAAATCTTGGCTAATTATCCCTTGATCCCACCTAATGCCAATTATGGCATGTACCCTAGTCAACTCCCTCATTAAAGCTTTCTACATTTGGAGAAGTTATCTCCTCTCCCCTAGAAGTTTTTAATTCCAATTTATTATCCCCATGTGCCCAGTTGAAATTTTTAATTCCAATATGTTCCCCCTAGGTTCCTTGAGAATTTAAATTGAATTTTAAATTCTCCACTCCCCTTTCCCAATGAATTTTTAATTCTTTGTCTCATCCCAAGGAGGATTATTAAGGAATTTTTAATTCCTCACTTGTCACATCCTCCCATCATTTGGGAGAATGAGACAAGCCACCTCTTTTCTCCCTTTTCCAATGTACCTTGAAGGTACATCCACATCGTTCTCCCTTGTCCACCTCATCTTCCACATGTCCTCATGAGATGGCTTGTGATGTCTCAAGACATCCTAGCCATAGATCTCCTACCCTTGGATGAATCTTGTCCATCCATTTCTTTAGAGGCCTTTTCCCTAAATATGGTGAATTTTGGCTTCATTCCACCATCACACACTTAGCCAACTTTAGCTTTCATACACCCAAGCTTTGAAAATACCATTGGTGTAGCATTTCCAAGCCTCATATTGCATCCAATCACTCATCCATGGCTTCCATTGCATCCACCATCGCATGCACATCAGTTTAAGCTTCATTTAGAGTCATTTTGTCAAGCAAAGGAGCACACAAATCTTCAACAAAGGGCCAACCAAAGGAGACAACTCAAGCAAGGTAAAAGTTGGTGTTTTGTTGTGCATTTTGTTTGAGTTAAGCTAGGCTAACCTTGAGTGGTTGTTTGTGTTCTTTCTTTTGTGTATTTCATTTTTTTTTGCATTTTTAGATTAAGAAAAACACTTGTGCCAAAAATTTTGGCACACCCGGTGGGACCCATGTCATGGGTCTCTTTCACCTTTTTTTGTTGTTTCAATTTTTGCAGGTTCAAATTTTGAGTACAGAGGTAAATCTACCTAACGCGGGTGTGAACTTGCTCTAGAAGAGGCAACTTCGAGATCGTCGATTACTTGAATGGGAAAATTTGCAACCAATACCCGAGAACCAAACTTTCAGAGGTGAACTCGCCTTAGCTTGTATAGATAGGAAAATTTGAGAACAAAATAGGTGATCTGCTTAGCTTACAGAGGCGATTTCACATATGCCTCTCCACTCGAAGAGTGATTGCAAGTTTTCCCCTCTACCAGAAAGGTGATCCTGACATCCTTTCACAAGCAAATCTGCCTTGCACAGGGGCGAATCTGAGGTAATCCAGAATGCTAAATTTTCTAGTTTACACTTTTTTTCGATTCTAGATTTGGATACTAATCAACTGAATTGTTTGTCTGTGATTGTAATATTTCACAAATGATTTGTGTAGCTTGTCCCACATTTGACGAAGATTGGAGGTGAAACTACTGACATGTTGGTTATAGGATGATCGGTCGAAGACTCCTAGATTAGCTTACATGTGTCTTTTTTTATACTAATCTAGTAACATTTCATTTTATTAAAGGGTCAATTAATCATGTTTTCCATGTTTGGAGGAAGCTTTTGATGTATGCTCTCCCCTTGCACCGTACGGTGAGCCTAGGGATCAGAAATTGTAGCCTACTCAAGTCTATTTGAGTCTACCTAGGAGTACTAGTACGCATATGCTCTCCCCTTGTGCTACTTGCAAGTCTAGGGATCATAAACATCTAGTATATCCTTCTTTATAGGAGACCTGCCTAGGATTTCATCACCCGAGGGATGATCTCAACCACGTGTTACCAGCAGGGTATAGAAAGGGGGGAGAGCTAAAGTTGCACCCCAATCCAGTAACATCATGTTTTGTGAAGCGTCGATACTAGGGTGATTCCTAGTTAAGACATGCAGGGTTGGTCCAAGTTTCCAATACCTCGCTAGGGCTCTCGACCCACACTTGTGATGGGTTGGTGTTCACGGTTGTGCCTCACACACCCTCCTGGTGTATCAAGGACTCAAGAGATAGCCTATAGAGCCTAGATAAGACCCATGTTGTGGTTGTGACTTGGTGTAGTGCAGGGATTGTGGACAACACCCTAAATTTACTCACCACGTACTCCCTTAGGTCGAGATAGAAATCCTCGTGTTGAACTATGATAGTTCCTGAGAGGGAGAGAGAAGGTGAGCCCATGACGTCTATTGATGACCCTGCGCCACTGGATCTCTAGTTATCCGCCTTCGCAAGAAAGGGTGATGCACCCTAGTATCACAGAGTATTAACCTTGGGTAACCCCCAAGGTGGTGGGCCTACATTGAGTTTGTAAACCCTTATCACTAATTTTAGGCTTGTGTTGTTTGGCATGTCTTCTTGTTATATACTAGCGAGTGTCTTTAGTCTGAGTCATTCCTTGCCCATTGCTTGTTGTTTGTTATTTTTCAGTCCTTTTCCAAAGTCCATCCCTGCCCTCAGAGGTGAATTTGCTTCCTATAGAGGCAAATTTTCACTTTGGATGGGTGATCCTGCCCTTCCAAGGCAAATCTGCGTCTCAGTCTAGTCAAGTTCGATCATCCTAGATAAGCGATCCCACTTCTTTCAGAGGTGAAATTGTCAGTCTAGTCTCATAGATAGGAAAATTCGCATCCACCCATTCTTTGAATAGGTGAACCCATTTTCCATAGAGGTGAATCCAAGTCTGATTCTTCCAATCCTCCATCCGTACATCCCTTAGAATTGATGAATCCACTCTCCACAGAGGTGATCCCGCATTTGAGTCTATACTATCCCCATCCATACGCTTGAAGAAATAGGCGATCATGCTCCTCCAATAGGTGTTTTTGATGTGTGTTTGTACAGTTGAAGATAGGGGTGATCTTGTGACCTAGATAGGTGAGCTTGTTTTTCCAAGAGGCGATCACACGTACACCCATCTATACCGATTCTTGTGTACGTGAACCCACTGTTTGTTTTGGTGATCTTGCAAATCCAACCGTATAGTCCAAGATATAGGCAAACCCATGAACCCTAGATAGCTGAACCTGCTATACACATGGGAAAATTTGTAGAGTCCTAGATAGGCGAACCCATGGCCTGAACATGTGAATTTTCTACACACAGAGGAAAATATGCTTTACATACAAAAACCAGAACATGAATCCTCTTGACCACTAGAAGCCTACTTCATTCTAAGTCCATTCCTCTTATCGAATTTTTTTATCATCATCCATCTTCCCGTAATTGTTATTTTCGTGCATCTTCATTTTTCCAAAGTCATCTAATCATTGATCTAATGATACAGGTTCATCTTAGGACATCCTTAGATTGCATATCCATCATCGATCCATCAATCCAAATCCCCTAGACATCATTTTAGGGACTTTTTATCCAATTGGGTTAGGTAATTGACCCTAATCGTTATCATCCACACTCACTTGGGAGCATCATCCATCTTGAGTTAGTAATCCTTAACGGCCTCATCAATCTACATTCATCTAGATGTGTATTTACATCGTAATCATCTTTTTATCATCAAATCCAATCATCAACATCCTACATCATCTAGTTGATCTCCTGAATCTAGTTCATAGTTAGTTCTATCATCTAATGCAACCCACATACGTCGATTAATATCAACAAATTCCTTCGTATCCACCTCCTCCATATGATTAGTCATATCCGCCTCCACCGTTATCATATCAACAATATCCTCCCCATGATCAATCCAATCCAACAAGTCCTCCCCCATCAACACCAGTTAATAAGGAATGTGAAGACATGAAAGCTACTCTAAAAGACTTGCAAGTGGGTACATCAAAGAAATCCTTTAAGTTTGAGGAAATTTTTCCCTACTCGTTTGACCCATCCATTTCACTCGTCCCCTTCCCGAAATATTTTGAAATCCCAAAATTTGACAAGTATAAGGGGAGGGGTGATCCATGAAACCTCTTACAAGATTTCTACATGCATTGTCAAGAGGTCCTACATAATGATAACTACCTCCTTTGGTTATTCCCTAGAAGCTTAACATGACAAGCTCTAGAGTGGGTCATGGGTCTTCCACGAGGTCAATCTCTACCTTTGCTAATTTGTTAGAGAAGCTTGTTACCCATTTCTCTTTCAATCTAGAGAAAGGCATAGACACCTTAGCTATCCTAAAAGATAAACAATGTGATGGAGATACCTTTTCCAGCTACCTGCAAAGGTGGCAATCCTTAGCTAACAGTCTTAAGTGCACTCTTCCCAAAAAGGAGTTAGTTGGAATCTTTGTCACAAACTCCCATCCTGAGTTGGATCATAACGTATGTCTTCATTGCATCACCACCTTTGCAAAGGTCATTGAGAAGGGTACCACTATTGAAAAGGTCCTCATTGCTAAGGGGCTTATCAAATTTTTTAAAGAGGATAAAGACAAACAATCTGGGGACAAATCACACTACTGGAATAGGAACAAAAATGTTTTCAATGATGGTGTCACCAACACTAAGCATATCCAAGTAGCTAGCACTTCTCATAGATCGCAAAATTCCTCTCATCCACCATCAGTTACCAATGTCATATCCATGCCACAAGGTGCACCCTATCCTCCCCCACAGTCCAACCAAACCAATCAAGGGAATACTAAACATACATTCACTTCTTTAGGAGAATCCCTAGATGTAGTCTTCAAGAGGTTACTTCAAGCTAATTATGTGGTTACATATCCCGTTGCTAAACCTTTTGATGAGTCAAAGCCAAAACCTGCATGTATAGGGAAAATGAATATTGTGACTACCATAAGATTAAAGGTCACTCCACCAAAAAATGTCAAGGGCTCAAAAGTTAAATCCAAGATCTCATTGATCGAGTAGAAATTGTAGTGTATGAAAACCAATCTACCTCATCCAATGCTTAGTTGCAAATATATCAAAACACATTCCCCAAGCATAACGAAGGTCCTAGCACATCAAATACAAACACTGGGTCTAACAATAACAATCAAAACAACCACATAAACAATATTGGTTATAACAACTTTCCATATAAGTATGAGAATATTGTTATGTGTGTTACCCAAGTAGGCCCATGTGTATCCATGATTTGTGTCAAAGGAAAAAATCCACAATGTGATGTTACCACTCATCACACTCACATATCAGTTCTCGGGCCTTCCACCTCATCCCAACCAACTCTTGTGAGCTTGCAGTATAAAATCCTTGATCACCTTGGCAAGACCCCTACACAAATATCTATCCTATATTTTCTTAGGTCTTCCCCAATCCTTCAAGAAATTCTCACAAAAGCTTTACAGGATGCACATGTACCAAATGACATTGATCCCACTCAATTCCAGGCTCTAGTAGGACACTTGTCATCTACCTATTAGCTGGGTTTTAGCCAAAATGATATGCCACCAATTGATCCATTTCACAATTGTGCCTTACACATTGAAGTCCTTGTCATCAAGAATAAGGTAAAGAGGGTCTTGGTAGATAATGGTTCTGCCCTAAATCTATGCACACTAAAATTCATAAAACGGGTAGGGTACACTCACACTGACTTAGATAATCAGACCATCACAATCAAAGTGTATGACAATGTAGAAAGAGATTCAAAAGGTATTATTTTCCTTCCCATTCAGGTTGGCCCAGTTGTCCAATTTACTACTTTCCATGTCCTTGATTTGGATTTACCTTATAACCTTCTCCTCGATCGACCATGGATCCATACCATGCAAGTCATCCCCTCCACATACCATCAGTGTCTGAAGTTTCCATATAATGGGGTTGAGGTCACTATCCATGCCAAACCCCCAACCTATCAAATATTACCATGCTCTTGAAGCCTCTTTCTCATATTCACGATATTGTTCGGGAGTAGAAGTGAGAGCTCCTCAAGCATCCCCCTTCATTCCATCTTCTAATCCATCATCCAATACATCCTCTATTCCATCCTCCACATTCGATTCCACCATCACCAAATTCCAAATCATTGACAAAGGTTATGGAGAGTATGAGATGTGTACTACACTTAACGTGGCAATAATGCCTCTATCTCCTTGCACTTATGGCCAACCGTCTTAGTTTGTATAGAAGAAAAGAATCAAAAACCAAAACCATCAGTTCCAAGAATGTGGGTTCCACAATATTTTAGTCTCCAGGAACTTTATAGGATCAAATGGATGAAGATATCAACCAATGGGTTTATAGAGAAGAACCTAATCCTTCACCCCCCCTTCTCGAATACTTCCAAGAGGTATATCCCCATGCTTCCAAGTTAGCAGAAAAGTATAATTATCAGGGGGAGGGATCATTGTTGATGAACATGGAATGAAGAATCCTATTGAAACACCCACACGCCCTAAACACTTGGGCCTAGGCTACGATAAGAAACAAAAGGGATCTGCAACATCTACTAGTACTTTGAATAACGTTAACTCAGAAGACAATTTTCTTGAGGACATACCCAAGGAAAAGGCTATCATACTTTCTTATGATGACGTGGATATTCCTTCCCTCTTTGATTCCACATCCATTTTCTCCATTATCCTTTCACTCTGTCACCCTGACCTCATTGATTGGGACCTACGAGGGAGTGCACTAGTTGATACATTTCCTTCAGAGGAAACATGCGTACACCTTATGGGAGGGGGGAAGATGAACACCCTAACTGCAAAAATAAGAAGAAACAAAACAAGAAATATTCATCTAGTGAAAACCTTTCTGAGGTGCTTCTTGACTCGACAAAAGTAAAAATAAAGGGTGTATCCACTAGTGAAAACCTCAACGAGGCGCTAGAGGATGGGGATATTCATCTTCCCCTTATCGGAACTCATTTTTTTGAACGGTCTTCAATCCTAATTGAAGAGACACAAGAATTCAATCTAGGCACAGAAGAAGAACCTAAAATCACCTATGTGGCAAAATCATTGTCCAAAGAGGAGTATCTTGGCATTGTCAACTTGTTGAAAGAAGACATCATCAACTTTGCATGGTCTTATTTTGATATGCTAGGATTGGATCCTGTTTTAGTCGTCCACCATCTTGATGTGCATCTAGATGTGAATCCTATAAAAAAAAAACTCCAAAAAAATGCATCCACAAGTGGACTTGCTTATTAAGATGGAACTAGAAAAATTGTTGACAACTGGGTTTATCATGCCGATTGATTACTTAGATTGGATATCAAATATAGTACCTATGGCCAAGCCTAATGGGGGCATTAGAATCTACATAGATTACAGGGATCTCAACAAAGCTTGTCTAAAAGACAACTTACCACTTCCCAATATTGACATGTTAGTGGATCTTATAACAAGACACGTCATGCTATCCCTCATGGATGGCTTTTCTAGGTATAACCAAATTAAAATTGCACTTGAAGACCAACAAAAAATTGCTTTCACTACCCTTTAGGGTACATTCTGCTACAATGCCATGCCCTTTGGTCTTAAAAACATAGGGGCAACATATCAACGTGCAATGACAGTTATCTTCCATGATCTCATCCACATTATAATGGAAGACTATGTTGATGATCTACTAGGGAAGTCAAAAACTAGAGAGGATCACCCCACAACTCCTGAGGAAGCTCTTTGAGCGGTTGGAATAGTATAAGTTGTGCTTAAATCCTAAGAAGTGTGTCTTTGGTGTCACATCCGACAAACTATTAGGCTTCATTGTGTCCAGAAGGGGTATCGAAGTTGATCCAAAAAATGTTAAGGCTATAATGGAAATCCCCCCACCTAGAAATCTCAAACAGTTAAGAAGTCTACAAGGGAAATTATAGTCTATAAGGAATTTCATTACCTAGCTTGCCAACAAATGTTAGTCATTTAATCACCTCTTGTGCAAAGATACAACTTTCAAATGGGATATACAATGTCGACAAGGCTTCGATAGGATCAAGGAATATCTAGCCAACCCACCAATCTTAATGCCTTCCATTCCTGGCAAGTCATTACTACTATATATTTCAGCCACTTCAGTTGCACTGGGGGCATTGTTGGCCCATCATGATGAGTCCTCTAAAGAATGACCCATCTACTACATCAGTTGTACACTCGTGGGATATGAGCTCAACTATTCTCCCATGGAGAAAGCTTGCCTAGCTTTTTTTTTTAGTTCACAGAAACTTCGTCATTATATGCTTAGCCATCAATCAAACTGATATCCAAGGTCGACCCACTTAAGTATCTACTATCAAGAACTTCATTAATTGGTCTCATGGATAAGTGGGTCATGCTCCTCAATGAGTTTGATATTGAATATGTGGACTGCAAGGAAATTGAAGGGTAGGTTATTGCAAATCAGTTGGTTGATGCTTCTCTTGTAGATGCTTATCCATTAGTGGAAGAATTCACTGATGAATTAGTCTTCACAGTCTCAGAATTAGATATGTGGATGCTATATTGTGATGGGTCATACACTCAAAATGGAGCTGGTACGGGTATCCTTTTTTTCACCCCTCAAGGTGAATATATATTGAAATCGTTTAGATTGGCATTGCCATGCACAAACAATATTGCTAAATATGAAGCTTTGATCACATGCCTTAGAATCGAGGTTCAATGGAATATAACCCACCTTCGTGTTTATGGCAATTCACAACTCAATCAAATAGGTCAATGATGAGTTTCAGACTAAGGACAAAAAGCTTCTCCCTTATAAGTGCATGGTTGATGACTTCAAGAAATATTTCAGCCATATCCAGTTTGAGCAGGTCCCTAGATTACATAACAAAGTTTCTGATGCAATGGCCACCATTGGTTCCCTTATTGACATGCCTAGAGAGCAAACGAATTGTGAGTTCTTGGTGGAGCAATTATTAGTCCCAACATATGACATTCTAGACAATGAAATGGTGTGTGACATCGTAGGTCCCCAGTAACCCTGGTACCATGATATTTATGCCTACCTACATGACAACATCCTACCACCCGACCTAACTCAAAACCAACATAAATATTTCATTCAACGCACTTCTTGTTACACAATTGTGGGGGATATACTTTATCGTAGAGGGTATGATGGCACTCTCCTTCAATGTATAAACAAATCAAAATATCATGTTATGTTAAATGAAGTGCATAGTGGTGTTTTTGGGGCTCATTCTAATGGGATGGCCTTGGCAAAGAAACTTCTTAGAGTGGGATATTATTGGCCAACAATGGAGCATAACGCTTGTGAATTCGTCAAGAAATATGTACCATGTCAGCAACATGCAGATCTAATTCATGCTCATGCACATGATATACAACCTATCATTGTGTCGTGGTCTTTCTCACAATGGGGTCTCAATTTAATCAACACGATTTATCCTCCCTCATCCAATGGTCATACCTTCATAATCACAACCACTGAATATTTCACTAAATGGGTGGAAGTGATTCCACTTTCCCAAATCATTGGCATTTATATATCCAAATTCATCCTCTACCATATTCTCTACAGATATGGTATACCCTCCACCATCATTACCAACAATGACAAAATTTTGAAAAACCAGTATGTGCAACACCTTTGTGAAACATACCACATCAAGCATTTTTGGTCAACTCCCTATTACCCTCAAGGTAATGGAAAAGTTGAGGCTACCAACAAAACTCTCCTCAAAATACTCAAGAAGGTTGTTAATAATATTGGTCGCAATTGGCACCTCCACCTTAATCCCACCCTCTGGGCTTATTGTACATCCATCTACATGCCTACTGGTGTGATCCCATATTCCCTTATCTATGGCGTAGACTCCATCTTGTCGATTGAAGTTGAGATCCCATCACTTTGTATCTCTTTGAAGAATTTGATCAGTGATGAAGATGCTTGTGTTGCACGGTTGAGTCAACTAGAGCTCCTGGATGAGAAGAGTCTCAAGGCCTACAATCATCTTCAGGCTTATCAACATCGACTTAGAAGGAGCTATAACAAGGTTTTCCCCATCAATTTAAAGTTGGTGATCTAGTCCTGAAAGAGAATCAACGTAACCAATAGGATCGAGAAAATAAAGGAAATTTTGAAGCCAATTGGTTGGGTCCATATGTCATTATTGCAAAGTATGGTTATGGGGCATATCATCTTGCTACACCTGAGGGGGAGTCCTTGGAGGAACCCATCAATATCATGCATCTGAAGTAGTTTTATACCTAAGTCAGTTGAGTTACCCCACCTAGAAAGTACCCAAAAAAATCAAAAAATCCCAAAAAATATTAAAAAATCCAAAAATGGTAAAGATAAATAATGTGTCCTATGGTGAAAACCACCCTTGGTGGCACTTTGGATAAGTACAATTGGTGAAAACTTGGCAACAGGCACCATTCATAGAGGGCTTAATCATTATCTACCTTGCATCCCACTTTCCTAGGTGTTTGCATCTCCATCCATCCATCTTATCCCGACATCCTATCATATCCATCCTCCATCACATCCTATTATCTGTCGCTTGGTATATTTTAATTGAGCATTAAACAGTTTAGATTTGCTATCCTAAATCCTGAACTTTTATCCTAAATCCTGAGCTTTTCATCCCCTATATATAATGTTTTGTCATCGGTCTTGTGTTGCCATATAGGATCCTCCATCATGTCTTTTATCCTTAGGTCATGTGTCGTCTTTGGTCCTTTTTGTCGAACTACATTGCCTCTACGCTTTCACATAGGTAAGGCCATCTTTGATGAGCCCTCGAGGCTTTTATCTGTCCTTTTGTGTTAGTCCTCATCATCCATCTGATTCTTCATCGTCTTCTTTCCTCTTTTATCCATGGTCAGTCACCAATATTTTATCGAACTATAAGGTCTCTGTGCTTTCACGTAGGCAAGGCTAATCTTTTGATTAGCCCCCAAGATCCTAGGTTTGTCCTTAGGGTGTGTGTTGATTTTGTGTCATGTTGTCAAGTATGTCCTTATCCAACTAGGTCCTAATAACAAGCTTCATTGGTACCATGAGGTTCAATCCATTTTGAGTATCTTGAGTCATCTCGATCGATTAGTCTACCCTTCATCTTTGGTCTTAACAAGATGCATCCTTCCTTAAATCAAACCGCATCAATCCCACCCACCTATTGGTCTTATGGTAAATTATATTTGAAGTTTTTTGTGATCTTTTGGTGCTTTTTCATTTTATTTATCATTTGACCTTCCTATTATACCTTGTCTTGTGTTATGCTGGGGCATCCTTTGTGCTTGTGGTTATTCCAACATCAAGCCCTGCCAAATCCCTTGTGACTTTGGGGTGTTGGGATAGCCTTCTTGTTTGTTGTGTTAGTCCTATGCATTTGACACTAATTGGCCTTTGTTCTTCATACCTTGGAATATTGTGTCCTATGCTATAGAAAAATTCAATGCTCCTAATATGAAAAAATGGCATTAGATTTGCATTTCATTCATCCTTCCCATTGCATTGCATTTATCCCAATCCATTTTCCCTAGCCTATGGTCATTGATTTTTGGTTGTGAAAATGGTATCCCCCCCCCACCTATTCTTCCTATCATGGTCCCTATGGTTTTGACAGGTGCACTATATCACCCATCATTATTCATTGCACTTTGCATGTCCACTATCATTTAGGTTCATTCTATTGCATTGCATTATCATTTTTATTGATTTCATTATCCATTTCATTTTCATCCCATTAGGTTGCATTAATCACGTTGTTATCTTTCATAATTAGTTCATTATCCATTACATTAATTCATTTCATTATCCATTTCATTATCATTTCATTGTATCCCATTATCATTTTAAGTTGTTTAGATTAATATAGATTTGTTATTCTAAGCATCTTAAATCCATTCTATTATCATTTTCATTATCATATTAAGTTGTTTGGATTAATATAGATTTATTATTCTAAGCATCTTAAATCCATTTTCTTATCATTTCATTTGCATCCCATTATCATTTTCATTATCATATTAAGTTGTTTAGATTAATATAGATTTGTTATTCTAAGCATCTTAAATCCATTTTCTTATCATTTCATTTGCACCCCATTATCATTTTCATTATCATATTAAGTTGTTTAGATTAATATAGATTTGTTATTCTAAGCATCATAAATCCATTTTCTTATCATTTCATATGCATCCCATTATTGTTTTCATTATCATTTTAAGCTATTTAGAGTAATATAGATTTGTTATTATGAGCATCTTAAATCCATTTCCTTATCATTTCATTGCATCCCATTATCGTTTTCATTATCATTTTAAGTTGTTTAGAGTAATATAAATCCGTTATTCTAAGCATCTTACTTTTTACATTAGGTTCATTTCATTACATGCATCTCATTACATTACATTCACATAGTAGTTCATCCATAACATTATGCATATCATACATTCATGATTAAACATTAACATGCCATCCAAAACAAGTACATCATAACTAAACACATATACATCTTAGAAATCATATATCATACATCATGAATCACAATTACATCGCCACATGCATCACAAACCATTAGTATCATATCCATATCATAAATCATAAATCATAAATCATCACATCCTACATCACACATTGTTAGTCATAAGACATATCATCCATATCATACATGTCATCATAAATGCATTAATTGCCATCATCATCATGTACATTAATCATATACGTATATGCATAATAAACATTCAAAATGTCACATAGAAATTGTATGTAGAACACCATCATAATCCGCCATATCATATATATAAAAGAAATATAGTGTCCATCATATAGTCCATAATCAAAAGTCCATAGAGTCCATCGTAAAGTCCATAAAGTCCATATTAGTGTCAATAGTTCATATAGAGTCCATCACATAATAAAGTACATGTGCACAAGAATCATAATATACATATGGATACATCTGACACGTCATGGTGTCCTAAATCAATAAAGAATAAAAGAATAACTGCATCAAAGAATGAATGAATCTACTAAATAATCTATATGAAGGAATTTGTATGTCGACTCTGCATGTATGTACACTTTTTGTAGGGGCACCTATCAAAACTGAGATCCTCTTCCTGTCCTCCAATCCCCCTAGCCACTGCTCCCTATGTCTAATTGTTGGGGAGAGTTTTCCCTGGGTCCTCAACCATGAGGAGGCGTCTCTCTATAGTCATTGTAGCCTCGGGTGTGTGATGGTCCAGAGTGTGAGGGTGCAAGCCTCTGTGAAACTACTAGTATATAGGGCAGGACCCTTTATGCTAGATCTAGAACGCCCCCAAAATATGCTCCCATCCAGTATCCGACCTTTGTCCTCGTATCTGCCTCCCCTGCTACTTGTGTCTGCAGCTGATCTCTCTCAATCCTGTATTGATCTCACTGCCCTTGCAGCCTCCTCCACTCCAACTCTTAGGAATCCTGTGTCAATCTCATCGATTCCAACTGTGCCTCTACCTGTCCTACCCGCCTAATTGCCTCATCTCTCTCTACCTACAGGCTCTGCACCTATGTCTCTTCCTACTCTTCCCTCTCCTTTTGTAGCTCACCATCCCCCATTACAACCTTTGTAGCCTCTACCCTCCTCAAGGCCTCATCTCTCTCTTTGCAATATCCATACCTAATCTGCAACTTGCTCTTCCATGGCCAGTGCCTCATCCCTCTCCCCCCATGTAAGCTCTAATAAACCTTGTAGCTAGTCTACCTCAGTCTCTACTCCTGCCTCCTCTCCCATCAACGCTGCCCCTTGTAACCTATCGACCTCGACTTGTAGCTAATCCATCTTTTCCTCTACCTGTAGTAGCCTCTGCTAGAGGATATGGACACGAAACAATGCTCCTACTAGTCTCACTCCAAGGTCTTCTACCAATGGCCCCTAATAAACTACCATCACCCTCTCCTCCACCATCAACGCATCCATGTCCATCTCCTCTCTCCCCTCCTTTTGGACTACCTCCTCCTCTCCTCCCCATCCATCCCCTCTCCTCCTCCTCCTAGGCCTCTCCTACACGTCCTCCTCCCTAAACCTAACTGCCAGTACTATCAAATCCACTATGGTGATCCTCACGGGTTGTCTCTCCTGCCACCATGCCCTATATCTATTGGTCATGCTTGCATCATCAAGGCCTCCTCTCCATCCCCATATTATCAGTGGTAACTGCTCCCAGTCTTGTCGAGCATACTCTGCAGGAATGGCCTTCCCCCATATTGTTGTTGCCTCCTAACTAATTTGTAGGAATATCTGCTCCCCTATTGGGATATCCTACTATATACCATACTATCAAGTAACTCGATCTGACTTGTGCAGCTCAATAATGAAGGGATCCCTCCTATCAGATAGCACCATGAAAACATATAAGCCCTATATAGCCTATCCTCTGCTCTCTGGGACTATAATCGATGATCAATATAGGGCCGCCATACAATTTGATCCTTTGCCAGATCATCTAAAACTTGGCGTTAGTACTCTAGGCTCCCTACCTTCCTATAGTGGAGAATCCATCCATGCTCTCTCTCGTACCAATATGCCACTAGGAGAGAGTCATCTTTGTCCCCTATTTTGAGGATATCAAGGCAGGTAATCCTAGAATGCTCTCACACCCACACTTGTAACAGTGTGACATGGGTAACACTAATAACCTCCCTATAGCACACCACATGCATATCTATATACAACTGTGCTAGCATGTAGGGACCCCATGCAAATACTCCCTCCCTCTGCTCCACGATGTGCCTAACAACCTCAATCATCTTCAGGATGAAGAATCTCCCACTCCTGTCAGAGAGGAGGATCCTTTTGATCAATCCACATTGGAAAAATGACAGAGGTGCAACAACTCCAATGCATGCATCAATATCTAACTCCTTCCTTTGGTGGGAAGGTCTGTGATACCAAAAACAACTCACAAGCTCCTCTCCAGTAGTTGGCTCGCTACTATGCTCACTAAATGACCCATGATGGGTAACCATAATATACACCAAACATCCTCCAATGTCACAGTCATCTCTCTTGTGGGGAGGTGGAAGGTAGAGGTCTAGGAGCTCCATCTCTCCACAAGGGTTGTCAGTAGTGATCTATGCGCTTTGATAGCTAGATATCCTAGCACATGAAGTAGACCTACCTGTGCTAAGATCTCATTGTCCTCTAGTGTCATTGCCTCCTGGGTAACCTCCAATACGGTCGAGTGTCTCTCTTTGGTCCACAAGGTCTCTATGCTCTGCATCCATACCAACCATTTTTTTAGTCCTTTCTTATCATTTTTCTTCTACCCTTTCTTTTTTTCCTCCTCCCCAATCTAGCAAATTTGCCTCTATGAAGTGCAAATTCACCTACTCCCTTTTCTGGCACATTTTCCTATTGGCTCCACACATTCGCCCCTGCATCTTTCTCTCAGCAAGTTCACCTATTCTACAAGCATGCTCACCTCTTTCTTGCCCTGTGTGCAAATTCAACCTTTTATCCCTGAGGTGAACTCGTGTTCGCCCCTTTGCCCCATTAGAGAATTCGCATTTTCCCTTTTCACCAATAGGAAAATTTGCATTCGCCCTTGTACCTGATTCCCTCTTGTGGGCGATTTTGTGTTCGCCCTTTCCTTCGAGGGGTTATTTCACAATCGTCCCTTTGTCACACATCTACCTCTGTGAGGTAGCATATTTTCCCTTTCCTATTTTAGGAAATTTCATAATTTCCTATTCCCCCTTTCCTTTCGCCCCTACGATAGCAGGTTCACCTATCCCTGGAGGGGGGATTTCACAATCGCCTCTACTTGCGTGTGTTTGCCTCTATGGCAGCACGCTTTCCCATTCCTTACTGCACATTCACTCATTCACTAGAAGGGAAAATGTGATTCGACAGAAGGGAAAATCCGCCCTCCCGTGGAAAATCTATTTTTCCTAATCTACCCTCTTGAAAATCAAAAAGCATATGTGAAATTCAATCTAAATCGCAAAGCTAGCTTTGAAGCCTACCTATCAGGGTGGCGCTCACAAGTGATAGAAGTACTGCATGGTGTCGGCTTTGTGGATGATCTCCTTGTCGTCTGCCATCTCGTGCTCGCTCATCTAACTAGCTCTCTCACTCTATCACCTAATCACTCTTCAACATGTGTGCACAGTAAAAGCAATGTGAATAGTAATTTTTGAAATTTACTATTTATAAGTTTTTAACTTTTGACCCTACTTAACCTTGCTAATTTTGGGGTAATTTTTCCCTTTATTTTACCTTTTTTAATCCTTCTGCCTCCTTTCTTCCACGGGCCCCCATTCGCACCTCATGTGTTTGTTTTCCTTCGTTCTTGAAAGCCATTCTTCATGTTTTTTCATCCTCTACCTCATGGTACCCTTCGTTTCTCCATATCGAGAAGTTTCCCAGGGCCCCTTTTCTTCCCAATCCACCCTCTTTAGGGGGCATACCTCACCATATTTCTTCATTTCTCCTCCTCATTCATTTCCTCACAATATTGGGGCATCTTCTAAAGTCCTTTTCTTCTATCGAGTCATTTTCACTTTATTTTTCTTCGAAAGACCATTATTCTAACGATATTTAAAAGAGGGGAAAAATGTAGACACTTGAATTTGACCACTCCCATATGTTCAAATTTCCCCTTATATTCTTCTATCCTACGTCCCTAAACTATATTAATTAAATAATTCATTATTTGGTTAATATTTCATCCTAGTCCTAATGTTTCCTAAGGTGTTTAATTAATCAAGTAAATACCTTACCCTATTCCTCTCTAACTTAAATAAGTAGTCTAATTTATTTAATTTAATCATTTTATCCCAATGAATTAAAATAAATTTTTAATTTATTCATTTTCTCTCTCATGTCAACATCCTCCATAATCCCCTTTTAATCCAGATTAATTTAATTGATCTGTGATTAGGATGTGCACACCATTAATGGTGATTAGTGTCACATCTTCCATATCTTGCAACTTGCCCTTAATCCATCGTTATCCCTCCTAATCATTTGCACAACCTTAAATCTTGGCTAATTATCCCTTAATCTAATTATGGCATGTACCCTAGTCAACTCCCTCATTAAAGCTTTCTACATTTGGAGAAGTTATCTCCTCTCCCCTAGGAATTTTTAATTCCTAATTATTATCCACCTGTGCCTAATTGGAATTTTTATTTCCAATATATTCCCCCTAGGTTCCTTGAGAATTTAAGAATAATTTTAAATTCTTCACTCCCCTTTTCCAAGGAATTTTTAATTGAAGTTGTCTCATCCCAAGGAGGATTATTGAGGAATTTTTAATTCCTCACTTGTCACATCCTTCATGTTGGAAATATGTGCCTCAATCTCACAAGTTGAAATCTCTGAAAGAGCAAAGTTGGTGTGACATTCCTGTTGTCTGGCTGACTGGCAGTTTGTAACCTTGTTGAAATTTTTTGGTCGCTGTGACCTTGATACTGTCTCGCTGAATGAAGCTATCGTTGTGACATGGTGTTCACTGTAACCCTCTGCCGAGTGGAGATCTTTGGTAGACAGGCCATTCTTATCGAATATCGGGGAGACTCTGGGCGACAAGCGGTGTCGAGGAGACCCTTGGCCGAAAGGCTTGCTTTGGTATGAAGTCTCAGTGATAGCCAAAGTCTCACCGATAGGTATTCACTTGGAGTCTTCGGGGTAACACGGAAGCTTCACTATGAACTCTTGGCGACATATGTTTGTCTCACCGATGCTCATCGGGGTAACATAGAAGTCTCGATATGAAGTCTTAGAGACGGGTGTTTTTCTCAGCGATGTTATAGTTTGTTATTCGATATGACTCCTGGTGAAAGGTGGTTGCGGTGTAACTTGAAGGCATCAGTATAACCTCCTAGCAATAGCGGTAAGTCTTGCCAACTATTGGACGTTTCAAAATAACATGAAATTTCGGTATGATCTCTTGGTGAAGTACGATAGTCTTGCAAATGGGAATACTCTCTCTATGTGACTTTGGAACTTCGGTGTGATGTCTCATCGAATGGCGATTGTCTCGCCAATGAGAATGCTGAGGTCGATGCAACTTGTGAACTCGGTATAATGTCTTGCCGATAGTGAAGACTCTTGGCGATAATGACGATCTGGCTTTGTGGCATCGAGGAGACACGGTTAGTGTCTCACTAACATGCGAATACATTGTGAATGCTTTTGACCAATTGACTGTCCTACGTGGTTTGTCCTCGACCAATCAGGGAGCAGAATGGGAATCGCTAGCAGTTGGACTGTTGCGGCCGTTACTGAGAGGAAGTTCGACAGATAGGGGTGTCATGGTTATACTCAGAGATTGAAGATGTTGTTCAGTTCGATGGATTGTTTGATGGTTCGATGAACAGTTGGTAACAGTTGGATGATCAGTTCGATGAGTGATCAGTGAGTGTAATTCTGAGTGTATTGTAACTTGAATATTTTGTAGCAAGGTTGATCATTGTGAATGTTGTAAATTGACATTAGAGAGAGTGAAGCCCGTACTCTGTATGTAATTTCATTACTGTAATACAAAGGGGTTTTCTTGTTGTGGTGGGTTTTTCTCTCGTAAGGGTTTTCCCACGTAAATCTGGTGTTCATCTGTGTGTGATTATTTCTCTATTTCTGTTATTGCTTTCAAGTGTATCTTAATTAGTCTGTAATTGTAAAATTTAAAAGTATCTCTGCATTCTTCCCTGAGGTTTTGACGTTAGGAGAGTTGCTTCCACACTTAGCTTTCCTTACAAGTGGTATCAGATCTGGCCAGTTGTGTTATCCTTGTGGGTACGTTGGGTTTTTGAGTCAATTTATGTTCAGTGGGAGTCCTGTAGAAGTTTGGTAATTCAAATTACAGGTTAAGATGGCAAGCACGTCAAGAGAGATTGAAATAGAGAAATTCAATGGCAACACTTTTGAGTTGTGGAAACTCAAAATGGAAGATTTGTTAGTGGATCATGATCTTTGGATTGTTGTGTCTGGAACGAAGCCTACAAGCATGAAGCAAGAAGATTGGGACCTTGCGGATAGAAAGTCTAAGGGGCTGATAAGGCTCTATTTGGCAGACTCATTCTTCTGAATGTGCATGAAGAGAAGATTGCATCTTCCTTGTGGAAGAGACTGGCATCTATTTATCAAGGGAAGTCCTTGGTGAATAAATTGTTCTTGAGGAAGAAGCTGTACACTTTGAGAATATAGGAAGGAGGGTTTGTAGCTGATCATTTGAACACATTCAACATGTTGATTGCACAGTTAACATCTTTTGGTGTGAAGATTGATGAAGAGGATCGTTGTATGCTTTTATTGTGTTCTTTTCCAGACTCTTGGGATCACCTGGTGATGGCTATTGGGAGTACAACATCCAATTTCAAGATGGATGATGTTGTTGCTTCTTTTTTATCAAAAGAGATGAGAAGGAAATATTCTGAGATGGCGAAGGAGGCCCTTATTGTTAGAGGAAGGTCGAAAGAGAAAGGCAAGAAGAAGGACAATAAATCCAAATCAAAATCAGAGGGGAGATCAAAGTCTCCTGGCAAGAAGTCCAAGGTGAAGTGCTAGAATTGTGGGCAACCTGGTCATGTTTGAAAGGATTATAAAGAGGAGAAGAAGAAGAAGAAGAAGAAGAAGAAGAAGAATTCTGACTATGATTATTATCAAAGTGATGCAGACGCCTTCATTACAACCTTGGCTATGCAGGCATCAGATGATGTCTGGTTGATTGATTTTGGAGCATCTTTCCACATGACATCTCATAGAGACTGGTTCACGAAGTATGAAGAATAAAATGGTGGAAAGGTGTATTTGGAAAGTGATTCATCTTTGGAAATTGTTGGCCATGGAAGATTCAGAATTCAATTCCCTGATGGAAGAGTGAAGAGAATCAATGATGTAATGCATATACCAGGTCTAGATCGAAATCTACTTTCTGTTAGTATGCTAAATGATATTGGAGTGCAAGCCACATTCTCTAGAAATGGTTGCAAGATGACTAGAGGCTCTATGGTGCTAGAAAGGGGTGCTCGTATTGGTACCTTGTACAAGTTGGATGCACATGTTGTTCAATGTAACAGTGTCTCTGAAAGGTCACAGAAAGCTACTCATGGAGGAAAAGAGGGAAATGTTCCTAATTGTGTAAACTCTATGGAAATTAAACTTCCATCAGAAAAGACTATGCTCTGGCATCATAGGCTAGGCCACATTGGTGAGAAAGGTTTAAAACCTTGAAGAATAATAAAAGCACACAGTTGTGCGGCTTGAAGGTGTAACCTCAAATTTGGTCTGTGAAGACATTGTATATATGGAAAACAACGTGTTTTTCGTTTTTATTCAATCTCCACAAATCTTCTGGTTTGCTTGATTATATTCATTACATTTTTTGGTCAGTGAGATGTTCCTTCTTTGTCTAAGTCAAAGGTACTATGTATCATTTATTGATGATTATTCAAGAAACATTTGTCTATTTTTGAAAAGTAAATGAAGTGTTAAAGTTGGTTTTAAGGAATTTAAGAACCTTGTAGAAAATCAAACTAGAAGAAAAATAAAATGTTTAGGGCCCGATAATGTGATGGATTTTGTTACGATGATTTGATCTTGTAAAGATCATGGAATTAAGAGACATAAAACTACACCTTACACTCCATGAAAAATGGAGTTGCAAAAAGGTTCAATAGGATAGTGATGGAGAGTCGTATCTTGAGAGTAGTGTTAGTTGGAGAGTTTTGGGCCAGAGGTTGTTGCTCACGTATTTACTTGATAAACCGTTCTTCTAATTCTGCTCTTGTTGAGAAACACCTTTGGAAGCATGGTCTGGAAAGAAGCCCTCTCTGAGACACATTTGAGTCTTTGGCTGTGAGGCATATGCACATGTGCAGAATGAGAAGAGATCTAAATTGGAGAACAAAGCTATCAAATGTTCTTTTATTGGTTATAGTGCTAGCATAAAAGGATACAAGCTTTGGAATCCTTATACAGAGAAGGTTCTATACAGCAGAAGTGTTATCTTTTGTGGTGAAGCCTTTCTACCTTGAGATCTAGCATTCGAGGAGACAAAATCGAGGAAAACAAAAAGGATCAATAGTTGAAATTCCTGCGACACGAGATAAAGAGGGGTGAAAATTCAAAATAATACTGGCCCGGGGAGAGCTCAAAGTAGTTAGAGAGAAGTTTTTGAAGAGAAGAGTACAACCTGCAACCCCTCTGAGCCTTAGCAGAATTGAGGAGGTCAACACATGAAAGAAAGCAACCTGATAGGTATGGGTTTTCTTTATTAGATTCTACTTGTGCCTATACTTTAATTTCTAGCACTGATGAGCCTAGGACTATGAAAGAGGCATTTAGAATGTCTGATTCAGACTCTTGGTTGTAAGCCATGAATGAAGAAATGGAATCATTAGAAAAGAATGATACTTGGAGTTTGCTGCCCTTACTAAAAATTGAAGAATTTTGCAAATGGTATTTAAAAAAGAAAATTGGTTTGGATGGCGGTGTGGGAAAATATAAAGGCGAGGTTGGTTCTGAAAGGGCTATTCAGTTAGAGGGAATTGATTATAGGAAATCTTTTCTCTCCTGGCCAGCTAAAATTTAGAAGCATCTATTAGATTTCTTTTGTCACTTGCAACAGCGTATGAATTAGAGGTCGAATAGATGGATGTGAAGACAACATTTCTTCATGGTGATCTTGAAGAAGAAATTTATATATCCCAGCTTGAGCACTTTGTGGAGAAAGGTAAAGAGAAACTGGTTTTCAAGTTGAATAAATCTATGTATGGGTTAAAACAATCTCCTAGAATGTGGTACCAAAAGTTTGACACGTTTATTTTGTCATTGGGATTTGTAAGATCAAAATATGATCATTGTGTGTATTATAAAGCTAAAAGTGATCGAGTCCTTATTATTGCTCTCTATGTTGATGATATGTTGTTCATAGGCAATAGTAAGTTAATGATTTATGATCTTAAGTCACCAGTTATGCAAAGTTGAGGAAAATAAAAGATCTTGGTGCAGCAAAGAGGTATATATTCTAGGAATGGAAATAACCCGAGGGGGCGAGGAAGAATAGAAAGCTTTTGGCTCGGTCGGTAAATTATATCAAAGGCTGTTCTAGAGAGATTTTATGAATGGTACCAGAGTAGCTAGTTGTTCGATTTCTGCGAGGGAGCGAAGCTATATGTTGAAAGGCATCTGATATATCCCTCTTTTGAGATGGAGGACGCGAAACCGATGTACCTTGCTTATGCTGAATGCGGTTGGCGATCTTATGTATGCAATAGTTTTGTACAAGACCGGACATTTACCAAGAAAAGCGTTAGAATACTTAGTCGGTTTATGGCTAATCTGGAAGGACACATTGGGATCTTTGTGAAAAGAGTATTTAGATATTTGAGAGGGCACTTGAGTATGCTTTGTGTTACCATGGGAACTTGGGTTGAATCCGCAGAGGACTCGGTATTCAAGGCTATGTGGATTACGATTGGGGGCATTGTGAAGATCCACCAGTGGATACATTTTCATGTTGAATAGTGGTGCAGCAAGCGGCAGGCTGTAGTCGCTTTGTCCACTACAGAGGCTGAATACATGGCAGCTACTCATGCTTGGAAAGAAGTTGTATAGTTGAAAAGTTTGTGTTCTAACATTGGTTTTGATGCAGGGAAAATAACTATTTACTGTGACAGTCAAAGTGCTATTTTTTTGGAAAAGAATCCTACTTTCCATGCCAGGATGAAACATATAGATGTACAGTATCACTTTGTACAAGATATGGTGGAGGATGGAAAGGTTTCGTTAGAAAAAGTGGATACTTTGGAGAATGTTGTAGATGCATTGACGAAGCCAGTGAGCACATACAAGTTCAGGTGGTGTGCCAGTTCGATGGGCCTTAGTGCCCATGAATTTCAGTAGTTTTTTTGTTCTCTAGAGGTGCCTGTGTGATCTTCGTCATGTGGGAGTTTGTTGGATATATGTGCCTCAATCTCATAGGATGAAACCTTTGAAAGAGAAAAGTCAGTGTGACATTCCTATTGTCTGGCCGACTGGCAGTTTGTAACCTTGTTGAAATGTTTTGGTCGCTATGACCTTGATACTATCTTGCAGAATGAAGCTATCGCTATGACATGGTGTTCATTGTAACCCTCTACCAAGTGGAGATCTCTGGCCGATAGGCCATCCTTATCAAATATCGGGGAGAATTTGGGCGACAAGCGGTGTCGGGGAGACCCTTGGCCGAAAGGCTTGCTTTGGTATGAAGTTTCAACAATAGCCAAAGTCTCATCGATAGGTATTCACTTGGAGTCTTCGGGGTAACACAGAGGCTTCACTATGAACTCTTGGTGACATATGTTTGTCTCACCGATGCTCATCAAGGTAACATGGAAGTCTCGGTATGAAGTCTTAGCGACGGGTGTTTGTCTCAGCGATGTTATAGTTTGTTATCGGTATGACTCCTGGCGAAAGGTGGTTGCAATGTAACTTGAAGGCATCGGTATAACCTCTTGGCGATAGTGGTAAGTCTTGTCGACTGTTGGACATTTTAGAATAACATGAAAGTTCAGTATGATCTCTTGGTGAAGGACGATAGTCTTTCTGATGGGAATACTCTCGTCTATGTGACTTTGAAACTTCGGTGTGATGTCTCATCGAATGGCGATTATCTTGCCGATGAGAATGTTGAGGTCGATGTAGCTTGTGAACTCAGTATAACGTCTTTCTGATAGTGAAGACTCTTGGAGATAATGATGATCTAGCTTTGTGGCATCAG
This sequence comes from Sequoia sempervirens, assembly GCA_007258455.2. Lineage (NCBI taxonomy): Eukaryota > Viridiplantae > Streptophyta > Pinopsida > Cupressales > Cupressaceae > Sequoia > Sequoia sempervirens. The sequence goes on along the minus strand of VDFB02256132.1, from coordinate 241,851,228 downwards.
GGAGACACGGTTAGTGTCTCACCAACATGTGAATACATTGTGAATGCTTTTGACCGATTGACTGTCCTACATGGTTTGTCCTCGACCAATCAGGGAGTAGAATGGGAACTGCTAGCAGTTGGACTGTTGCGGCCGTTACTGAGAGGAAGTTCGATAGACAGGGGCATCATGGTTATACTCAAAGATTGAAGATGTTGTTCGGTTCGATGGATTGTTTGATGGTTCGATGAACAGTTGGTAACAGTTGGATGATCAGTTCGATGAGTGATCAGTGAGTGTAATTCTAAGTGTATTGTAACTTGAATATTCTATAGCAAGGTTGATCATTGTGAATGCTATTGTAAATTGACATCAGAGAGAGTGAAGCCCGTACTATGTATGTAATTTCATTACTGTAATACAAAGGGGTTTTCTTGGTGTGGTGGGTTTTTCTCCCGTAAGGGTTGTCCCACATAAATATGGTGTTCATCTGTGTGTGATTATTTCTCTGTTTCTATTATTGCTTTCAAGTGTATCTTAATTAGTCTGTAATTGTAAAATTTAAAAGTATCTTTGCATTCTTCCCTAAGGTTTTGACGTTAGGAGAGTTGCTTTCGTACTTAGCTTTCCTTACACTTCCATCATTTGGGAGAATGAGATAAGCCACCTCTTTTTCCCCTTTTCCAAGTACCTTGAAGGTACCTCCACGTCATCTCCACATCATTTTCCCTTGTCCAGTGCCTCGTCTTCCACATGTCCTCATGAGATGGCTTGTGATGTCTCAAGACATCCTAGCCCTAGATCTCCTACCCTTTGATAAATCCTAGCCATCCATTTCTTTGGAGGCCTTTTCCCTAAATATGGTGAATTTTGGCTTCATTCAATCATCACACACTTAGCCAACTTTAGCTTTCATACACACAAGCTTTGAAACTACCATTGTTGCAGCATTTTCAAGCCTCATATTGCATCCAATCACTCATCCATGGCTTCCATTGCATCCACCATTGCATGCACATAAGTTTAAGCTTCATTTAGAGTCATTTTGTCAAGCAAAGGAGCACACAGATCTTCAACAAAGTTCCAACCAAATGAGACAACTCAAGCAAGGTCAAAATTGATTTTGGTTGTGCATTTTGTTTGAGTTAAGCTAGGCTAATCTTGAGTGAATGTTTGTGTTCTTTCTTTTGTGCATTTCATCTTGTTTTGTATTTTTAGATTAAGAAAAACACTTGCGCCACAGGTTGATAACAAGAACACTTGTCTTCATATTGTGCCACTCAATGTGGTGTCTAAATTTTAATAAGGGAATTAGAAGAATAAAATAGGTCAAATATTCGTTTCATTCACAATAGAACACAAGTAGTGTTGAAACACACATAGAAAAACACAAGCATTGTCATTTCCATACAAACATTAACAAAATAACCACAACATGTGTGGAAGAGACTTGTAGGAAAGAGTCATGAAATTATATTCAATGTCAATCTCAACAAGGAAGGGGTTGCAAGTATATCAATGTAGAATAATCTCCAAATAGAAGCACCAATAGAAGAGATCCACAGAAGTAGAGAGTTGTCTCCAACTTAATCTACCCAATGGGACACAATACAATGTACCATTAACATACACATAGTAGAACACTATAGCAAGAAGGTGACAAAATAATTCTTCCATTATTTTCAATAACCAAGGTGAAATGATGAGTTAGATTAATTTTGAAGACATGGTCTATTTCCATCGTTAGCATTTTAAAAATAATCCAACATTCATTTCTTTATTAAGTTCATTTCACTCAATTCATTACTCATTATAAATTGTTAATTATATATCTAAGTCACACTAACCATAATTCCTACTCATTCAATTTAAAATAACATGTGGAGAGAGAGATAAATCTCATTTCGTTTCACCCATAAAAATCATAGAGGAGAGAAGAATACATTTATTAACCACAATCATGAGGTTCAATTGTCAACTCATGATACAACACCAATCACAATGAAACATACTCATGTATTATTTCCCAACGCAAAGAAGAATATTAAACATAATGTTATCAATATATCAATATTGTTAATTATTTCAATATTATTAAGAGAATTAGAGAGATAAAGAGGATAATTTCATAACTACACTTAATAGAAATATCTTATATCACAACACCACCCAACATGGAAACAAACAAAATATCACTCTATTACTCTATAGATGATCCACCATATGTGATTTGTTTAATTACCAATAATAGATGTTATAAGTAAGAAGAGAGATGGAGTCAACACACATTACATAAGGCTAATCAATCTCCACTCCAATTTCATTTCAAGATGTAGTAAGAGAACAAATCATGAAGAATCTCTATCTCACCTAGTTCAAACTAGATATTTTATTCTCACACAAGAATGTATTTGAAAATAAAAGAACATTAATCATAACTAAACATTCCATATCGAAGAGAAGGGAAATGCAAGCCTAAAGGGTCAATCTTCACCTTTTTAAGTTTTCCAAAAGGTTAAGTTTTCATCTTTTCATTAATGTTTATCCCTTTAAATTATGTTTTTTTGCTTTAATAATCTTATTTTCCCTACACAATCTTGCATTCATCCTAGAGAACTCAAATTCACACTAGTAAAGTTACATTCACCCCAAGAAAAATCTATTGGAAAATTAGTGAACTCTATTCATAAACAAAAGAGATAGAAAAAACATACATTTTTTCTAAATTTATTTTCAAATAAAAGAGGTGATATTTTCATATAGGTTTCTTGTGTTTGGAAGCCAATTTCATGAATAATTTATGCAAGGGATTTATCTCTTCAAGCTCAAGTTCATTCAAAATCAATAACTTCAACACTACAAGGAAATAATCTTACAAATTGTAATTTCTTTTAACTTTTGAATCTTTCAAATTGAAAGAAAAAATACTTTATGCTATTGAACTATAAATTTACCCAATAGTAGCTCCAATACATGACATGTAATTTCCAATTTTTCCATCATAACAAATATACCCATTTTGAGATGGTGAAGTGATATCATGGAGTTCTCTACATACCTTTCATTGGCCATAAACAAGTAAAATTCATGCATACTAAATTGGTGAATGCAAGGCAATGGGAATTTAAAATGGTAAAAAAAATATAGAAAAATTCCCTTGAAAATAAAATTTAGTTGTACTTGCAATAAAGATTTACTAAATTGGTGAATGCAAGGTAATGAGAATCTAAAATCGTAAAAAAAATATAGAAAAATTCCCTTGAAAATAAAATTTAGTTGTACTTGCAATAAAGATTTGAAGCATTTTTTTATATAGTTTTATCATGGTATATAAAATTATGAAATATTGATTTTTATTTCTAGTTTTAAAATATGTAATATATTCTAATACCTAGATGATAAAAGTAGGTTAAATAAAATATGTACAAAAGTGACATTTTCTAATAACTTTGATGGAGGCAAAAACATGCGCGTTTATGATCCACCTAAAATATAATAAATAATAATCTTTTTTAAATGTAAACAAATACAATAGATGTTGAATCTTGGTTTGAGTATTTTTCTATAATTTTTTATCAAATAATATTTATTTGATAATAATAAATAACTATATGACCAAGTGTGCCAATATTGGCATGGTGTAATGGTTTAAAGTTGGCATTGTTGTTCTTTCCACCAAGGTTCAAACCCCGTTGGGGTGGTATTTTTGAGTGGTTGTATTCTGGTTCATAGCTCTAGTTCAAACATGTTTACCGCTTGAATACAAAAACTATATGACCAAGTGCAACCTCACAAAGTTGCATTGGACATTGCATGTTTGCAAGAGCTTTTTTATCACTAGGGTGATGCTCCATGCACGGTTGCTAGAGTCCTAGCTCCTATCTCCCTCCCACCTCATGGGTGCAAGTGTGGATGTGATAAATCTTCAAACAAGATCAATGATTCAAACCTCAAGGCTCTTAGTCACAAGGTTCCAAGGATCATGATGCACATATGGTCTTAGCCTTCTAGGCCACCTTCCACCTTTTCTCATGGACATGGTGCTACTATCTAGCTAAATTCTAGCAAGTTCCCTCACTTAGAGATAGCAAGTTCCTATTTTTGTTCCTACGTAGTAGTTCCAACTGAAATCTTGACTGTTGGTTGTTGCCACATCGCAATATGCCTTGGAAATCTTATAAATACAACATCATTCTCCAACATTTGATACCATCTTTGAGCAATCTTACTCTGTTGAAATTACATTAGATCACTTTGAACATTTAGAGCATCTTAGTACTTAGCAATTTAGAAGCATATCAGTTTAGAACCATGGCTTAGTTATTAGTTGCATTTCTATTATCATAGTAACTTCATACAACATTTCCACCATAGCCTTTAGCATCATAGTTTTATCATAGCATCCTTATCATATCATTCAATCATCATGTAGGAATAGATTTACTACATTTCTAGCATTTTGTTCCTCAGGTTGCCATTCTAACAGTCATAGTGCATACACAAATCTGAGAGCCATTATGATTTAATGAATCCCTGAAGATAGGAAACAATGGAACAATTTAAAGGAATTTGTTGTGTTTCAATTCGATTAGTTTTGTGATTCAATTCTCTAATATAATACATTTCATTGATTTTGTGTTTTTATTACTTATTTACTCACATTACACAATTCACACAATACATTTTTGGTGCCCACTGTGGGGCCTAGCCCCTTTTTATTAACATTTTCTGGAAAGTTGTTTTACAGATTTGGACGTGAACTCTTATGTAGTGCATTCGTGATTTCTTTTAGCGCATCAAGTTCTTCTTATGACACATCTAGAGCATCCTTCAGTGCATCCAGTCCATTTTACAACACATTCAGTGGGTCTTTTAGCGCATTGAGTCTTACTTTTAGCGCATTGAGTAGTTCTTTTAACACATCTATGTGATCTTTTAGCACATATGATTCCTACTTTAGCACATCTGGTTTACTTTGTAGAATTTCAAAATTTTGAGAATTGATCAATACTGTCTGTTTTGCAGGTACTTTTAAACATTGTAAAAGATAATTATATCAAACTACTGATGATGTTTGTAGGGGTTGGATTTGTTTTATTGCTTTCTTTTGATTAAATTAGGAACCTAGTTTAATTAGAAGGTGAATGAACCCCTTGTCTACTGTGCTTGTAAAGTGATAAGCCTATGCTTTCTCCTTCATTGGGTGACTAGAATGCTAGACTCACTATTTCTTGCTTTATATTAACACCTTTAAAAGGCCTGCTGTAGTGGGAAAAAGTACTCACCCTACAGGAATGACCTAAGTGGGAACAATTAAAACCAAGTTTTTCGACCCACTATAATCAAAAGTGAATTCGAGGAAACCTGCAATTCAATGGTAGTGTGCAAGATAACCATCCCCAAAGCCTTTGTTCTAAAGGTTGGGAGGTCTCCTAAGGGAGTTTATCTATTTCCGCACCAAACGGAAACCCTTACTACGAACCTTAGTGTAGAAGCCAACCAAGCCAGTCTTCGAACACTTCTAATATCACAGTGCAAGGGGAGGGAAGAATCTGCCCCCAAGATACTCACCATATAACTATCAGGGATTACTAGCCAAAAGTGGAGGATTCGGCTTCGGTTAAGACCCGGGAAAGGAAAAAATACGAGTGCCCTCTAGGGGATGAGACGACTGTGTGAGTTGACATAGTTCTAAGATGTGGATTGTGGTATTTTAAGTGACCCTTGACATTAGAAAAGTGCTTGATCTATTTTCTCTTGTGTTATACATGTGGAAATCAAAGGAATCAGACCATATTCTCGAATACACACTCTATGTTTAGTTCCTAGGCTGGAAACAACTATTTTACAACTTGTTGTGTTTGGAGTCATTTTTCAAGAAATCATCCATTTAAAATAATTAATTCACATAATTCACAAACAAGGAAACCGAGCAAAATTCATTGTTCAGAAGATTATACCCTAGAAATATTCAGGTTCATTGATTTAAAAGCAAAATAACCAGACAGACTGTCAAAACAGTGAAACACTTCTAGTTTAGCGCATGCATTCCCTGCTCTGGCGCATACACGGCTTGTCCTAGCGCATCTGAGTCATTTTACAACACATTTGATATATCTTGTAGTGCATATAGGGGCATTTTCCAATGCAGCTAGGGCACAGTCTAGCGCATATGAGTCATTTATAGTGCATACAGTCCATTTTCTAGCACATCTGGTTCACTTTTTGGTGCCTATGTTCCATCTTCTAGCACATTTGCAAACTCTTTTAGCACATTCACCTACAAAATACCAAGTTGAATCACATACTTAGGGGTAGTCTAGGACATCACTGGCTTGTTTTAGCACATTTAGTAGACTCTCTAGCGCATGCGAGTCATTTTCTAGCACATTGGGTCCATCTTCTAGCGCATTCAGTACATTCTCTGGTGCATTGAGTCCATCTTTTAGCGCATTGAATCCATTTTCTGGCACATCTAGGGGACAGTCTAGCGCATCCAGTCACTATTCTAGTGCATCTGTGCCATCTTTTAGCGCATCCATACCCTATTTTAGTGCATCCAATAAATTCAAAACTAGAGAGATATTTTCACCATCTGTCCAACTATTTGAACTAGAATTAAGGATCTTTTTCAGAACATAATCATTCCTCAGTCACACCAGTGTCTTAAACTTATTGAAACTAGTCTTTGCAAGTGAAATTCTTCAAACTAAACCAAGATCTAACATCTTAAAGTGCCTAATCATCAAACACATCTCTAATTATTAAGCTGAGTTTCATCATCAGGATTTGTCATCCTTCATCATGAAACAACGTTGTATAATCAGATTCAACTTAGTCTCATCAATAGAATTTGTCATTCTATTTGACTTAGTTGTTATCCTTGGTACTTCTCAAACAAAGATCAAAGTTTAGTCAAATCATAACACTTGTATGCCCATTCAAACAAGATCCCAAAAGCAAAAACTCAAGGAAAAAGAAATTGAAACTCAAAACACCATGGTTGAGGGTGAAGAAAATCCATTCCACAGATTCCATCAACCTGAAAATGATGAAATTACTGAGGAAGACATCCAAACAGCACAACAAGATCCCAAATTCCACAAATTCATGGAAAATATTTTTGAAAAAGATGGGGAAAAATACTTTTTAATGCTAGCTAATCAAGGTATCAAACTTCCACATGAATTTGATGTTAATCAACTAAAAGGAGCACCCAAAAGGACTAAAACTAGTCCACAAAACACAAATCCACTCGCTGCATTAACTCATTAAATGAAAAATCTCCAACAACAGATTCAAGACATGCAAAGAGGAACCACAAAAAGATACTTGATACAAGACATCTACCCATATCCTTTTGATCAAACTGTTAACATGATTCTTTTTCCAAACATTGTGAATTCCCAAAGTATGATAAATATAATGGTAAAACAGATCCTATAGATCATGTAAGGGAATTTCAAACCATGAGCCTTGAATTTGCACACAAAGAGACTTATTTGATGAGATTGTTCCCACACAACTTAGGTGGACAATGCATGGAATGGTTCTCCAAACTTTCACCAGGTATTAAAACCTTTGAAGAATTGGTTAATAAATTCATCACCCAATACTCGTACAACATCAAACACGAGATAACCATGAAAGACCTTTGCAATACAAAATAGAAAAAGGGTGAATCATTCCTCATATTTTTACAAAGATGGAGAAGGTTGTTTGCAAGATATGCTCGTCCCATACCTGAAAAGGAAAAGATGGAAATCTTTATTGATAATCTAAATGATGAGATGAGCTATAGACATTCCTTGTAATTTGTCCTCACAATAACACAGCCACGTACTAACACATTGATCTCTGGAAAATATTTGATTGAGAAAGCTTTTGGGTGGAATCTGGATGGAGAAAGCTTAGGGTCCCTTCCTTTGTTACAAGATTTTTGTGTGTTTGTACTTTATCCACAATATCGACATTATAAGAAACATGATAATTACATGAAACACCAAATGTTAGTATCAACAATAGTGGGCACTGGCTATCCAGGTGACAATTTGCACCCAACATGGATGTATGGGTATGGATGTTGCCTCCTTCATTTCTCTCGCCGTTCATATTTCATGTGCAATTTCTGCCTTTCGTATTTAGTGGTGATTGCACAGTAAGTACGCCCATTTTATCGTGGCAATTCACGCCATACTTTCCCCCATTTACTGCCTTATGCTTTTTTTTTATCTTCCTTAAATTTCATTTTTAATAACATGTAATGTTTTTATAAATTTTATTTTTAACATATAATATTTTTATATTTAATTTGATTGATTAATAATTGAAGTTTTAGTTAATGTTAATTTTTTTTTATAATAGATTTTTTTATAAATAATTGTTTTTTTAATAATGTTTTAGATTTTATTTTGTATATGAAAAATAAAAAAATTTAATATAGATTGTATATAATACATAAATTTTTATTTTTTAAATTATTTTATTTTATTTAAAGACTATTTTTATTTATTTAAAAGTTATTTTATATTTCTTTAAAGAACTATTTTTATTTATTTAATTTTATTTACTTGTTTTAGTATTAATTCTTAGGTAAATGTTAAAACTAAGATATCCATTTTTAAAAATAATTAATTATATTTATATAATGTCAATTTATTTTTTAATATTTTATATAATGCAAATTTAATTTTAAAATATTATATTTATGATATATAATATTATAAGGTGATATACATTTATTATAAATATATATTATTATATATTATATTTAATAGTTAAAATTATTAAATATAAATATAAAATTATTATAATTATTATTTAATAATTTTTATATAATACAAATTAATTTAACATGTAAATATAATGTAACACATAATTACTATATAATATAAATTTTATATAATTATTTATAAAAATTATAATAATATTATATAATAAAATTTGAGAGGGAAAATATTAGTTTAAGAAATTTAAAACATAATTGTTAAAAAGGATGGAAAATATGATCACATTTATATTTTAAAAAATATCATTTATATTTTTAAAAAATTAAATGTATTTATTATATTTTATATTTATATAATGTCAAATTATTTTTTAATATTTTATATAATGTAAATTAAATTTAGAAAATGTTATATATATATATATAAAATAAAATTTAAGAGGGAAAATATTAATTTAAGAAATACTTAACACATATTATACAAATTAAATTAATATATAAATATAATGCAATATATAACTAACATACCTAGATTTTAAAAATATATGTAAAGTACGTCGAGAGATATTCTTCTCAAGGCGCTACTGCAACCCTAACTCTAACACTAATTAAACCCTGACCCTAACCTGATTGAAATTGTATTATAACCCTAACTCTAACACTAATTGGACTGTAATCGTAACCCTAGGTATCGTTGAAACCTAACCCTAATTGCATCAAAACCCTAGAGAACTCTAATTGAACCCTACCCTAAAATAAACAATAACCCTTATCTTAATTGAACCCTAATTCCAATCCTAGCCCTAATTTAAGACTAACCTTAACCCTGACCTTAATTAAACCCTTATTGAATTGTAACCCTAATTGATCCCTAACCCAAATTGAATACTAATTGAACCCTAACCCTAAGTGAATAGTTTAACCTTAATTAAACTCCAACCATAACCTTAATTAAACTTATTCTTAACATTAATCCTTAAAAACTAAACACTCTTACTCTTTTACATTTAATTTTTTAAACTCCTAAAATAATAATTTAACTATTTTAATTCATTTTTTTATAGTTAAATTATTATATACAATCTATATTAATTAAAATTTATGTATTATATACAATCTATATTAATTTTTCTTTATGTTTTATATACAAAATAAAATCTAAAATATTATTAAAAAAAACAATTATTTATAAAAAAATCTATTATCAAAAAAAAATTAACATTAACTAAAACTTCAATTATTAATCAATCAAATTAAATATAAAAAAATTATATGTTAAAAATAAAATTTATAAAAACATTACATGTTATTAAAAATGAAATTTAAAGAAGATAAAAAAAAGCATAAGGCAGTAAATGGGGGAAAGTATGGCGTGAATTGCCACGAATAAAATAGGCGTACTTACTGTGCAGTCACCACTAAATACGGAAGACAGAAATTGTACGTGAAATACGAACGGCGAGAGAAACGAAGGAGGCAGCATCCATACCCATACATCCAAAGCCACGTGTCAGAACACCATTAGAAGAGTACCATAAGTCTGTAACATTATATTATTCTATTGTATATGCGTACAGGAAAATATGTCACCATTGGTTGGCTGGCTTACGTGCTTCCTATGTTCCTACACTTGAAAGCGGCCAGCTGGGGTGAACCAAAGGAAAATTCAATGAACCTGCTTTGGATAAAAGAATTTAGAAAAGCCAAGTTTGAACGAGCTTTCGTAGGGAAAGTATTGGGGGTCTTCCGATATATTATTAATAAAGTGTTTCTTAGATTTGTTTTTATTTAGACTCAATATTTTATTGGTGGTGGACCAAGGGTTTATTTTCCAAAATTTGTTGGATAGGATAAAAATATGTTTTCAATTTAAAGTTACAAAGGGAAAGGTATTTATATGGACAAATTTATGGGAAGTCTCATTCAACGTTAGCTTTTATTAATTTTTCTCCTTAAAATCAAAGATTGAGGGGTCCACATAATTTTAGTTTATGATTGAGGGGTTTATGGAGGGGTCCATGGAAGTCTCGCTCCACCTTTATCTTTTATTCTTTCTATCCCTTAAAATTAAAGGTTGAGGGGGGCACATAATTTTAGTTTAAGATTGAGGGGTCCAGTTTTTTAATTTTTTTTAAACTTTATTATTAGATATATACTTGTAAGGAAATAAAACATGTTATACATTAACTTAAGTTTAATAAATTGATAGAAATATAAAGTAAGAGTTTAGATTGATAAGTGTAAATATTAAAGTGAGGGCAAGGATGTGCTTAGTTTTGCTTTATTACTTATAAATTGTTGATGATTATTTCTTTAATGTACATTGTGACTAATGACCAAATTATTAAATCAACATTGCATACTTTATCACAAGCATGCCTAAAATGTCTACTCTAATATTGGAATGAGTTGCACCTATTATTCGATCTCCCTAACGTGGTTCTATCATTATGGTACAATTTTTTCATCTACTCTAATATTATCCAATACCTATGAATGTGTATCTAAAGATGACTAGTGCTATCAAACACCTTGGGGATATTGTTGGCATGCAAAGAGATAGTATGAAATTGTCTTGGTAACTAGTCAACCTTTGTTGCCAATGAACAACTTAGAATACATTCCAAGTACAATTTTTGTTGCAAGGTGTGCACTCTTGGTCTCCTTGTGATGTGTAGTGCAACGCTTGAGTTCGCGGAATGGCTTAATCGCCTCTCATGGATTCATTAAATCTAGTGGTTGTATCAAGCATTAACAAGTCAATCTTTTGGTGCAATGACAACCGTTTGTGCAACAATTTAAAGATGCATAGATGATGAATTAAGTGTGTAATATATGTGTATGTAGGTCTTGATGCAAGTTTGTAGTCACTATGTAATGCAATGTGAATGACACTAAATTATTGGATGATTTATTATGGACTTACGGCTTATCTTTAAATGCAATATCCTTGGTCCTCAACTTGAAGCATTTGATCTGCAAGCCAAGTAAAGTTCATATTATCTAAAAGGGTTGGCTCAAGAAAGTGGGAAAAAAGACTTGAATTAGGATAACTAGGCTACAAGGGTGGCATATATAAGGGACATATTCATATTTATAATCAAGCACAAGACATATATTTGGTTGCATAGGGAGTTGTTACATACCATTTGAGATTGAGGTAGGATGATAGGCTAATGGATTTTATGTTTGGATCAACTTATATGCAAAACATGACAATTGAGTAATTTTTAATGTCTATTTATTTTTTGTTGCATTATAAGCTATTCATGGGTTGTAAAATTGTAACCAACTAGTTTAGGGGCTTTTGTGACTCCCTATTTAGGATTTTTTGGTGTTAGTATTTTGGGGAGGTTTTTAGTGTTGTGTCGCTCTAATCTAGAGAATTTTTGGGTTCTATAAATGAGTTTTTTCTTGAAGAAGAATAAGTTGATATTTTTTCCCTCCTTTTTTTTGTTTTCAAGTATTTCTTTAGATTTATAAATCTATTTTTCTATGTTGTTTGGCCTATATACTATTTTTAAAATGCATAACTTGCAGGGATAGAGAATATTATGGAATTTATTAACAAGGGTTGAACAACATCTCTAAGTCTTGATTTCCAAGAATAGAGATTCTATCTACTTTATTTTTTGGTATTAGAGTAGTTCACAATGGTTTAGAGGGGAGTCTACATGAACTAGGGAAGAAGGGGAAAGAGGTATGCAAGCCCTGGAAGAAACATTGGTGAAATGTTTATAAGGCTAGAGGCCCTTGAGGCTATATTATAATTAGATGAGTCCAAAGAGGAACCAAAGAACATAGTGAATGTTGTTAGGGTGCTAGACATTATAGAGAGGATTATTGAAGCATTGACTAAATAAATTTCTAAAGTAAAGGTGGATATTTCAAATTTTAAAGGCAAGCTCAACCTTGACATATTCCTAGACTAGATCTAGGAGTTGGAGAAGTACTTTGAGATGGAAGACATGGATGAAGATGACCCAAAAATAATAATTTAAATCATTGTCTCTAAGATGAAGTCACATGCAACCCTATGATGGGAAAATGTGCATAGTTCAAGAAGAAGATAGGGAAAATAAAAAAAATTGGCCTAAGATGTTGAAACATTTAAGAGGTTGATTCTTGTCATTAGAGCACTTGAAAAAATGTTAAAATAATTTTAAAATATAAAAAAAATGGTTAGATTTCATTGTAGACTTATCCTAAACAAGTTATGAGGCTTCAAATAATTCATATGGATATGCAAGAGGTGTGGGACAAGAAACAACCCAATAGATGAATGGAATAAAGTTTCAACTTCAATATGAGATTGCACTTGTGAAATTTCCTATTACAAATATTCCTTAAAGGTAAATGATAAATTAAACCGAAAAAAAGTGAGTAAAAGGGGTGATAACAATATAAAGGGAAAGTGATTTCCTTAGAACCTACCTTGAGTGAAGAGATCGAAGAAGGTAAGAATATGAAGGTCAACTTCAAAGGAAGGAGAGGCTTTAGAAGTAGAGGATGAGGACAATTACCTTTTAGAGAGTGGAATCCCTTGAAGTTTTTTATTTGTAATGAAGCCCATAAGGCCATAGACCACCCTTAAAACCCAAAAGGGTAATGGTAGCCCTAGAAGAAAAAAAAACCTGGTCATAAGAATTTGAAGTGGAGTTAGGAGAGAACCAAACTTTAAGACGAACCTTATTTTCTAGGGACAAAGAAGCCTTGAAATTCAATGGAAAAGGAATATTTTATTCCAAAACAAATACAAATGTAACAACAATGTGTCTAAAGTGATCATAGATGGTGGATCTACCAACAATTTGGTGACTACATAAATGGTTCATAAACTACAATTTTATTGGATTCCAAAAGTTAACCACTATAATAAATTTCTAGGTTAAAGAAGAGTCACAATGTTCTTGTGGATAAATCTTGCATTGTTGCCTTTAAAATTCATACATAGGTGGATGAAGTGATATGTGATGTGGTGTCAATGGATGTATGTCATTTGTTGTTGGGTAGGCCTTGGTAATATGATCAAAATGCAATCTGTCAAGGTAGAAAGAATACCTATGAGGTTTAGCATAAAAGAAATAAAAAACTTAAAATAATGGAAAGAGGAAGGAGCATTTGAAGTGGTAGCTTTGTCTCTTCTAATGGAAGCTAGATTTGATATTGAAGATAAAAATGAAATTCTAGATCAACCAAGAAGGGAGTTGAAGGAAAATTTTGGAGGAAATGAGACAAATGATTTGAAGAGTGAGGTAAAAACCAAAATTTGATGTGGAGCTACAATAAGATTCAACTAACAAGATTATAGATGGACCTCAAAAGGTAGATTTTAAAGTTTTAGTTGACTATAATGGGGTTGAAGGGAATAGTGAACTATGGGGTTATGAGTATGATCATAAAAAGTATTTCATAGATCTGATGAGAAAATTAGTTAAAAGTGATTCCTAACTTAGTACATGAAAACAATGATATGAAGTATGATTAGAATAAGGAGTAAATTTTCAAATCTATTAGTGATTATATCAAAAAGTATTTTATTGATTCTATGTTAGGGACTTTGTATGGTTTTATTGGTCAACTAAATTGTGGAATCAACACTAGACTCCTCACAGTAGGAGAACAAGGCTCACATGCTTTAGCAATGGCTTATAATTAATGGTTTAGAAGAACTAGACCATATTGCCACTAATTTGAGGGTGTAGACCTTTTTTTTGATACGTAAGTTAGATTTGTGTTAATTTGGAACAAAAAATACAATATGTTTGTTATGTAGGTATGCTAGATTCACAAAAAACAACACAAAAACTTCCACCTTCACCCATATCACATCAAAATTTGCTTACCACAGACACAAAACTGCCAAAATTGCAAGCTTACAGTCACACCTACCACCAAAATTTACATAAGAGCCCAATAACACTACCCACACCGAACCAACACATGGCCACCTAGGACGAATACAACTAGTAGGAGAAACTAAGACATTCACCAAACACCCAAACCCCAGCAATACACTTACCCTGACTCACCAGAAATCAAAAACCCATTAGTGTAGGAAAAGGCATGAAATTCTGGCTCCCAGTCCCTAGCCTAAGAGGGGGGTAATTTGAGTACCCTTAATAGGTAGTCCACCTTGACCGCCTTGAGTTCTCTGTGCTCGACCAAAGCCATTCCTTTCAGGTCAAGTAAAAAAGGGTAATATTTTATTACTCCACTAGGCACGTACAGTAGACACATATCACACCAACGAGGAATTCCCATTCCAGGGGAAGCCACGTATAACACATCTTCCATGCCTACTAACAGGTCCACATAAAAAGAGTCACCTTATCACTAGTTTCGCCTCCCATTTGGCCATTTTTATGTCCAAAAAAGACACCAGAAACCTGGAAACAATGTTGGAACCCACTTTGTAATTCTCCTCATCCTCCAAAAAACTTTTACCCAACACCATCTTAATTGCCACCAAAATAAGGGTGTCATATTTCTTGAGCATGCATTTGAGGTGTTGGTCTGTAATTGGGCCACAAAACACCATTTTCCTACTTGTGCTTTGAAGCCTAATTGGTGTGGCAGCCCCAATGCTTGTTAGGGTTTCAAATGACATCCTGATAATGAATTTCAACCTCTCCTCCATACCATACCCAAGACACAAGCCAAATCTTGGATTACACCACCTTTAGATAAAATGCCACGACACCCCACCAAAATATAACATGTAGTTTCATAGAGAATCGTGCAAGCCAGCTTGTGATCAATGCACAATCTCGATCCTTCCTAAAGTGTGAGATATCACTTCAATGATTATGCTAGGACAATCCAACTAGCCACCCGTCATCTTTGTATCATACCATGCCTCACCGTAATGACAAGACGTGACCATCAGAGTAATGAGAAATGATGTCAACACATAAGAAATTATTTTCCCCTACCATAACAACAACATCACCCACCCGTAAGGACCCCCAACAGCCATCAAAGCAATGCCACCTAGATTCCCATCCTCCAACATCACCATCCAAGCGTTCACAATCAGACCCCACCACTTCCCAAACCGTGCCATGCCTCCGCAAACCAATTGGAAAATAAACCTATCTCCCACCTAATAGTCATAGACTCTCCACAAAATTTTATGTGGAGAGTCGCCCTCCCTACCACCCACTATCAACCCCTGTCGAAATCAAATTTTCACTTCTTTGAGAGATAAACCATTGAAACCCATATTGGAGAGTTGATCCGATTTGGTATTCCCTTCCCTAAAAATGTGATTAAACATTACCATATCTAGGCCATTAGCCAAACTCAAAGCTACTTCCAACTTCACCCCAAGCTTGGACAACTCGACACCTTCCTGGAATGCAAAGCATTTATCACCAAAGTTAGTCACCTTCAATTATCACCTTCCTTTTATCTAACTCTTTACATAACCCCAAACCCAAGATCAATGCTTGGAACTCCACTGTGTTGTTAGTTCCTATAGGGAGGGGAGCCGACAACCTGCCCAATGTGTTACCTTTATAGTCTCTTACTATACATCCTACACCTAAGATGCTCGGGTTTCCCCTAGCAACCCCATCAAATTTTAGTTTTTCCCACCCATCTTTAGGAGGCAACCAAAAAACTTTACACCTATCCTGTTTTGATGACTTACCACCATTCCCAATATAGGGTGGGACTTTCAACCCATACCAATTCCTTCTAGCCAGTGCATCCCATTTAGTGAAATTCAATTTCCTTAGGCACTATTCGTCCACCCTAGCATTAATTTTTTCCACAATGCTTGCCTCGATTTTGTTCAACAACCTTTGAATTGGCATCTCCTTTTCCTAGAATAAACGCCTATTCCTCTCCTTTCATACTTCCCATATGACAATTGATGGGCTTGCAATCCATAGTCCACCAAACATCGACTGCTTATGAGGAGTAGGCCAACTCATAAGCAAATCCACCAACCTGTTAGGAAATGTTGACTTCTATTGTAATTTAAAATATAACCACTTCCAAGAACATTATGTGTATGGGAAATTTAGGAACAAAAGATCTCTTGATTCTTCTGCTTGCTTGTACAAAGAGCATCTTGAGGGGCCATGATACCCCATTTTTTCAAACCTTCCTGCCGTGAGTGCCCTTCCCTATGAGGTGGCCCAAGTGAATATGCTAACCTTTGGAAGACATATTTTATTCCAACACAAATTAATTGGTAAACTGGGCTCAAACACCCCTTAATCAGACAAGGTTAATTAGCCATCTCTCACCTTGTATTCCCCGTTCAACGAAATATTCCACCTAATGCCATCTTGACCTTTCCTAACACAAATATTTCACTTCCCCATCACTTTTTCATATGCTTCCACCGACCTATCATCAACCCCCAGGTGTCCAATGCTTTTCCATTGATAAAATAGGCTACCCTATTGATATGAGACCTCAGTGTAATCTCTTACCCTATCTCCCCATGCATTCTTTGTAATTATTTTTACTTACTCCAACTCAGTCATGTCAGCCAATTTTAGAAGACCTTCCCATGAATCCTCCCAAAAGAGAGTGAAGCTCCCATCCTTTATCTCCCAAGTAAGATGGCCAATATTAAATCCCTTGAGCTCCTCATGAAGTTCCAAATTCTTGACCCACTAGGAAGGGACCTGGCCATGAATATACTATTCTCCTCATCGTATATATACTTGGCCTTGAGAATTTTGGCCCATTTAAGGTCACATTTTGAGTGTAGTTCCCACACCAATTTTTCTCCCAACACTTTATTTTGAAGAAGCAGATCTTTCATACCAACCACATTCACCTCCTTCCTTTCACATAATTTTTTCCATTTCACCAATGGGAACTTCATACCAACCACATTCACCTCCTTCCTTTCACATAATTTTTTCCATTTCACCAATGGGAACTTATGCTAATATGAGTTCCCCTAGCAAAAAAAAAATCATCTTTTTATTGAGGTCTTTATTTTCCCCAACCATAGTGGAAGACATGAAATCATATAGATTGGTAATGCTACAATGACTGATTTGAGCATCGTTAATCTTTCGACCCATGAAAGCCAACGACCTTTCCATGAAGACAATTTTTCCTTCACTTTTTTGGTTAATGTGCTCCATATATTATCATGTTGCACCCCTTTGGCAAGGGGAAGACCAAGATATTTGCAAGGGAGCTTATCTTTCTTATATTTTTGAACCCTTGAAATTTTGAATTTCTCTTGTCGAGCTCATTTTGAAAAAGAAAACTTCTGATTTCGCCAAGCTTATTTCCTGTCTTGAGGTTGAAGAGTATTTTTCCAAAATCAATTTTAATCGATTAGCCTCCTTTTTTGTTGCACACCCAAATAACATTGTGTCATCTACAAACTATTGGTGAGTGACCACAAGTAAGCTACTGGTGTCTTGCAGACCATCCACCCACCCATCCCTTCATGCTTTGTCAATCGACCTCCCCAGGGCTTCGGCCATAATTATGAACAGAAAAGGAGAGAGTGGGTCTCCTTGCCAGAGACCCTACGAGGCGTTGAAGAATCCCTCTAGTGATCCATTCAATAACACTGAGTACCTTGGGATAGAAATCCATCCAAAGATCCAATCGAGCCACTCCTTCTGAAAACCAAAGGCCTCCAAGACCTTAAATAAAAAGTGCTAATTCACCCCATTGTAAGCCTTCCTGATATCTAATTTTAATGACATCACTGGCTTCTTCAATCGTTGTGTGGAATGTATGAATTCTTGTGCAATAATTACACCATTCAGAATTGATCTACCTAGTATGAACCCTGTTTTCTCCTCTGAGATGATGGATGACAATATTCGCTTTAACCAATTTGCAATAGTCTTCGCCAAAATTTTATAAAAGGTATTGCATGGAGCTATTGGATGGTATTCCTCCAATGTTTCTATGTTTTATTTTTTGGGAATGAGCGCGATGAATGTGTTATTTACCTCCTTGAGCACACAACCTGAGCTTCTGGAATCCTCAATTGCATATGTGATATCTTGGCCCAAAATATCCCAAATTTTTTGGAAAAAGGTAACCAAGAATCCATAAAGGCCCGATGCCTTGTCCAGATGTAACTGAAACAAAGAAATTTTGACTTCCTATTTAGTGAATTTGGAGTTTAATAATTCATTTCATGCCTCAATTACCAATTTAGGAATGCATCTCAGAAGTTCATTCTATGCCTCCAAATTAGAACCCTCCCAATCGTTCAAGAGACTCTAAAAAAACTCAATTGTGGCCGCTTTAACTTCTTTCAGATCTTCTAATGTTCTTCCATCAAATGATTTGATGCTCATTATTCTATTCACTTCCCTGCGTAGCTTAGTAGAGTTGTGAAAATATTTTGTATTCTTATCACCTACTTTTAACCACATTTCTCTGGACTTTTGTCTCCAAAAAACCTCTTTTTTGGCCAGGACATCATTGAATTTCATTATCAGTTCCTTCTCCTCCAAAACACTATTGTTGTCCATACCATTCGCAATCACCTTCTCCGAGACCACCTTCAAAGCCTCTTCGATCTTGCTTTTTTCTTCAAATATATTCTTAAAGCATTTCTTATTCCATTTCTTCAAATTATGTTTTACTGATTTCAATTTTGTGACAACATTGAACATCTTAGAACCTCCTAGCTTGCAATCCATCCACCAATGTTTGATGAGATCCCTGAAATTTGTATCTTTGAACCACATATTTCAAACTTGAAAGGACACCTTATTGGCCCCTTGTCTCCACTACAGAACCCCACTCTTCTATTTGTACATGTGTAGTTATTGTTTCCCATTTTTGGTTCAATTAACAAGTTTCTCTCAAGAAAATTAGCAAAGTCTGCCTAAGATTGCAACACTCTTCCCACACCCCCTTTCTTGTGTTCAGATCTTAGGATTGCATTAAAATCCCCCTCAATGATGCATAATTCAAACCCCCAGTTATTCATAACCAAATCCAATTCTTTCCATACTTGTCTTTTTTGAATGCATGCATTAGGGCCATACACATTAACAAGTAAGAAACACAAATTTGAAATGAAACTTCTTACCCAACAAGCGATCCAATGCATGTTTCTTGTCGATTCCTCCACTAACATAGTTTGTGGTTTCTAGATGATTAACATTCCACCTAAGGCACCATCCGCATTAACCCCTATCATTTGCCAAAAATTCAATTTCCTTCCAAAATTGACCTTCTCCTACTCTCTTAGCTTGGTCTCCTAAAGTAAGCCTATGTCTACCTAAAAAGAGTCTAATTGATGCCTAATTAGGCACCTTTTGTTAGGGGCATTCAAGCCCCTAACATTCCATGTTATTATTTTCATTGGTTTTTAGGAAGAGCATCGCTCTTCCGTACTTTCAATATTTCATTAATCTTCTTCTATCCACTCGCTTCCCCATCCCATTTGAGCTTCTCCTGGTTTGGTATCCTACCTTGTTTCTTGCATTCTCCACAATCTAGGGAAGATTTGTGTATGTCCTTCTATAAAATTCCCAACTTGCTTGCCTCAATCTAAACTGCTTGAGAGACTTTTCTTTTCTTTCCTGATTTCTAATTCTTACCTTCTTCAAAAGGAAGAGTATCACCTTCTTCCAAATCTAGGTTGTTTGTCCAATCCTCAAACATCTCTTCTTCTTCCAAGCCCAATGAACCACTCTTGGTGGCTTTGGCCAATTCCATGAGTTCATTTTTATTTCTATTAGGGAATTTAAGTCCTCCTCTCTGCATTTTTTTCCTAGGAAATCGATTGCCTCCATTATTTTCTCATTCAACTCACCCCCTTGTGCTGCCTCATCGAATTGCACTTCCCCATTCTTAGCACTTGCATCAAGAGAAACCATATTACCTTCATTCATATCCACAACCATGTTCACTGATGCGTCATCTTTTTGTGGGATTGAGGAACAATCATTTTTCAGAGGGATGGTTGAGTCTCCATGCACATCTGAGATGGGTTGTTTATGTGGTTCTCTCCAACCCAAAGTTTTGACTAGTTTTGTACAAGGGTGTGAGTTTGGAATTAACTCTTGTAACCAAGTTCCCCATTCCGTTACCAATTCAATTTCTTCCCATTGCTCATGATCAAGTTTGTTTTCAACACAAATCCTTATATATGAGCTTCTTCCATCCGAATTTAGCCTTTCTTTTGCACATAGGTAAGTCCCCAGATTGTTTCTATTATCTTCTAAGATACTGGAGGCCCAAAATTCCATTGGAAGATTAGGTAGCTTAAACCATTCTTCAGTCACCTCCATAATACGTTGATACAGATTGAATCCCGCCATCCACCTTCAAATATAGAAGCCACAACCGTCTAAGATCCAGACTCCAGATTCAATTTCCATCCTTATCTCCTCCAAAGGGTAGATCAGCACAAAATACCCATTTGCTAGCATTTTAAATTGTAAGTCAGATCCCCATTTACCTTGCCACCAATGGACCAAATTGTCCCATTAGAGATCTTTGCCTAACCATTTTTCTAGCAACCCCAAACGATCTAACTATTCTCTTTTAGGTAGGAGTTTGTTCAATCTAATTACCATTGCTTTCCTGGCCCTATTTCTCAATTCCTTTGCATTTCTTTTGTTCCATTCTCTATTTTGATCCTCCCAGATCAATTTTTTAGGTGGGAACCAGGGACCTTGACCTTTATTCCTCCCCTACCTCATGCCTTTGCCATGATTGTTTCCCTAGTTAGGGTTTTGAATAACACTTGTGTTGTTGCCCCATTCATGAAATTCGTGCATCCCATTCTATCTACGCTTCCTCTTATAATGAGGATTCACCCTTGCTTTCATTTCCATCCTCCACCCATTGGCCTCCTGCTACCTTCCCTCGACTCCTGCCATACACTTTTCTTTCTCCAATTCTTATTGATCTCTCGTTCTTTGATCTTCTCTGGAGAAATTTCTTCTTCAACATCTCTCGACCAATGCCCCTAACCTCTTATTCCCTTAGACACCCCTTCCTAGAATGGCTTGTTTTCCTCCACCCCACCAGGGATCGTGCCATCAAACCTCTACTTTTCCTGGTTTTGTGATCGTTCTGCTCCTGCTCCTTCGCATGCCATTTATTTTATTCAAAGTTTGAGGATATAGACCTTTTACTAGGCTTGTTATCAAGGTATTCTTTTGGTATTATATTTTAAATCTCTATGTCAAAATTAACGATGATTATATTGTGATTCTCATTATTTAATTTTATTATTTATTATAGACACCTAAAAATGTCTCAATGGATCACATTGGCTAACTAACATCATTTCGTCCTCAAAACCATCCTCTTTTCACTTGCTTAATTAAATAAGCCTAATTATTTAATTAAATGCCTCATTTTCACATATTAATCTAATTGACCTAATTGGGTTAATTCACCCCCTCTCACACATAAATTTCATCTGGTTTAATTAAATAATTCAAATTATTTAATTTTAATCCTAAGTCCTTTTATTTAATTAAATAACCTAAACTATTTAATTAAATATCATATTTGCATCCCCTTTTCATCAAATAAATCAATAATTTAATGAATATCCTCACATTCCTCATCTTGCACATTTAAATTTAAATTTAATTAACTAAATTGCTAATTTCCCTCTCATCCAATTGCATAGTGAATATTCCAAAGGAATATTCTCCTATTTTCCTCTAAAAACAAGGTAATGATTACTCCAAACAAAATTTGAAACAACTTTTTAAAGTTGTTGCAAAGTGTGTATGTTTACATGATTATGAGCCCTTAATCTTTTCTTAATCCATGTGATCTTTGATTCTCATCCATTGATGAGAATCCTTGATCCATGTTTCATCCTCCTTTCATTTGTGACCATTGATAGATCAAATCAATCTCATCCATTGCTTTTTCATTTGATCTCCATTAAATCAATTATTTAATGAATATCATATAATTCCCCTAATTTGCATAATTGAAACTTTGTTTTAATTCTCAAATTACTAATTCTCCCACTTGCAAGGGAATATTCCTCATTTGTACATTCGTCCAAAAGGGGAATATTCCCATGGAATATTCCTTCCTCTTTTGCACAATTAAACTTTGTTTTAATTTGTAAATATCTATTTCCTCACCCATGAGAATATTCCAAAGAATATTCTTTCTCCTCACTCATTTGAAAAAGGGAATATTCTTACAAAACTTCATGTACAAGTTAACTCAAAACTTCATGTGTAAGTTAACTCAAAACTTCTTGTGTAAGTTAACTTGTGACCTCTTGTATAGGTTAAAAGTGTATTTGTTTGGATGAATGTAATCCATTGATTAAATATCAACTTGCATTTTCAACCCTTGATGAGAATCCATGATCCATGCTTCCAACTTCCTCCATCCTTGACCATTGATTAGCCTTTTTGATCTTAACCGTTCATTTCTCATTTGCTTTCCCATAAATAAAACACCATTTGGAGACAAATGGATCCATCTTTTAACATCAAACTTATGTTGTTGAAATCACTCTTACTTGCACTCACATTTAACATAATTTTAGCTTATTTTAATTTCACCATATTAGCTTAGCTTCCATTAATGGCTTCCATGATAGCATAGATGCATACATTTAGCTTATTTGTTAATTAGGATTTTAAACTTTTGAAGCTTTCATACATTTAGAGTAGATTTGCATACACCCATATCGATCATCTTAGCATATATCATGTTAATTTAGCATTTAAATAATGTTTTATCACATATCTCTCATCAGTTTCATCGATTCTTTTCAATAGAATCGATTGAAACAAGCTCATTATCCAAGGGATTGGGAAAGGGTCTCCATTCCACATCAATGCGACACCACTCCCCCAATAGGATAAGTTTTAATTTCTTAGATTAGAGGTTTGTCAAGATTTCATGATTTAGAATGTTAGTTTTAATGGATTCTTTTTCTTTGTTTACAATGAATGATCCTATTGAGACTGATATATAGTGGGTTAAATATGCCTCAAATTCATATGGATCGGGTGTAGTTAACCTATAACTATGTCATTGGTCACATTTTGGTGGTAGAAGGAGGGCATGAACTAATCAATCTGACAAATTTCTCTTTAGATTTTTGTTTTCCTTGTGTTTGCAGATACAACGACGCTTTTTTAGGCTAACTTGGTTTTGCAAATTGGATGATAAAAGTTGAAGTGAAGAAGCATCCTTGTCTTAAAATCTTATAATTGTAATAAGCATTTGACACTTTTGGGGAAATTATAACCCATTCCTTATGCTTTTCATTTTATGCTTTAAGACCACACTAATTTTCATTTAGGTTTAAAAAGAACGCTCAAACGGGACTAAAATTGAACCCTCATTTCATCATTTTATTTTGGGCTTAAAATTGAACAAGGCAACCTAACATTTCGTTTGGTGCATAAAATGAAGTCATCGTAGCTTTAGGGGTTAAAATTAATGAGTGTTTGTTGTTTTTTGATTTACATCTTTGTTATTGAATGCATATGCAATTCTCTCGCGCCACTCAATGATCTTGAGAAACAAAAACATTCCTTAACACTTTGTATAATCACCTACATCTTTTCAAATTGGATTAAAAATGAACCCCTTGCTAGTGTAGGGAAAAGGCGTGGTGTGTGTTCTCTCCTTGTTTCATGCAAATGAGGATGATCAAAATACAAACGTACTTCCTTTCTATTATTAATATTTAGAGGGCCTGCCTCCCCACTTCAAAAAGAGGGAATGACCCACATAGAAACAAGCTAAAGCCAAGCTCTTTCAAGCTACTATATAAATAATGTATTTGTGATGAAAGTCATAAACAATAGGCGCGGATGCATCATACTGACAAGTGTCACCCTTAGTATCTGTGTGATATGTGAAAATATCTTCTTAGGAAGAGACTGGGAGGCCTCTTGATTATCCATAATCTTGAGCTAATCTTACCACGTGTATGGCCACCTTGAACGAAGTCCCTTATTACAAACCAACTATTTAGAAGCCAAAAACCTTAATGCTTGCTGGTGCAGGAACGGTTGTTTCGAAGTTGCCCCACATTTGTACTATTCATTGTTGAAATAGAAAAATCCTTAGGATATTTGGATCTTCAGGATTTTGAGATTTGGTGGTCCTGAGAAGTGTGTGACATGGAGGGGAGCCAGTGTCATCAAATCTCTAGCTGTACGCATTGTCTTAGTGTATGGAGAAATCCAAGTGGGGATTCAACAAGTAGTATCTTTTGAACCTAGGATGGTAAATGCTTGTGAGTCAGTTTAATACTTTGCTTGGTTCTAAAACATTACAAACAAACATTCACAATCTTCCTCAAAATTTCAAACCCTTTGGTCTAAATATGGATACCTTTTGAAATAGCCTTGATATTAATGCTTGTCCTAAGGATTTCCATCCTTAAATATTTCTAAATATCTTGACTTATATCTCAATTCATATTTCCCCAAGTTAACATAGGCAACTATGGCTTGAATTTCATCCTTTTCACAAAATGGACATTACAAAATTTATGATGTTTTTGACATAGACATTTAGTTTGAAAACATAATCAAGACAAGTGTTTGTGGTAAAAGAAACTCACTTAAGCAAGATAAATTGACAAATTTAATCCCACATGACCATTTATCATCTGATCGCGCTGGTAGAACAGCCAAACTTTACACCCGCTATCATACAAGGAAAAAATTGCAAAACATTGAGTCTAAATTCTATCGTCAAAATTATTTGGTCCTATTTCCAAAATCATTTGTGTTCTATTTTACCAAAATCATTGAGTCCTTAGGATTTGATCACTTTAGAGGTATAGCATTTTTCTCACTACCTTGGTCTTGGAAAACAAAGGTTCATTCTAGGTCAACATTAGGTCAAACATTTCATCCATCCTTCATCATATTTCATCCTTCACTTCACCAAACTTTGCAAACTTTTGAACACGCCAACACTTTGGACTTAGCCATCAATCAAACCAACCCCTAACTTAGCTACTTTTGTATGTGAAATTAATCCTTTTTCATACATTTGGTTGAGTTAGTTATCATATTTGGACTATTTTATCTTGAAGGTCACAAGTCTACCCTAAAGATTCTCAAGTTTATAAACATCCTTTATCCAAACATCAAAAAACAAACTCTTAAGTCAAAAGTGTTGTCCTAAAACTTTTTCAAAGATCACACCCCCATATCATTCACCTTTTCATCTCACATTATCACCATTACTCCAAAATGACTTAGAACGTCCCTTCTACCTAAATTTGAGTAAACTAGAGAGTTCAGACATTACAAATCTCAACACAACTCTCCCATAGCTGACCCAAAATTTATGGTAACAACAAGATCACAAAACAAGAGAATCATGGAGAAAACCATAGTATCATCTACCATCAGTGATACCAACCCTCAAGAATTTGATCCAAGGAGCCAATCTACCCCCTCACAACAACCACAAAATCTATCAAGGTAAGAGTTAAAAGATGTCACAAACAACCCACTTCAACTTACTAAAGAGGAACTCCTTGAGTATGAATAAAATAATCCCACTTTTCTCACACAAAATTTTATACAAGGCTTAACCCAATCTACGATTCAACCAACTCCATCCCTTGTGCCAAGTCAACCCTTAACACCTAGTCTTGCAACTAGACTAGGAACCAACCTTGGTCTCACTTCATGTCTAGGAACAAACACAACTGTGGGTATTCAAAACATGACCATTCCATTAACCACCAACCTTCGCCAAAAAACAAGTTGGACGCCAACATTTAGCAAACCACTTACATTCCATGACGCCACAACAACCTCAACATTTTGAGTGTAACCATCTTCATCCATCACCACAAATACCCCAAGTATGCCTAATGTTACACAAAGTAATGTGAACCAAGTGCCTCAAGCAGGAAAACAAGGGAAAGTTAACACTCTCATGCAACGTCAACCCGTGACAAGTGGTTCCAACAACCCCATTGACACATCAAAACAAGTGGTTACCCAAAATACTCAAGTCAATCCATCATACACATCAAACCCATCTATCATCAATCCAAATCGAAGAAACACATTGATCACAAACCCCATGAACCAAGGTAATGCCTTGGTCCCTCATCAAAAACAACAATGGTACCTTCAACACATCGGTCAAGGGAACCCTTCTAGTTAATTGATCCTAGGTCAGAATGTACCATTGACATTGCAATACTTAATGACACCAACATCATCTTTCCCCTTGGTCTCCCATGTCATGAAAAATCAAATGGGACCTCAAAATTACATTCCTCCACCTCAATCCACTATCTTAAAAGGAATGTTGAACCAAGGGAACCCCCAAACTCTTATCAACAATCTGCAACTTGTGCAAAACATCAACACCCAAAACCCATCGCAGATGTCCAAACAACCAACCAATCCTACATTGCAAGCACATGCCTTAGCTTTACAATACGAACAATAGGATTATCAACAATTTTTCCAACAACAACAACAATATCAAGCAACCCTAGCAGTATAGCAACAACAACAAGCAACCCTAGCAGCAAAACAACAACTAGTAGCCTTAGCAGCATAACAACAACATCAAGCCCATCAAGCAGCCTTAGCAACACAACAACAATATCAAGCCAATCAAGTAGCCTTATTATCACAACAACATCAGGCCTATCAAGCAGCCTTAGCAACACAACAATATCAAGACCAACACATAGCCTTAGCAGCACAGTAGCAACAACAAGCCCTTGTGGCCCAACAACAACAACAAGCCTTACTAGCTCAGTAGTATGCCCAACAACAACAACAACAAAAAGGGTCCTACTATAACCCTCAATAGAACATCGCCAATATAAATGCATAAGGAACATATGCATCAATACCCCAATCACCTTCACCAAATCTCACACCACCATACACCCCATACAACACTTTAGCATATCAGAACTCATCCATCATCCCACCATATGTTCCTCCACCAAAACCGCAAGATGATCTAGCATCACAACTTAAGGCATTGTCACAAGAAATGCAAGACCTACGGATGGGTAAGACAAAGAAGCCCCATACACATAACCTATGTCCCTATACATTTGATTGAAATATCACAATGATACTGTTCCCTCCCAGCTTTGAAATCCCAAAATTTGATAAATACAAAGGGAGAGGAAGTCCTATAGACCATGTCCAAGAATTTAACGTTGTGTATGGAGGTTGCATACAATGATTCTTATTTAATGCACCTCTTCCCCCGAAGTATAACATGTCTTTCTATGGATTGGTTTTCTAAACTGCCTCCCAGTATCAAAACTTTTCAAGAAATTACTAACAAATTCATCGATCACTTCTCCTTTAACCTTGACATGGATGTAAGCCTAGAAGAGTTGTACACTCTCAGACAAAACAAAGGAGAAAATTTCACTAATTTCTTACAACAATGGAGACAAAGACATAGTAAAAGTAAGTGGCCTCTTCCTGATGAATAACAAGTGGGAATTATCATAGAAAATATAGATCCAAATCTATCCTTCCACTTGAAAATGCAGTGCATTGCCTCCTATGACAAGCTTTTCCCTAGAGCCC
Organism: Sequoia sempervirens; assembly: GCA_007258455.2. NCBI lineage: Eukaryota > Viridiplantae > Streptophyta > Pinopsida > Cupressales > Cupressaceae > Sequoia > Sequoia sempervirens. Next base: position 241,823,007 of record VDFB02256132.1, on the reverse strand, counting down.
TTAACATCGAGAGAGCCCTAATCTAACAGGGAGACACACAAGTATATAGAGACAACCAACCATCCACTAGTTCTAACGACAAATCCCGCTTTTGGTCCAAGAGTAAAAATTCTACTAGTGATGGTTTTGTTGATGCAAAGGTGGTCTTAACTGCTCCTAGAGAAGAAAACACCCAACCCATGAACATACAACAACTATACGCACAACCACCAAACAATCAACCAACAATCAATGCTACAAACACTCAACATGGACAACAAAGAACAAACAATGCTCCTAAATGACAATTCAGTTCCTTAGGGGAACCTATGGAGGATGTGTTGAAGAGGTTGATACAGTCTAATCTTATCACACACCCAAAATTTTCAAACTATCAAGAGCCACAAGTCAAACCTCACAACTATAGAGAAGATCATTTTTGTGAATTTCACCGATACAAAGGTCATAACACAAAATTTTTTTAGACTCAAACATCTAATAGAAGATCTTATTGAACAAGGAGACATTCATGTTGATAAAAAATCTGGGAATGAAAATATAAAAAATTTACACAAACCCTATGCCTGACCATACAAAAGAAAAAGATTCAAGAAAGGCATCAACCTTAAAAAATGTAAATAGTACCCATGATACCATGGTGGGACATATTTATTCATCACAACATGAGGAATCAAACAAACATCAAGATATTGTTTTAAAACAAAGTCCAAACCCATCAATAGTGTTTAGTACTATTTTATATCATAATGACATCAAGTGGATATCAGATTGTGATATCTCTCCCACATATGAATCAATAATTGGGCATGTTGAAGAAATTCCAAATGAGCCAAAAATATCCTTTGTTGCACCCATACCTACTGACTATTGTGAAGAGTATTTTATCAATGATGCATCATCCACCCAAGGACCATGTAAAGAGGAGGCTCTTGAGGATAACAAAAGTTACTCTGAATCAAGTTAGGATCAAGAACCCTTATCCCCAAAGTTTCACCAAGAACTAAGGGACATCTTCCAAACCATTTTAAACTCTAGAGATGTCCTTGATATCACCCTTGATATGTTTCTTTCTGATGGACACATAAACGTTCTTCATCCAAAACATGAGTCTCCCACTCTTGATATTTCTACACAAGAGCAAGCAATGGTTGATATTCTTCATTCTTATAGTGATTTTGCATCATTGACATCTTTTGACTTAGCATCAACATCTTTTGAAGCAGTTGTTATCACAGGGATTTGCACCCCCATGCAGGGCTGGAAAGCTCTGCAATCCTGTGTAACATTGGATCAAACTCAGGTTGTGGGTGACCTATAATGAGATTGAACCTCTGGATTCTAGGCCGGATTCCTATTTGTTCTTCTTTTTTAACTAATGAAACTAGTTGGGAAAAGGGAAGAAAGTGTTGAAATGAATGCAAAAACTAATTTTTGTTCTAGCAATGCACTTAGATAATGATGTTGCATGCAACTTGTTTCACAATTACTTTTCAGTAAACCTATTCGCACAACTAAATCTGAATAGTTTAACCACATAAATAATTTATATAAAGGCTTGACTCTATTACCATCTTTGAAGGAAAAGAGAGTCTTCACAACTAAAATAGTAAAATAAGTCAGATGCACAACATATAACCTGTGGAATCAAAACTTAGTTGTATACAAGCACATATGAATGAGACGGGAAAATAAAGGTTCCTGAGATTAAAACACGATAGATTCCTTATAAAATCATTCACATAGCATGACACCTGATATTTTGAAGGAAAATACTTAGTACATTGAAAGGTAAAAGGAAATCTTTGCAAATTGATAAAACTTGATTAACCTGTAATAACCTGTTGAGTGTATTAATCTTGAAAAACATAAACTAAGTTACAAGAAGCCTTATTTGCAAAAATTGCAAAAGGAAGAGAAATCAAGAACTAGTGGAAAAAGAATAACTTTTTCCAATATATACAAAAGGCATGCACAAAGCAACCAATAATAGAATTGAAGTGAAAACATCTCCAATGTGAAATCCGAGCAGAAGAGAAAACCTTGATAAAAATAGCTCACACTCATACAAAAATGAGTGAACTCAGTCTCAAACTAGCCGTCAACTCATAATTGAAACATGGAGTACTCAAACTAAATTGAAAATCCCTAAAAAAATGGGCCCAAGCATGCGAAAATCATCTTGTTTCTGTCAATCCGCCCATGAGAACCAGAACTCCATCTCTATATTGTGCATGACGATCTTCAGTTGATACTCCTTGATTCTTCTAGTTACATCTTCATCATTTGCATGATTTTACTTAAGGAAGATAAATAATTAAATAATGAAAATAACCAAATGCATGATTATTTTAATATTTAATGTGGAAATGGCCTCCTTATTTTCATTTTAAATATTAATGTAATAATATATTAATATTTAATTACATATTAAAAGCTCCAATTAAATTCATGCAAAATGCATGAAACCAAGTGATCACCACCTATGGAAGGAAAAAATGACTTAATCATTTTTAGTCTACTCCAATAATACACATGGAATCCTTAATAATTATTAGGCTTTTTGACATAAAAGTCAAAACCACGACATCAATAAAATGAAATGATTTTATAAAAAACCAATTTAAAAAAATGCATCATAATTCGAATTAGGGCTTCAAGTCAAAACACTTGAACCCTAATCATTTCTCCATTTATGTTTTGCACTTTCAGAAGAGAAACTATGTTTTGCTGCCATGTAGAATAGGGTTTCTGAATCTTTCAGTGGTGATTGTGAGATATGGGGTCTTCTGGGAAAAATATTGAGCTCTTAGTGGAGAAAACTGTGTGGTAAGTGCTTCTTCATCATAGGACTAGGCATGAAATGATCTCTGTATTTCTATTTTTGAATATCTCTAGGCATATATACCGTGGCCATAACACATTTTTGATGTCTTTTGATTTGTTTGTCTTCTGTCTATATCTTCTTTCTTTCTGAGGCCACCATGCATTTGTTGGTTCAAGCCTTGAGGATTTTCTTTGAAAAGAATGTGCAGATTTGGGAATCACTTCATTAGCAACCTTAGTAAGTTTTGAATCTGACCCTTTTCATCTACTTTATGTGGATTGAGACTCAAATTGAGCTTGGTTAAGGCAAGATAATGGCTGCATTAGCTTTCCTTTTTTTGCAGAAGTATGGACGCCTCTGTATTCTTGCATTCCTTAAACTTTTAACATTCTAGGTATCCCTTTTTCTGTTTGTATTGCTGCATTGTAATGGTCGCCATGAATTTATGGATATTTGTTTCTTAGCCTCCGTTGTTTCTCTTTGATTTTCCTGTAAGAAGAAGCTTGATTTGAGCTCACGATGCATGGTTTCTTTGTCTTTTACATGCTCTAAAACAATTACAGCCGTGACTTCACTTATCTCTATCCCCCATTGTGGGTGTATGATATATGGCTCAACACTGATGCACTGTATTTCTCTTCATTTTTCAATGTTGTAGCTATATGTGCTGGAGTATTACTATCTTCAACATGCATTTGAACATCAGAATAAGGAAAACTGTATATATAAAGTAATGTATTCATGTTGCTCTTACTGTCACTGTTGAGAATGACTGTATCTGCACAAGATTCATAATTTCCCTCATTCATCTTCATGCATGGCTTCTAAGCCCCTTTGTAATTGAAGACATTTGTGTGTTATTTCTTCAATATTCATTTGACTTCCCATGTATGGAGATTATTCAACTTGCTACCCCCATATTTAAACATTATGATATTTGGATTAAGATCATAAATGTGAATACATTGTTGATTGTAGGCGCACATGAATACAATTGTATGACGTTCTTTCACTCAACCTTTGAAAGGAGATTATAAAGTATCTTCCAAGTCTTTTTGATTAACATTTCTTGCAAAGACAAATATATGTATCCTTTGCTACAAAAGCTTCTTTATATGCATCCTCAGAGGATTCTTTAATATTAAAATTTGTCAACTTTTGTTTCCCTCAAAATAGGCATAAAAGATGAATCCTCCAAGACTTCTATAGGATTTTTATTTGAAAATACTAAATAGAATTGGACTGTATATTGCCCAATTTTCTTTTGATATATTAATAAATAATGACAGTCCCTATCAACTTTGATTTGAAGTGATTGATTCATTGGTCCTGGACTGTCTTTGTACTTTTCTCATTACTTCACTAATCATGGTTGCCACACCTGAAGTCATGTCTTATACTTACTTTTGATGTATGAATTCCTCTTGAAAAGAAATATACTGTTGTTTTTAATCAAAGAGATCATTATATTTTCTTTTAAAATGTTGTCCCATTTAATGAAGAAACTTATGCATTCAATATGGTGCTTGTTCACCTTTATTCACTATATTGAAAATTTGCATAGATCACTATGATGACTTTTCCTTACATACTGTTTATGTCATTTTTTATGAGCTGGGCTCAACCCTTGTGGGAGCCACATTTCTCACCACTCATAACAATATCTGTTAATTTAGATGATCTGATTATACTTATTCTTGTACATGAAGCAAATGTATTAGCAAAACATAACGAAGCTAAAAGCTTCCAATGATCCTTGGTCTTTGATAACCTAATCATTCAATATATACTTGAATAGATGTAGATTATATTCCTGTTGGCAATGTAGACATGAGGAAAATATTGATTTTCCATTGCTCTAACAACACATTTTAACAATTTTGCAGGTTCCTTTGGAACTGGAGCAAGAGTTGTGCCAATTGCAACTAAATACAAGGAGACACCACATAATTGAAATGATGATTCGTCATTCCAGGCAATGACGAATCACTCCTTTCCTTATGTTCATATTTTCTTCAGTTGTATAGTGTACATCTCCCTTCTTGTATCTATCATTTGATTATGTAAATCAAATTAAGCTACTCCCACGGCATTTGTGGGACCTTGATTTTTATAATATGAATAAAACAACTTTCTTTTATGCAAATTTATGAGTTCTTCTATTACAAACATTTGCATAATCAAATTTTGTAATTCAATGAATACTTTTAGCAGAAATTTTGCACCTTTATGTGATGAATGCAATTCAGCTCTACCTGTTTTCAGCTAAAGCTAAAAATAGGTAACAATTTGGCGACCTCTGTGGAGTGTTTTCCTGCTAAACACTATAGACTAGTTGCCTCGTCTATCCATTGGGCATGGAGTCAATCTCTGCTCTTTAGACTTCAGAAAACCTTTGTAACTCAGCTTGAAACCACACCAACTGAAAGAAACTACTGCAACTCTGTTTAAGATAGAGTTTGGAAACCAATGTGCAATAACTGTACCTTATTGAAAGCAAAATGATACTAGAATGAAAACGTGCCACGGGGCACTTATTGAAAGAAAAACTGAAAATTCTACCCTACCCTACACTAACCAACAGTGTTAGTGCCCATACATGACCATTCACTGGTTGTGAGAAATAGTTGCCCTTTCTTAATAACAAAGGATGCTTCAAATCTTTAAGATTAATAAAAAAGAAGTATGGACATTTGATTAACTGTTGCTCCTTAGTGTCAAAAATTGTTGTCAACATAGTTTGGATCATCATAAAAAGTATACCTTCCTTATCTGATTGATCATTAAAGATGATAGTCTAAGGCATATGGATAAGATTATCCTGTTGCTGCTCTATAGTTGCAATCACATGCCTTGGAAGAATTATGACTTGTTGTAATTCTGTAGACCCCTCCTTGGATAAATATATGATCGGGCACCCTTTTGAGAGCACAAAACTTGGCCTCTTATTGTTGTATTCATGCTTATATACTATTGTCTCCTCATCCAAAAATGATGTTTCATCTTCTATCTCAATTTCAATTTGGTCTGAAGGAGTCGGTTCACATGAATGAAATGAAGGAATGCTTGCTCCTTTGGCTTGAACAAGTTGATTGCATACTGTTGGCTCATATGATCGTAGCTTATCATCTATGTTAGAACAAAAGACCTCTATTATGCTTGAAAACACATTTTCATCTAACTCATAACTTTGCATTAAGTCCAGATGAGTTTTATCATTTAGTTGCTCCATACCAGGCATAGATGCTACTATGCATGTGATATCCTCATTTTCATCAACAAATTGAGGGAGTTCATCAAATAAATCAGAAAAATTATGAGATTCACTTTCAATTTCCTCCACATGAACATGTTCAATTTTCTCCCGTTTGTCATCTAAGCTTGAAACAAAGGATTCAAGGTCATTCCAAAACAAGGTCTCTTCATAATCTTCGTTACTTTGTGGCATGAGAGGGCTTACCTTAGATTTAAGATGATCCTTTTGAAACACAAGTTTTGATCTGCTTGATTGTTCAATTTGGGAAACATCATGCAGATTATTTTCTTTAACCTCCAAAATAGAAATGCCCTCTTGCTGTCTCAAATGGATTGAGGTTTCAATCTCATCTCGAACCAGCAGTACATCATGTTCTGCAATATCTTCTGAGTGTTTAATTGGTAAGTTAGGTTCCTATGTGCTCTTTTCAACTTGCTCAATAAAATAGATAGTTGGTCAAATAGATAAACCAATTGTTCTTCCTCATATGGTGCCTTCTCAAATGAAGCTTGGGCATCCTGTAAGTGAAGATTTTTGACTGGTAATTATTGTACTCTATTTTCATCCATGTTACAAACAACATTAGAAATTTTTTCAAATGAGTCAAAATCCAAGGGGTTCAGCAGTAAGTTTGAACCAATATCCTCTTCGCATGTAATATTGTAATTTTGAGCTGGGGACATAGTACAAGTAGCAACAACTTCATGCTCCTTCTGTTCATTCTTTTTCTACTCTAATCGGTAAACTTCCAAAGCTAAACACAATGGGTTTACGTTTCTGACCTTCTCTATGAGGAGTAAAGTTCCCTTATCAATGGGTTGCTCTGTAACTACACTAGGCTGTACCAGATTAATTTCCTCTACTTGCAAAGGATGAATGGTTGTAAAATTTGGGATTTCATACCTTGGAAGTTCTTCCTCTTGAAATTGATTTGAAATGCAAGAAGTTGTTTGGATATCATGCTTTAGAGCAAGCAAAGACTTGATCTGCTCCTCCTGTACAACTAACTCCCTTTTGAGCTTTTCTTCAAACTGTCTCCTCTACGTCAGTAATTCTTGCTCATAGAGATAGGCCTGATAGATCATCTCTACTTGTTGTTGATCATACTCTTGCTGCCTCTTGATCTCTTTTATCTACTTTGTGAATTCTAAAAATATGTCCTTCATGTTATTCTTCATATCATCAACCTCTTGGAGTTGATTGTGGACATATGAATATTGATCTAAAGGTTGAGTAGGGTTGGGTGGGAGGTAAGCATGTTGAGCATGCTGATAGGCTGTTGTTGCATGGCTGTTTGGGATAAAACCAACAACATGATTGGCCTGATATGGCTGATAGGGTAATTGGTTGAAAGGATTTTCATGAAACGGAAGTGGGTATACATGCTGACTATGAAAACCTGACATCTTTACTCATATAATTAGCTGGAAATCAAAAATAAAGCTTGTGTTTGAAACATAACAACACTGGGTCTTGTTGAAACAAGTAAATATGCTCGAAGTCGCCAGGTATAAATTTTTACCTCTGAAAGGTAAAAATGTGTTGTTGTATATACCAGGACAACAACTTGAAACTCTTAAATTCTTTCTCTGAAGTGATCTTCAGAGTCCCACCGGACGTGCCAAAAAATGTTATCACAGGGATTTGCACTTGCATGCAGGGTTGGAAAGCTCTGCAATCCTGTGTAACATTGGATCAAACTCAGGTTGTGGGTGACCTATAATGAGATTGAACCTTTGGATTCTAGGCCAGCTTCCTATTTGTTCTTCTGTTTTAACTAATGAAACTGGTTGGGAAAAGGGAAGATAGTGTTGAAATGAATGCAAAAATGATTTTTTGTTTTAGCAATGCACTTAGATAACGATGCTGCATGCAACTTGTTTCACAATTACTTGTCAAAAAACCTATTCGCACAACTAAATCTGAATAGTTTAACCACATAAATAATTTATATAAAGGCTTGACTCTATTACCATCTTTGAAGGAAAAGAGCGTCTTCACAACTAAAATAGTAAAATAAGTCAGATGCACAACATATAACCTGCGGAATCAAAACTTAGTTGTATACAAGCACATATGAATGAGACGGGAAAATAAAGGTTCCTGAGATTAAAACACGATAGATTCCTTATCAAATCATTCACATAGCATGACACCTGAGATTTTGAAGGAAAATACCTAGTACACTGAAAGGTAAAAGGAAAGCTTTGCAAATTGATAAAACTTGATTAACCTATAATAACCTACTGAATGTATTAATCTTGAAAAAAATAAGCTGAGTTACAAGAAGCCTTCTTTGCAAAAATTGCAAAGGAAGAGAAATCAAGAACTAGAGGATAAAGACTAACTTTTTCCAATATATACAAAAGGCATGCACAAAGCAGCCAATAATAGAACTAAAGTGAAAACATCCCCAATGTGAAATCCGAGCAGAAGAGAAAACCCTGATAAAAATAGCCCACACTCATACAAAAATGAGTGAACTTATTCTCAAACTAGCCGTCAACTCATAATTGACCCATGGAGTACCCAAACTGAACTGAAAATCCCTGAAAAAGTGGGCCCAAGCATGTGAAAATCATCTTGTTTCTGTCAATCCGCCCATGAGAACTGGAAATCCATCTCTGTATTGTGCATGGCGATCTTCAGTTGATACTCCCTGATTCTTCTAGTTACATCTTCATCATTTGCATGATTTTCCTTAAGGAATATAAGTAATTAAATATTGAAAGTAACTGAATGCATGATTATTTTAATATTTAATGTGGAAATGGCCTCCTTATTTTCATTTTAAATATTAATGTAATAATACATTAATATTTAATTACATATTAAAAGCTCCAAGTAAATTCATGCAAAATGCATGAGACCAAGTGATAACCACCTATGGAAGGAAAAAATGACTTAATGATTTTCAGTCTACTCCAATAATACGCATGGACTCCTTAATAATTATTAGGTTTTTTGACATAAAATTCAAAACCACGGCATCAATAAAATGAAATGATTTTATAAAAAACCAATTTAAAAAAAATGCATCATAATTTGAATTAGGGCTTCAAGTCAAAACACTTGAACCCTAATCATTTCTCCATTCATGTTTTGCACTTTCGGAAGAGAAACTATGTTGCGCCGCCATGTAGAATAGGGTTTATGAATCTTTTAGTGGTGATTGTGAGATATGGGGTCTTTTGGGTGAAATCTTGAGCTCTTAGTGGAGAAAATTGTGTGGTAAGTGCTTCTTCATCACATGACTAGGCATGAAATGATCTATGTATTTCTATTTTTGAGTATCTCCAGGAATGTATACCGTGGACATAACACATTGTTGATGTCTTTTGATTTGTTTGTGTCTTATGTCTATATCTTCTTTCTTTCTGAGGCCGCCATGCATTTGTTGGTTTGAGCCTTGAGGATTTTCTTTGAAAAGAATGTGCAGATTTGGGAATCACTTCATTAGCAACCTTAGTAAGTTTTGAATATGACCCTTTTCATCTACTTTTTGTGGATTGAGACTCAAATCGAGCTTGGTTAAGGCAAGATAATGGCTGCACTAGATTTCCTTTTTTCGTAGAAGTATGGACGCCTCTGTATTCTTGCGTTCCTTAAACTTTTAGTATTTTGGGTATCCCTTTTTCTGTTTGTATTGCTGCAATGTAATGGCCGCCATGAATTTCTAGGTATTTGTTACTCTACCTTCGTTGTTTCTCTTTGATTTTCCTGTAAGAAGAAGCTTGATTTGAGCTCACAATACATGGTTTCTTTGTCTTTTACATGCTCTAAAACACTTACAGCCGCGACTTCACTTATCTCTATCCCCCATTGTGGGTGTATGATATATGGCTTCGACACTGATGCAGCATTTTTCATACTGTATGTGTTGGAGTATTACTATCTTCAACATGCATTTGAGCATCGGAATAAGGAAAAATGTATACATATAAAGTAATGTATTCATGTTGCTCTTACTGTCACTGTTGAGTATGACTGTATCTACACAAGATTCATAATTTCCCTCATTCATCTTCATGCATGGATTCTAAGCCCTTTTGTAATTGAAGATATTTGTGTGTTATTTCTTCAATCTTCATTTGACTTCCCCTGTATGGAGATTATTCAACTTTCTTCCCCCATATTTAAACATTATGATATTTGGATTAAGATCATAAATGTTGCATTTAAATTCATGAATACATTGTTGATTGTAGGCGGACATGAATACAACTGTATGGCGTTCTTTCACTCATCCTTTGAAAGGATATTATAAAGTATCTTCCAAGTCTTTTTGATTAACCTTTCTTGCAAAGACAAATATATGTTTCCTTTGCTACAAAATCTTCTTTATATGCATCCTCAAAGAATTCTTTAATATTAAAATTCGGCAACTTTTGGTTCCCTCAAAATAGGCATAAAAGATGAATCGTCTAAGACTTCTATAGGATTTTTATTTGAAAATACTAAATAGAATTGGACTGTATATTGCCCAATTTTCTTTTGATATATTAATAAATAATGACAGTCCCTATCAGCTTTTATTTGAAGTGACTGATTCATTGGTCCTGGACTGTCTTTGTACTTTTCTCATTACTTCACTAATCATGGGTATCACACCTGAAGTCATGTCTTATACTTGCTTTTGATGTATGAATTCCTCTTGAAAAGCAATATACTGCTGTTTTTAATCAAAGATATCATTATCTTTTCTTTTAAAATGTTGTCCCATTTAATGAAGAAATTTATGCATTCAATATGGTGTTTGTTTCAACTTTATTCACTATATTTAAAAGTTTCATAGATCACTGTGATGACTTTTCCTTACATATTGTTTATGTCATTGTTTATGAGTTGTGCTCAACCCTTGTGGGAGCCACATTTCTCACCACTCATAACAATATTTGTTAATTTAGATGATCTGATTATACCTATTCCTGCACATGAAGCAAATGTGTTAGCAAAACATAACGAAGCTGAAACCTTCCAATGATCCTTGCTCTTTGATAACCTAATCATTCAATATATGCTTGAATAGATGTAGATTATATTCCTGTTGGCAATGTAGGCATGAGGAAAATAGTGATTTTCCATTGCTCTAACAACACATTTTAACAATTTTGCAGGTGCCTTTGGAACTGGAGCAGGGGTTGTGCCAATTGGAACTGAATACGAGGAGACACCACATAACTGAAATGATGATTCGTCATTCCAAGCAATGACGAATCACTCCTTTCCTTATGTTTATATTTTCTTCAGTTGTATAGTGTACATCTCCCTTCTTGTATCTATCATTTGATTACATAAATCAAATTAAGCTACTCCCACGACATGTGTGGGACCTTGATTTTTACAATATGAATAAAACAACTTTCTTTTATGCAAATTTATGAGTTCTTCTATTACAAACATTTGCATAATCAAATTTTGGAATTCAATGAATACTTTTAGCATAAATTTTGCACCTTTCTGTGATGAATGCAATTCAGTTCTACCTATTTTGATTTGAAGCTAAAAATAGGTAACAATAGTATCAACAGAGAACATTGTCATAGAACCAGAGCAAACAATTCATATACCTGGACAACAAGAACCCTTAGCAATATCATGTGTTCATGACAAGTCATATTCAGTAGCTATGGATCAGAGGATACATTATCAGGGCAAAGGATTAGGTATTGATAATACCTTCACAACATCGGGGGAAATCTTGTCTACAACAAACATCAACATATGGTGCACGAAGAATCCTCATGATGAAAATACTGTCAATGCTAGAACTAGTCATATCATGAGTTGGCATTCACCGACCATCATCTCATACACAAATTGGGACCAATGTAAAAAGAAAAATTCCTATCAAAGCAAGGAAAAGATCATCAAAGAAAATGAAGCCGTAAAGACAAAAGGACACATGAAGTACAAATGGATACCAAAGAAAAATAAAGAAAATCATCTCTCCAAAACTCCAATAGTCAAAGAAACTATGGGGAAAAATAAAAAAGGGAAGTGTATCCATCAAAAGAGTCCTCAAATACAAAATCAGGCTTCTCAAGCAAGGAATAAAGCATATCCAATGGTTGGTCTTAATTCCATGAAAGCCTCCATTCCCACCCATCATTGCTCATCTTCCCAAGTTTGGAGAGTCAAAGGTTCCAAACTATCAACCAATACATCTGATATTCCTTTATACATGACACCGTACACTCCATTCACAATACCCAATTCTCACATTGACCATGTGTTGGAAACTACCCTTCATCATAAGGATTCTGAAAGCACTTTATTGTGATGTGCGCACATAGATAAGGTTAATTCTGGTATCCACAGGATAGAACATAGTTCTTCAAGATTACATTCAAGTGCTCGTATCTTAGCAAAGCAACTTATTCAAGCAGGATATCACTAGAACATTATAATAGTGGCCTCTACATCAGTACCACCAAGTGGTTCAACATGAGGGTAAAATTTCCCAAAAATAAAAATAAAAAATAAAAATCAAGAAAATAGTAAAAATAAAAATCGTCCTCTAGTGAAAACTACTACGATGGCACTTTGGGAAAGTACTATGATGAAAACCTAGAAAACAAGCATCATGAGTAGAATCAAGCGTCTATATGATCCTTCTCAGACAAAATCATCTCATCCTTGTCATGATAAATCCAATTTTCCCTCCATCTATCCAAATCCAGCTTTCATCCATATATTCCACTTTATCTTGATCTTGACAAAGATTTGACGTATAATTCAACTCTACCCATGGAAAATTTTTGACAGGATCTTTACCATTTTGTCCCATGAATTCCCATATCCGATATCTAGAATGATAAACTCCATCGAAACTCTTTGCGTATACATTACCTATCTTGGTTTTTTATTAAACTATGAGGCATTGCTAGACACTAGGGCAGGTTATTACACTATTGTTTTTAAATAACTCTTGATCCATGTCTTATATCTCACAACGTGACATTAACATCATGATCTAGGTATCGTATGCCTCAAATATCATCAAAAATCCCAAAAACATTCATAAAATGTTCATCAAAAAATCCAAAAACATCCAAAATCTTGTACAACTAAAATCCAAAAACATTCAAAAATTGTAAAGGTAAAATCCAAAACATCTGAACACATCAAAAACCCTAAAAAGGTCGAACATCAAAAATCCAAAAATAGTACCTTGTCAAACTATAATTCTCTGAGCTTGAACATAGGCAAGGCCATCATTGATGTGCCCTCGAGACACCCTAGGTCAGTCTTTAGGAGTCCATCATAATAAATTAGCAATCCATCAACTGTTAATATCTCATCTTTAATAAGTTGAGTTAGTCAAACTACGTGGTCTTTATGTGTATAACGTAGGCAAGGCTCATCTTTGATCAACCCCCGAGGCCCCTAGGATAGGTCTTTTAGGTTAGGTTCTTGGTTGAAACTCAAAAAATCCCTAAACATCCAAATATCAGAAAACATAAAAACATTTGAAAATGGAAAAGCCTAAAAACATTAGAAACATTCAAAAGACCTAAACAACATCAAATATCCTTGAAAAACCCTAAATAGTCTCAAATAACCGAAAACCAAAAAATTCACATAAACTTTCAAAAAGACCAAAAATAATCTCAAAACATTTTCAAAATATCAAAAACATTGAAATATCTAGAAAATCCAAAACCACCCATCCCATCTCACTTTCACCTGCAATAAACTTCCATCATAATAAATCAATTGCCATCTTCAACCTTTGGAAAAACAAATAGAAAGAAAGCATCGTAAGTTGTAAAGTAAGAACCCAAGTGTCAAAATATATAGTCTAAATCATAAGTAAATGAGTCAGTGGAGTTTGTATCAACGACTTATCATAAATATTATCCTAATCAAACCACTTGATCAACATGTCTAGGATGCATCCTTCCTGCAATGGAAATTGGCATCAGAAATCACCTTAGCTAAATTAAACTAGCAGGAGATATATATAACACTGACTATTATCTTTGATCTATTCTTATTATTTATCTTAATGACCCATTCCGAGGACCTCTCGATGATGTCTCAATGATTTAGAGAGAAAGGAATGGGGCATCAATCAATATTGTTCATTTGATGTGTTTGCGGATAGTCTTGTAAAATAATCTTGGTGCATACTTGCTTAGTTGTGTGTAGGGAGGTCGTTTGGAGTAGATTGTTGACTATTGTATATGCTTTGGTCGAAGATATTTTAAACTTTTAAACTACATTCCAATGAGGTTTTCGTATGTCAAGATGTGAATAGGAACTATCCTATCTATTTGTAGAGTCAAATTCCATTACACTAGATACAACGCCATCCTGGTTATCAATATCTCAATGCATCGTGTCTATGTGTTACATCAAAAGTAAGGAATGATGAAAATCCCAATCCCAAGATATGAGCAAATCATCATCATCATGCATGCCTCGTCACCATAATCTAATAAAGTCTTGGTGGATCATGGACTTGTTGGACTTTTGAATCAATCTCAAAATCAATGGTTAATCGATATCCATTTCATTATTCTACTTCCATCCATCTTATCTTCTTATTCTTCTATCTTTACTAACATTTCTATCCAAGCATCAACTCTATGGATCTACATCAAAATATGCATGAGGCTACCCATAGTCCATGACTGTCTATACATCATGAAATCTATCTACATCAATACCTGAGCTATCATGATAACAATCCCTTTTCCATTGGGGCATAGTGGGGAATCTATATCATCTTCAACTCAACAAACTACAAAGTTGCGGCTCTTTGATTCAATGTCCAATTTTCACCTATCGTGAGCCCGATTGAAACATTTTATTCTCCAATCAATCTCTCGAGGGGGCAACCAACCATCTTTTGATCAAAGTGATATATGATTGATAAAGAAAGGGAAATGGTTGGTAGTTTATAGAGCAGATCTATGTAAAATATAGCCATTAATAATTCTATGTACAAAGAAAGACATGGGAAAGAGAGTGTGAGAGAGAGAAGGGGGAGTGAGAGAGGACTAAGTGAGTAGGTTCCAAAAGAGAGCCCTACATTATTCACTTCTGAACGAAGAGCATTAGGAAAAGAAGAGAGACTAGGTTGAAGAAGGATTCAGAATATGTGGGAAGTAGTCTAATGTGTGGCTATTGAAGGGGTGTACAAGTAGAACTCTATATGTAAATTTGGAGAGAGGGGAGTATAGAGGGTTTGATTGTGTGTGTAGGACTTTGGGAAACACTATGGTGTTGGGATTTTATTTTTGGAAGTCGTAGTTAGAAGGGAATGTTGGATTGTATGCATATACAAGTTAGGCTTCTAATTAGCTTTTTGCAACTTGTGAAGAAAGATTATATTTGATTGAATGAAACTAGTTTTATTTTTCCTCCACTTGGTGTATGATTCTAAAGGTGAGGGGACTAGGTTTAGAATCTACCATTTGACCCCCTTGCCTAGACTTTACCCAATGGTATTAGAGCTAGGTTTTCCTTTTTGGGTGTGTCTTTTTAGAGGCTCTAGATTTTTTTTCAAAGTGAAAACAAGTCTTATAACTACAAAGTGGTGATAGGGAAGCGTCAAGTGGTATCAAAGAGAGTGTGTCTTGTGTATATATTTTTGAGTGTCCAACAAATGAGTACTAGGTAGAAGGTGAAGAACATCCTCCTCTGAGTGTGTATTTGGTAGAAGGTGTCTTGAGAGTCTACACCAAGGATTTTTTAGTGGTGAGTCTTCGCCAATTGGTGAATAGTTCATATCAGCCAATTCAAAATTGGAAAATAAATTGCAACCAACGGGGTGGCCAAATTACTCATATTTCACAAATTATCAGGCCAATGCATTCAATTCACCATCAATTTATTTATGAGGCATATATAATTAATAATTTTTCCATAACAAACTTTGTGTTTCCAATGTCCTAATTAATGTTTTCACCTAGAATTTTTGATGCATGTATTTTTTACCCACATATTTGTTGAGATTATGGATGCACAGGGTCCTTGAAGCTGCAGTCTTCAATGGAAGACCTTTGCCAGGAAAGATAATCAACCACAAAGAAAGTGTTGCAACTAGGCATGTACAATGGAGATTCTATATTGATCTACATTATGAGATTGGATTATTAAAAATGTACAAAATGCTTGAATATATAGGCATGAGAGAAAACCTAAAATGCATGAGATGTTGCCATGTGTCTTGATCTAACATGTGACAACATGTGAACCCTATCTAGGAAATCATTAAATGTTGAGATAAGTTCTAGAAGGACAACTCATCTTCTAGAAGGAATCTTATCCCTACAAACAAGGAAGGAAATATTACCCTATTTATTAAATGATTTATTAAAATCTAACCTAGGACTAAATGATGCATGACCTAAGTTAACTTATGCTAGTGTAATAATTAATTAATTACACTAACAATATTCACCAATTTATTTTGTATGAGGACTCATTTCACCAATAACATTAAACGTTCATTACATGTGAGCACCCATTTCACCAATAACATTAAAAATTAACTGCGTAGGAGGACCCATTTCGTCAATAGCATTATAACTCCATGTTAATCCTAGGTCCATAATCATGTTGAAAATTACATTGTATGTGTTTTGTTGAGGTTTGATTCACCCAACATTTACATGTATTATTTTATAATCACATGGGGCTCTCCAAATTATTACTATACCATTTAAAAATCCCACAAAATTCACCAAATATGGATTGATATAAATACAATTGAAACTTTGATTTATTTTTACACATTTATTTTGGTTCTAAGCTCTTGATTCAGATCATAGGCAAGTTACAATTACAAACATTGTCACATTAGTGAGTTAGTGAAAACTTAAAGGTAAGTGATCATTTATTTATAGTGTTATAACATTATTTATCTCTTTGTCATTCTTACTTCATTCTCACAAATGATATTGAGTAGGGAGACATCTAGGGCCTTGGTATCTATATACTATGATTCCTTCTTAAATAAAAAGATTTTTTTTGCAGATTTTATTTTGTGAGAGATGTTGAGAAGAAACAAGAGTAAGAGTCTTGGAAGTGGTGAAGGGAGGTCATCAAAACACAAAACCATAATGTTGTACTTTGGCAATGTTTACACTCCATTAGATCATGATGGATCTATAACATCGACACTTGCACCAAATATTAATGACGAAGGAAATACCTCAGAGGAAGATCGAAATGAGTTGATTGAATCAGATGTAAATTTCATAGAAGATGTTCCAAGGGATACCCAAGATAGTTGGAATGAGTTACTTGACTTGGATGACAGTGTTGTAGATGATGTTCATGCACGGAAGGGGAAAATAAAATCCAAATAAAAAAAAGGTGTGAGTGGGATATGACAAGAAATTTTCAGATTGATTGGGTGTCAAAGTACCCATTCATTGAACTAATTGAGAATGCAAATAAAGATGAACCTCTAACCGAATGCAAGTGTAATATTTATAGTTGGAAATATAAAAGGGACAAGAAGTTGCAGCTAAAGCTTGACACTATAAAAAATCATATTATAAATTTTATGAAAAATAAATCATAGATGAAAAGGAAAAAATAGTGATAAAATGAAAAAAAAATGTCTTGATTTTAACTATGCCCTTGAATATGATGCACATATGTAAAGCAAGGTGAAGCTTGTTAAGGCCTACAATACAATTCAAGCTCAATTTGGAAAGATAATGGCAAGAGCACAAATGGAAAAATCTGTTCAGTTGAGTATTGCTTTTTATATTTTGATTAGAGGGTGTCCTATGACAAACTACCTAGAATATAATAGTTTATTACTTTTTTGGGTTTTCCTATCTTTCCTAACACATATTTCTCAATAAATAGTGGTTGAGAATGGGCACGTTATCTTGCTGAGGTGGAAAAGTGAGATTTACAAGAAAAAATAAGAGTCAACCTTTATTGCATTATCTTTAGATGAAGTTACAATGGTAGAAATACTTCTTGGGTAGGTATGCATGTGTATACTGTACACAAACATGTTCATCAACCTCATCTACTTTGCGTTTATAAAATGAAGGAGAATTTGATATCACAAAATCCATTTGAACTAGTTACGAAATATTTGAATGAAACTAGAGGTATAAATGACTTCACAATTGCCAAAAAAGTTGGTGTGTGTAGAAGTTGATGGAGCTTCAATAATGAAATATCATAGGAACAATTTTTGTGCATAAAGTTACAAACTACTTTTTCACCATACACAATTGTCACTCATTCCACATAATAAATTTAGCATTTAAAATTGTGAGCAAGTTTCCTTTAGTATCAAAAATTCAAAATATTTCGCAATCCGAGCAACGCACTGCCCAATTATTTGTTACACAATGCTTCCTTTGTCTTAAATTGTGTTGGGAAGAGACAGAGTCATATGACTACCAAGTTAACCCAGAGCTCCACAAGCTCCCGAGACTATGGACTACACCAATTCCTTTATTGTTTTATCTTATGGTTCTCAGGGACCTCTATAACTCCTATTTTTAATCTAGCTCAACAATCCCTGAATCTTCAAATGGTTATCTTATCGACAACTTATCATATTGTGATACTAGGGGAGCAGGATTTGAATCAGATTTGGCTTTACCATGCTATTGGATTCCAGCTGAAACAAAATGAACAACTCCTCTATGAAATTTGACTATTAAAATATTATTCAATCTACTTGAATGTGATATGATTATTCAATTATATTGTTCTATTCACGATTGAGGAAATTGTAGCCAATCAAAGAGCTTATACTATTTTCTAGACCACACAATACTTCAATAGGTGAGTGCACCGACTTGGGAAATCTTGAAACTCTAAGAAAACATCTCAAGAAAACACAAATCTAATAAAGGAAATTAGCATGCGATATCATGATATAGAGAAGTGAATCTTCTTAACTCTTAAGGAATCTGAATTTTGGTTAGGTCAAGGAAGTCATGAGGAAGCCTAACATTTCCTTAGCTTTCTTACTAAGATAGATTTAGTCAATTGAAAAATCTTACGTTAGCTTAAACTCAATATAATTCATATGCTAGTATCAAAATTTACAATTATGCCTCACTCTGTAGATTTAGGATTTTAAGTAAACATTCCACAGCAGTCAACTGAGTTTATATTAAGATTTTGTGGTCAAGAGTTATATGCAAAGGTTATGTTATATAATGCTTGAGTTTAAACAATCATTTAGAATAGGTTTTAGGATTTGTGATATAGTAAGAATAAAGTTATTCTTTTAGTTAAATTATAAAACAAATTTACAATTTATATATTTAATTTTTATTCTTGTTATTAGAGTACACATAATCATTTTAGAGCGTATTATGATATTTGAGAACTTAAATAAATTTACTTACGGAAGTCGTGATGGGCTTATCTAGACAATATAATCTCTATTTATAAATTATAAATTACAATCTAGTCTTCAAAAAACTTGAAGAAAGCTACTTTGACTAGAATACTGATCTAGGAGCATTCAAGTCTATAAGCAATCCCACATCAAAAATAGAATAAAGTTGGTTGAGGAGATTTGGGCTTCATGTGCTAGTTTTTGGAGTATGTTCAAATGATTACAAGGGCCAATGTTCTAGTTGATTAAGAAAAACATAGGTGCATCTTTGACAACTACAACTTGAGTCATTTTGATAGCTTCAACCCAAGACTTTGAAAACATCTAGCATAACTCTGGCAATAACTACAACTTCAACAAAACATGGGATGCCTTCAATAGAAACAAAATTTTGATCTAGTTAGTAGAAAAAGATTTGATTAGGTGGACTACAAAGGACACCAAGATGTGTCTTTTCTTTTGTTGATTCATTTTATGACTCCATCCTAGCATTAGAGATCACATTCTTTTCTTGGTTGGATGTAGGCATTTTGGGTGGGATGATTGGTGGAATTATTTCTTTTGGTAGTCATTTATCTTCATACTAGGATGTGTATTCTTATTTTTCTACTTTGGAACCCATTAGTCTTCAATTTGAGGCTATGGATTGTCTTTTATATTTTGGGGCAGTCACTACAATTCAAATCATTATCATTTAGTAGTTGTTCTTTGTTCTTTTCTATGACTGATATTTTTTAAGGCAATAATTATTCATAATCACATAGGCATGTTTTTTTCTATTAGGTCTATTTGTTGGTAGTTGTGTAGATCATGGAGAATTCTTGGTTGGTAGAGAAAGAGAAAGAAATGTTACCCATGGGAGATCAAAGTGATATATGATCGATAAAGAAAGGGAAATGGAACTTGGTAGTTTCTATAGTAGATCTATATACAATGTAACCATTAATAATTCTATGCACAAAGAAAGACATGAGAGAGAGAGTGTGAGAGAGAGAAGGGGGGGTGAGAGAGGGATAAGTGAGTAGGTTCCAAATGAGAGCCCTACATTATTCACTTGGAATAGAGAGCATTAGGAAAAGAAGAGAGACTAGGTTGAGGAAGGATTCAAAATATGTGGGAGGTAGTCTAATGTGTGGCCATTGAAGGGGCCTACAAGTAGGACTATATATGTAAATTTGGAGAGAGGGGAGTATGGAGGGTTTGATTGTGTGTGTAGGACTTGGGAAAACACTATGGTGTTGGGATTTTATTTTTGAAAATCATAGTTGGAAAGGCATGTTGGATTGTATGTGTATACAATTTAGGCTTCTAATTAGCTTGTTGCAACTTGTGAAGGAAGATTGTATTTGATTGAATGAAACTAGTTTTGTTTTTCTTCCACTTGGTGTATGTTTCCATAGGTGAGGGAACTAGGTTTAGAATCTATCATTTGACCCCCTTTCCAAGACTTTACCAAATGGTATTAGGGAAAGGATTTCCTTGTTAGGTGTGCCTTTCTAGAGGGTCTAGATTTTTTTTGAAAGTGTGAAAATAAGTCTTATAACTACAAAGTGGTGATAGGGAAGCATCAAGTGGTATCAAAGAGAGTGTTTCTTGTGTATATATTTTTGAGTGTCCAACAAATGAGTACTAGGTAGAAGGTGTCTTGAGAGTCTACACCAAGGATTTTTTTAGTGGTGAATCTTCACCAATTGGTGAATAGTTCATATCGACCAATTCAAAAATTGGCGAATATGTTGCAACCAACAGGGTGGCCAAATTACTTGGATTTCAAAAATTATCAGTCCAAAGTATTTCAATTCACCATTAATTTATTTTATGAGGCATATATAATTAATAATTTTTTCATAACAAACTATGTGTTTCCGATGGTCTAATTAATGTTTTCACCTAGAATTTTGGATGCATGCATTAATTCGCCCACATATTCACCAATTCATTTTGTATGACTCATTTCGCCAATAACATTAAACGTTCATTGCATGTGGGCACTCATTTCACCAATAACATTAAAAATTGACTGTGTATGAGGACCCATTTCGTTAATAGCATTATAACTCCATGTTAATCCTCGGTCCATAATCATGTTGAAAATTTTATTGTGTGGTTTTTCAAGGTTTGATTCACCCAACGTTTACCTGTATCATTTTATAATCACATGGGACTCGCCAAATTATTACTATATACCATTTAAAAATCCCACAAAATTCAACAAATATGGATTGATATAAATACAATTGAAAATTTGATTTATTTTTACACATTTATTTTGGTTCTAAGCTCTTGATTCAGATCATAGGAAAGTTACAATTACAAACATTGTTACATTAGTGAGTCAATGAAAACTTAAAGGTAAGTGATCATTTATTTATAGTGTTATAATATTATTTATCTCTTTGTCATTCTTACTTCATTCTCACATATGATATTGAGTAGGGAGACATCTAGGGCCTTGGTATCTATATTCTATGATTCCTTCTTAAACAAAAAGATATTTTTGTAGATTTTATTTTGTGAGAGATGTTGAGAAGAAACAAGAGTAAAAGTCCTGAAAGTGGTAAAGGGAGGTCATCAAAACATAGAACCATAATATTGTACTTTGGCAATGTTTGCACTACATTAGATCATGATGGAGCTACAACATCAACACTTATACCAAATATTAACAGAGGCAATACCTCAAAGAAAGATTGAAATGAGTTGACTGACTTAGATAAAAAATCACAGATGATGTTCTAGGGGAAACCCAAGGTAGTTAGAATGAGTTACTTGACTTGGATGACAATGTCGTAGATGATGTTCATGCATAGAAGTGGAAAAGAAAAGCCAAATAAAAAAAAGGGTGCGAGTGGGATATGACAAAAAAATTAGATTGATTGGGTGTCAAAGTACCCATTCATTGAACCAATGGAGAATGCAAAAAATGATGAACCTCCAATCGAATGCAAGTGTAATATTTGTAGTTAGAAATATAAAAGGGACAAGAATTTGTAGCTAAAGCTTGACAATATAAAAAATCATATTGGTAAATTTTATGAAAAACAAATCATAGATGAAAAGGAAAAAATAGTGATAAAATGAAAAAAAATATCTTGATTTTTTAACCATGCTCTTTAATAAGATGCACATATGTAAAGCAAGGTGAAACTTGTTGAATCTTATGATTCAATTCAAGCTCAATTTGGAAAGATAATGACAAGAGCACAAATGACAAAACTATTCGGTTGAGTATTATTTTTTATATTTTGATTAGAGGGTGTCTTATGATAAACTACCCAAAATATAATAGTTTATTATTTTTTGGGCCATTCCTAACTTTCTTAACACACATTAGTCAATAAACAATGGATGAGAATGGGCAAGTTATCTTGCTGATGTAGAAAAACAATATTTATAGGAAAAAATAAGAGTCAACCTTTATTGTGTTATCTTTAGATGAAGTTATAATGGTAGATAATACTTCTTGGGTATGCATGCATGTGTATATTGTACACTAGCATGTTCATCCACCTCATCTAATTTGTTCTTATAAAATGAAGGATAATTTGATATTGAAAAATCAATTTGAACTAGTTAAGAAATATTTGAATGAAACTAGAGGTATGGATGATTTCACAATTTACAAAAAGTTGGTGTGTGTAGAAGTTGGTGGAGCTTAAATAATGCAAGATCATAGGAAGAATCTTTGTACGTAAAGATACAATATACTTCTTCACCATACATGATTGTTACTCACTACATGATCCACATAATGAATTTAGATTTAAAATTGTGACCAAGTTTCCTTTAGTACCAAAACTTGAAAATATAGTCCACGAGCTCTACTCATACTTCTACCAAAGTCCCAAATGGTTTATAGAATTTCAAAATTATGCTGAGGGAATAACTGTAGGAAACAAGATTCTGAAGGATGTTGATACCATATGAATCTTCTTGCATGGACCAACACAACGAGTTTTTTAGAATATCAATCTTTGATTGGAGTAATGCACAAACATCTCCACATAGTATACAAAGCTCCTAACTTCTTATATAGGTTAAGTGATATAGAGAAACTCTTAACTTTATCTAGTCTTCTCCCCATACTAGAGGAAATGAACAATCTTGTGAAAAAACCCAAGAAAAAACTATGTATATTTCATAATATAGTAAACTACATAGAATGACATGGCTCACCCTTGATAATCTATATCTATCAGATTCCGTATTTATAAGTCCAAAATTTAGTAGGTGGCAGTTGATGATAGATGTTAACAATCTTGCTAGCTTTTTACAATTTAATGCAAGCAGAGAGTTATGTGTCTTTGTACGTGGATTTGAGATACCAATGAACTATTTTACCATGGTCAGATGCTCTATCACATAAGTAATTGTTACAAAGGAAGCTTTTAATGAAATTGTTAATTATTTAAGTACTACTTTAAAGAGTATTGTGGAATCTCCTTGCTAAGATATTTTAGAACGATTCCCTCAAGATGAACTACTTGAAGCCGTGCCTATTTTGTATCCTCAATATCGCACTGTCAAACAAATGATTATTATAGTCTAGGATAAATATCTTGGTTTATCATTTTTTAAATGTTCAAAATTCAATGGACAACATATATAAGGAATTATAAACCAATCTAAGCTTATAGAGCAATTCGACCATCTTGCAACAACTATGAGGGAATAGGTTGATCTCATGCAGAGTCCCTTGCAAGAGGATTAATAACAAAACTTTGGGAAAAATTTTAATTCAAAGAAATATTGCATGATTCAATATCAAAATATTTCAAACTTGTTGATTTATGTCAAACCATGATATTGTGGTTGGTAGAGGATGAGATAGTTTTCAGTGCATTGGGTTTCTTGAAATCAAAGATAAGAAACAAACTAGACAATAATTTAGAAAATTGTTTGAGGATGTACACAACAAGGTAAGATATCCAAAGTTTTTCTTTTGAAATGACATTCACAAACTAGAGGCCCATATGTGAAAGAAGAGGATTATGCAACACTTCAAACTATAGTGGCACAAATGACAGTGACACAATGAATAACACATGTACAAGTAATGTTGAGTTGTAGTTTGTTAGGGTTAGAGATGGCAGATCTAACAATTAAATACATATTTAATAAACAAAACAGAGAAACTAAAACATGCACAGAATAAATCATAACACAGAATTTAACGTGGTTCACCCAATCTGGGCTACCCAATCAGGGGGCCAGGATGTACAGTATACCATGGGCTATACAGTATAGCATGATCAGTCGCCACATACCAACAATCTCCCACTTGGAGACTGATCAGGCTCCATACCAACACAATCTCCCACTTGGAGACTGATCTTGGACGACATTGCTGCAATTACAGCTCCCACTGGAAATAAGTACCTTGGACCCTGTTGCTCTGTTATACTTGAATTCAACCTTGAAGACCAATCGAAGCTGAAGAGGAGCTCAACTTCTCCCTTGTCACCGCCTTTGTAAACATATCCGCTGGATTGACATCTGTGTGTATCTTGTCCAGCTTGACCTGTCCATCCTCCAACACTGACCGAATGAAATGATATCTCAATTGTATGTGTTTTGTTTTAGAATGCAAAGCAGAATTCTTTGCAAGATGTATAACACTTTGGCTGTTTGTAAACAAGTAATTTTCAGCCTGTTTTCCCAACTCTCCCATGAAAAGCAGCCATATCATCTCCTTTTGCCTCTCTGTTGCAGCAACATACTCTTTCCTCCTGTGGTGGATAAAGCAACCACCTCTCAATAGCGAAATCCAACTCACCGCTGTCCCACCGTGAATACATAACCTGTGGTATCACTGGTATCTATATCCCAAATCTGAAATAACATAGCCTTTAAATCATTAGAGCCCCAAAACATAAACAATTATTGGATGTACCTCTCAAATACCTGAGAATCCATTTTACTGCATTCCAATGCTCAACTCCGGGATGACTCAAATACCTGCTAACAACTCCTACAACATGTGCAATATCCGGTCTAGTGCATACCATGGCATACTTTAAACTACCTACAGCTGAAGCATATGGTACCTTGGACATTTTTTCTTCCTCCTCATGTGTCTTTGGACACATATCCTTAGTCAATTTAACATGACTAGGCAAAGGTGTGGTGACAACTTTTGCATTCTCCATATGAAATCTCTGCAACACCTTTTCAACATAATTAGCTTGAGATAAAAACAATTTTTGTTTTTCCTATCTCTACGAATTTTCATACCAAGGATTTGTTTTGCTGCCCCCAAATCCTTCATAGCAAAATATTTTGCTAATCTGTTTTTAGCTCACTTATGTGATCCATGTTAGACCCAGCTACAAGCATATCATCAACATATAAACACAAAATAATGTAGCTGTCATTATTCAACCTCTTAAAATAAACATAATGGTCAGAATTACACTGGTAGCCTTGCTCACCATAAAACTGTCAAATTTCAAATACCATTGCCGAGGTGCTTGCTTCAAGCCATATAAACTTTTCTTCAATCAACACTAGTTTCTCCTTACCTTTGACCTCAAATCCTTGTGGTTGTTCCATATATATTTCCTCTTCCAAATCACCATGGAGAAAGGTTGTTTTAACATCAAGCTATTCTAAATGCAAATCTTAGTAGCCACAATACTTAAAACAATACAAATAGAAGTCATTTTAACAACAGAGAAAAAATTCATCAAAATCAATACCCTTTTTCCGCAAACCTTTACAACTAATCTAGCTTTTAAATCTTTTCTTACTCCATCCTCCTCTTTCAGCCTATAAATCCATTTGTTTGGTAAAGCTGCTTTTACTGTGCAACTTGCATAAATCCAAGTCTGATTTTCCAGCAAGGAGTCCATTTCTTCTTTCATTCCATGCTCCCACTGAACCTTGGTATCCACCGCATCATCATAATATTCGTTCACCAGCATCGCTAACGAATAGTATACAAAGAGGGAGAGAATCTTTTCTCGAGGTCTACTTAACCTTGAAGATCATCTAACAGGAGTTTGTGGTATTTGTTGCTCGTTGTTGCCCAAAGATGAGGAACCACTGAAACATCATTGTTGGGAATATCATCCAACACTACATAATCATTTTCTTTCTTCTCATGCGCAGCAAATGATCTTTGTACAACACTTTTTCATTGAATATGACATCCCTGCTTCTCACAATTTTCTGATTTTCAAAATCCCAAAGCCTATAACCAAATTCATCAATGCCATATCCAACAAATACACATTTCTTTGATTTTGCATCAAGCTTGGTTCTATTTTCAGAATCTACATGTGCAAATGCTTCACAACCGAAGGTTTTGAGAAAAGAATAACTCACCTTCTTACCTTTCCATGCTTCCTCTGGAATACCACAACCCAAAGGATTAGAAGGACCTCTATTGATTAAATAAACATCAGTGTTTACAGTCTCTGCCCACATTTTTAAAGGCAGCCCAACATGCAATCTCATAGTCCGTGCACACTCCATTATTGTCCTATTCATGCTCACCACTCCATTTTTCTGGAGTCCTTGGAACCGTTTTCTGCCTTACGAATACCATTAGAGGAACAATAATCTTCAAACTCTTTACTGCAATACTCACCACCATTATCAGATCGAGACATTTTAACCTTTTTCCCGTCTCATTCTCAACCAAGCTTCTCCATTTTTTAAAAGTTTCAAATACTTCAGATTTATGCCTAAGGAAATAAATCCATACCTTTCTAGTTGCATCATCAATGAATGTAACATAATAAGAGCCACCGAGAGAAGATACCGAGCTGGTCCCCTATACATCCGTATGCACAAGCTCCAATTTCTCATCTTTCTTTTGCTTCCCATCCTTGAGAAAACTAACTCTCTTTTGTTTTCCATACACACAACTTTCACAGAAATCCATATTAACACATTTTAGACCTGGTAAAACATTATTTGAATGAAGTACTTTCATACCTTTTGCACTCATATGCCCAAGTCTATTATGCCACAGTGCTGATTCAGAGTCCACAGCAACTATATGATCTACCTGCTTAACTGCAACAACTGTTCCTGAACATTGATCTTTTTATGTAACAATTAAAGTAGAAGGAACAATATGACCTGTACAAAGATATAAGGTGATTACTTTCACACCTTTTGCTACCACTAAGGCACCCTTTGTGACCCTCCAATTTTTATCACTAAAAGTAACAATACAACCTTCATCATCTAGTTGCCCCTGCTGAAATTAAATTTCTCCTTAACTTTGGAACATGCCTTACCTCACGTAGTAGCCAATGATTCCCATTCTGCAACTTAATCTTGATTCTTCCCTTTCCAACAATCTGACAGGGTTCATTATCTCTTAAATAAACCAGCCCAAAATCCCCTTGGACATAATCAAGAAAATAACTTCTATGGGGGGTAGCATGAAATGAAGCCCCTGAATCTAACACCCAAGAATCATCAGCATTATCAAGGGAAAGAATCAAAGCATCCTCATCAGATTTATTACTTACCACATTTGCCTCTTTTACTTTCTTTTTCTCCTTTATTTTTCCAGACCAGCAATCTTTCTTCAGATGACCGCTTACCACAATACCAACAATCCTCTCTTGTCTCTAGATTGAGACCTTTTGTCCTTTGATTTTCCTTGTGACTTCCCATGATTTTAATTGTTTCCTCTCTCCTTTGTTACCCTGCTTTATTCAAAACCTGATGTGGATGTTCCAGAGCTTTTCCTACGGATTTCTCAAAATAACACCAACAACATCATCAAATTTCAATGTATTCGAACCAAACAGAATTGCTAACAACCATTACCAAGCTATTCCAACTTTCAGGCAAAGAACACGAATCAAAGAGCCTAAATTCTTCATCAAAGTTTTTACTGAAGTTAATTGACTGGTGACCATATTAAACTCATTTAAATGATCGTAACTGACCCACCTTCTACCATTTTCATATTAAATAAACGCTTCATAAGAAATACCTTATTGCGGAAGGCTTTTCATATAACTTTTCCGGGTTTCCATCAACTCTTGAGTTGTCTTTGCTTTTGTAATATTGAACGCCACTGTTTGTGCTAGGCACAAACGAATACTACCAAGAGCCTTTCTATCCAAGATCTCCTAGTCCTCATCTGACATTGCTGCGGGTTTCTTGGTTTTCCCTTCCAATGGCCGCCATAAATCCTTCTGATAGAGATAGTCCTCCATCTGCATCTTCCATAACTGATAGTTCTGCCCGTTAAACTTCTCAACCTTCTTACCCTCGTTTGCCATTGCTCCCACTCAACCGTGAGACTCCCACTCAACCGTGAGATCTTTCCTACAGATGATAATCGAAACACAACCCGCTTTGATACCACTTGTTAGGGTTAGAGATGGCAGATCTAACAATTAAATGCAGATTTAATAAACAAAATAGAGAAACTAAAACATGCACAAAATAAATCATAACACAGAATTTAACGTGGTTCACCCAATTTGGGCTTCATCCACCAAACCACAACCATCGAATACTTTTATTATCCAGTGAAAAACCTTATTACAATCTTGCAAATAATCATGTTTTTCATCATACAGTAATACCCATCCGAACCCCTTTTTATCAAGCTTAGAAGCTTCCAGATTTTTGGGTTCTACAAAATCAGATTTTTCTTTTTCCATTGATTTTTCCCTTTTTCGGTGATCAGGGGGCCGGGATGTACAGTATACCATGGGCTATACAGTATAGCATGATCAGTCGCCACATACCAACATAGTTAAGCAAACATATGCAAAATAAAGAAAAAAAATACCATAATCAAGATGACTCTTAATCTCATGGTTAGAGTGAGGAGATGAATTGGAAAATGGAAGAGATTTAGCAATTACAAGATATTTATACTTATTATTGTATTTCATGAATCATATTCCAAAATCCAAGTTGTTGTTGATGATATTTTATTTTAATAATTGAATCCTGATATGCAATTGCTTTTTAAAATTTTCTATTTACAAATTAATAAATTAATGTACTACTGTTTTCCACTATTTTATGGTAGAATCTAAAATTTAAACATTGTTTTCAAATTTATTTTATTATACACATTTTTCAATTTCCATTTATTAATTAACATATTATTAATAATTTCATTTTTTATTGTGTCATATTGATAAGTTTTACATGCACCCAATGATTCAACTAAATTCTTACTAACAACAATATCATATACAACATTAGCAATTGTTTAATGGGGTAAGTACAAGAAGATGGGTCCACAAAGAGGGGAAGTTTTGTGAAAAAAAAACTACCAAAAAAATGAGTACCCGTTTATGAATGGGGACACGAGCCTCAAATCAGGATCATGTTCCTAAACGTGTACTCATTTTAAAGCAGGTACTCATTCTATTTTTTAGAATGGGTACCCATTTTGAAGCAGGTATCTATTCTAAAAAAATTTGAAAACCCAACCCAATTTTTTATTTGGTTTTAGGCTCGATAAAAGATTGGTAACCCAACCCTTAGCCTTGGACTTGCAACTAAAAGACTAAGGAAATGTCAAGAGAAAAACCTGACTTTGGCAATATAGCTTATGACTTTTTTTCAGAATTGGTTTATGAAATTAAAACCCATTATAAATCACGATGTCTAATTTTAAAATATGTATTTTTTTATGATTAGATTACCTTTTCTATTTTTTAATTAATTTCTAAAGAAACTGATCCATAAATTTGAAATGTCGAGCTTTTGTATTTTTTAATAGCTTTTAATTTGTTATTTTTTTGTAAAATAAATTATATGACATCAATCCACAAACAATTCTCTATACAATGAAAAAATCAAAAAATGATTAGTTTAGGTTAAATTATGGTGTCTATACACAAGGGTTTTCAAAAACAACAATTAGGGCCAATAAAAAATAATTATAAAATATTTAGAAAAAAATTATTAAAAAAATCGTCATCAATAATTAGTTTTTACACATCTTTCTCCAAAAGGAATCACAAAAATACTTTTATTCAAGTCAAATTATGGTGTCCATACATGTCCATGGTATGGTCCTAAAAAATGACTTTTAAAAAATGGTTTTTATATGTGTCATATTAAAAATTAAATCACATCATCTAGGTATTAGAAAAAAATACATATTTGAAAATTAGAATTAAAATACTAAATTTCATATTACTGAACTTTTAAAAGATTCAATGTTTAAGTGCTTCAAATTTTCAGTCAAACTTGTGACAAATTCTAAAACATCAAAAAAAACATTTCCATTTTTTGAACATTTTGTGGACTCAACTTCTTGCACATGCCCAATGTGTATCTAGAAACTAGAGTTTTCTTGAATTGAGTAATTAAATAATACAAATAATTTAAACACATAAATAGATTTGAGTTTTATATTGATTTTCAAATGAAGGAATACATAGGAGTATTACAAAATCTTGCTCAAAAATAACTCTGCACAAAGCTGAGTTGGAAACTCATATTATCAAATCATTCTATTAGTTTTTTTGGTAAGCTTTGTTGTCCATCTAATGAAAGTGCAATTTTTTCTAACTTATAGTATTTGACTTGAAAATTTGTTAACAATTCATAATTGGCAATGGAACTTGACTTGAATGTTTCAATCAAAGTTGCATTCAAAGTTATCAATGGTTTGATGCAATCCAAAAAGATTTTCTCATATGGGTTTTGAGGAAATTGGTCCAAATCAAACTTCATTCTATCCTCCATATTCTTTTTGAAAGCATTCTTTACAGTATATCACTCTATTTTTTCAAAATCCAATGATAAAACAATCTCTGTCAAGTCCTCTACCTTTTTATGCAACTTCTATATTTTTTTTAACTTGATCCAAAAATTTCTCTGCTTCACATAGTCTCAAAAAAAATTGAATGATAGATGATGACTTTATTGAGGTATCAATCTAGCTATGAATTCTTTTGGATTCCAATTCATTATCACTGGCTTTGTAGACTGTTTGCAAAATTTTATTTGTAATTTCTCTCTTGAATTCACATTTTTGTTGTCAACAACGTATTGTGTGAGCTTCCTATTATGTATTGCCATGCAATTAGTCAATTCAAACAATTGGAACATATGATCAATCCTCTCCATTATTTCCTCCTAAATATTTTATTTCATATCCCTTGTAAGAGATGGTATAAAATACTCTACACCATACAATATTTGGTTGAAGATTATAGCCACTCAAGATCTAGGAACTTCATGAAAGCAAAAGAGAGATCAGTTATGAGAGAATAATGTTATTATATCAAAGGATGCAAATTATAGATTATGATTTTATGATTTACACATGAGACCCTTTGGTTATATAGCCAAGATGAGACATAGGATTAGACAGGATCATGAAAAGTGTCTTAATCCTATGTCATGAGACAACTAATATTAAATGACCTAGGACACGATCATTAAATTTCAAAAGATGAGATAAGATCTTATGATAACTAACAAACATCTGTAAAAATTCCCTAGGACTTAAGTAAACTTAACATGTGAATAAGACCTACTAGATGAACTATGATGGGGTCGTTTTAATCCTCATCATTTAACTTATCAATCCAAGGTAGTGTTTATGGATGTATGCAAAAGAGAATGAAGAAAAATTGTTTGATAGTCCATTTTACAATCAAACTTGCAAAAATAAAACCTATTATGGAGCACACTTGCATAAAAGGAAAGTTGCATAAAAGGAAACTAAGATAAGACATACTTGCATGAATTGAAAAATTCTAAATTACTTCACACTTTGTTGGAAATGAAAAGCTTGTTAGAAATGAAAAGCTTGCTTGAATTCAAATTTACTTTAGAAAGTTGGAAATACATTGTTGGAAATTAAACTAAAACTATCCTATTTCCTCAAGCCAAAAGAAGTCTTTCTAATCCCCCCCTTTGATCAACTTATTATATTGTATTTATAGAATTCATATTCCATAACTACCCAACCAATCTACTAAGAATGTGGATCCAATATCCTATTTTGGAGGGGCCGTTCATTAAACTTGGAACATTTTGGAGCAATTGTCTTTAATCTTGCCACCTTTATCTCAGTCATCTTTTGTCACATACTGATTTTTTTTTTATGCAAATCACACCAAATGCTCAAAATATTTTTTAACCCTTCTAATCTACTTTCCAAAACATTTTGAATTTTTAAATTTCATTGAAAAATGAGGGAGATATCATTGTTTTACTGAGACTGCGTTTTTGACAATGTCTGGGCGTCTGATTTTTAATTCTGGAAATTCTAGAGAATGGAAGCAGATTTCTGAAGCATTGGACTGGTGAATTTTTCTCTCAAACCAAGAACTAGGTTTTTGTGAAATTTAATGGTTTTTCTGTCCTTTTGTCTCCTAATTTGTGTCTGAAAATCTCAAGAACCCAGATCGTAATTTTCAAGATATGAAAAAAATATTTGATTGTTGCAATTGAAAATCTATTACTTTCCTTATCATGTTCAGTCTTGATAAACTTCACAATTAACCAAAATATATATTTTTATTTGGCTAATAGATGAGATATTTTTTTATCTCATCATCTCCCCCACACCTAAAATGTTGCAAGTCCCTTTGCAACTCATAATGAGCCTTTAAAATTCATTTTTTTAGTAACTTTCTCCATGCTGCATGTAACAAATTTCTTCAACTTTTGAGAGCTGCAACTTGATCCTTCACATTGAATAGAAATTCAAATCTCTCCATCATTATTTTTTTTTCCATACTATTGAAGTTCTAGTGCTGAAACTAGATCCCAAAGTTGCAATAACCAGTCATCCATAATGCCAAAATATTTGTAGCAGATTTTGAGAGCAACAACTTTTATAGAAAAGTGCATGTTTACAACCTTTGAGAAGAGGAAATAGATTGTGTAGAACACTTATTTGCAGAAAAAGAAAACCTACCCTACTCTACCTAATGATGTAGAGGGGTTATACAAAACCATTAACTAGTTGTAAAAATTATCTTCCCCTTCTCAAAATATTTTTCCATGCATTAAAATCCTTGAGAGAAGAGAATAAAAAGATGATAATTTTTTGAAACTCAATGCTTCACCTTCATTTAAAGTGGAAACATTCTCCATGATTTATGATTCGACCAAATACATGGGCTAATTGGAGAGATCTTGCAATCCTTCATTCTTATATGTTGCATGCATGATTGGAAACAACTCCTTGTTCTTCAAATCTCTATTTGGGCAGACCTCCTTGGACTTCAAAAATCTGATTGGGCAGCCATTCTTGGATTTTGAAGGTCTCCAATTAAGTATTTTTTTTTAAAGTTTTTGTAATGAAGATAAGATCTCTTTATTGTATTATGCACCTCTTGCAAGCAATAATCCATCAATTCTTTCCTTAAAGAAATATCCTTTGCTAGGACTTGGATTTGTGTTCCTCCAACTAAGGATATCTTGAAATAGATAAAGGGGTTTCTCTTTAGAGGTGGTATTTTGGGGGGTTTTGAGAGACAAATCTTTCTTAAGGAACTTCTAAATCTAAAATGTTGTCAAACTGGTTTTCCTGATTCCTGAATGACACCTATCCCTGACAACGGTGCCAAAAATGATGGATTTGTTGTAATTCTTATCATTTAACTTATCAATCCAAAGCGGTGTCCATGGCTGTATGCAAAAGAGAATGAAAAAAAATTGCTTGACAGTCCATTCTACAATCAAACTTGCAGAAATAAAACCTATTCTGGAGCACACTTGCATAAAAGGAAAGTTGCATGAAAAGAAACTAAGATAAGACACACTTGCATGAATTGAAAAATGCTAAATTACTTCACACTTTGCTGGAAATGAAAAGCTTGCTTGAATTCAAATTTACTCTAGAAAGTTAGAAATACATTGTTGGAAATTAAACAAAAACTATCCTATTTCCTCAGGCCAAAACAAGTCTTTCTAATTCCCCCCTTTTGATCAACTTATTACATTGTATTTATTAAATTCATATTCCATAACTACCCAACCAATCCACTAAGAATGTGGATCCAATATCCTATTTTGGAGGGGTCGTTCATTAAACTTGGAACATTTTGAAACAGTTGTCTTTAATCTCACCACCTTTATCACAGTTGCAAATCATCTCAAATGCTCAAAAGGGTTTTTAGCCCTTCTAATCTACTTTCTAGAACATTTTAAATTTTTAAATTTTATTGAAAAACGAGGGAGATATCGCTATTTTACTGAGACAATTTTTGACAATTTTTGGGCGCTTGATTTTTAGCTCCGAAAATTCTGGAGCATGGAATCAGATTTCCAGAGCATCAGATTGGTGAAGTTTTCTCTCAAACCATGAACTGATTTTTTGTGAAATTTAATGAGTTTTTCCATCCTTTTGTCTCCTAATTTGTGTCCAAAAATCTCAAGAACCCAAATCATAATTTTCAAAATATGATGAAATTTTTTATTGCTGCAATTGAAAATCTCTTACTTTCCTTATCATGCCCAGTCTTGATAAACTTCATAATTAACCAAAATACATGTTTTTATTTGGCTAATAGATGAGACATTTTTTTAATCTCATCAAACTAGTTAGGTAAAACATCTAGTTCACACCAACATCCCTCATTATTTTTCTACAAGATGTAGTTAATTTATTTTGAGAAAACTTTATTTCATTTTATGTTTTCTTTAGTTCCAACATTAGTCTTTTAGTTTTTTCACTCTTCCTTTGTTTTTTGTTCCCATAGTTTTTTTTTTCTTTTTGTTTGTCCAGATTGGCTTGTAATGTATTTGCTAAGACATTGGTTTGTGTCAAGCTTTATTTTAATTTTTCTGAAGTGGATCTTTCATCATCATATTTCTTTTTGTTTTCATCTAACCTTTGCTTCAATTCATTCAATTCCACCTTTTTTTGTTCATTCTCTTTGCTTGTAGATGTATAGGTAGATTTTTTTATTTTTTATAATTCATTGCTCTCGTTATCTGTTGCTTTCCTCTTTTCTTTCTCATTTTTTAGGTCTTTCTGTAACTTTTCTAATTTATTCTACAAACTATTTTTGTCTCTTTCTTGCTTTAAAAATGTTGTGTACACCACTTCATTGTTCTTTTTGATACATTAATTTTGTTAGATTTTTTTATTCTATAAAAATCTAATTGGACATTGCTCACTTCAAATTCAGAGCGATGCATTTGATGCTATGGTTTATTTTGAACTTTGGTACAACAATAATGTACTTCATGTGGTTTTTGCATTTGGATCAAATTTAGGAAATACCCTAGTTGTTGCAGGCTCTGAAGTTCTAGTAGTTGAAATCTCTATCATTTGCTTCTTATGTTATTTACATCTTTATCATTTCTTTCTAAACTCAACATTGTAATAAAAAAAGGGAAGTTACAGACACAATCAAATGCTTGAATGGTGGAGTACTTGCAGTGATAGGGGCATCTCAAATTATTTGAGGATGAGGATTACTCATTCCTATTCTAGTCACACTAACAACTAAAGGGGTGCCTTCTAGAAGTAGAAATAATTATTTTGAGTTAGAAATGGAGGTAGTTGGACTTGGAATTGTCATAATCTTTTTCTTCTTTAAAATTCCTTGATCACTATGTTTTTATATAGTATCTTCTATTATTGGCATTTTGTGAGTAATTTTTTGTTATAGCACTTGTTGACCACTGCTAGTATACTACCCATACCATCACCAACAGTGATAGTAATACTAGATTCTCCACCATGTCTTGGTTTTGATTGTATCTAACTATTAGGATTTGAATATTAAACAAAATTATTTATACCACCTATGCTAGTATGACCTTGGGCTTATTTATTAGCTCGAATACCTTGAAAATCACTTAATTTTATCTACTCTACTTCTATTAGCTCCCAATTCCCTTGTCCTTTACACCCTAATCCACCACCTTCATAACCCATTTTTTCAATTATGGCTATCCTTGAAGTATATTTTCGTTTTTTTCTCTCAAAATAAGTATGTATGCATAGTCTACACTAGGAATGGTATCCAATGGTTCATCTTCCCTATCATCATCAGATTGATGACCAATTGCTTCATAGCCATAGGTATGCTCTATATTCCACAAGTTGCTAAACTCATCATCTTTTGGGATCTCTTAAAAACTTGTAGTTGTAAGGAAGCTAAGGTAGTGGAACAACTTCCTACACTAATCTTGAGAGGAGGAAAACTCTTTTGGGAGAAAAACCCGCACTCTAAAAGCCTCCCAATATATTATTTAGAAATCACAAAGATTAAAATATACTTGCAAAGAAATCTTCTCATAGGAGTATCACCAACCAAGGATCCAAAGGCAACATAACCACTATCAGGCTCTTAGAATACATCACAATACACATCCACAATATAATGCCCTCATAAAATAGGGTTGCCTTCTAGGGAAATTCAAGCCAACAAAATATCGATCATCAGATCTGAGACCTAATGATGAATGATCCAGATTTACAATAATAAAATATACATAAAATTTGGCTTTCGAAGGCATTGCCCTTGATCCCCCATCGGGGCATGCGACCCTTGGACTCTCCACCAGGGGGATGATCCCCCTAGACCCTTTGTAGAGGGATTCCCTCTCGCACCCCTACGCTTACCTATCAACAATACCTTATGTAATTGCAAGGTTGAGACACATTTTCCCAACAAATATCCCACTTATTAAATGCCTTGCAAGAAAAATGAGAGGGAGATAAATTATCATAGCTTAATTATTAGGGGCCAAAAGGTCCATAGACTTTGAACACCATCTGAACTTCTCTATGTTCACAAGCTTAGTTAAAGAATCAACAACATTCATCAAAGTCTCTACCTTAACCAACTTCACCTTGCCATCTTCAACCATATCTCTAACAAAATGATATTGTACATCAATGTGCTTGGTCTTGGCATGAAATACGAAGTTCTTAGCTAGACAGATCTCACTCTAATTGTTGCAACCACAACTTGTCACTTACTCATCCAACTAATTGCACCAGCAAATAAAGTAAACACATAAGAACCAGTGGATCATCTGCTATCAACATCACTTGCCTAGTCCAAATCCACATATCCATGAATATCAAAGGAAATCTCATCTTCAGTCAAATTATTATGATAACACAAGGAATACTCTGCTTGGTGTCGTGCAAATGTCAAAACTCTTTTAATTGTATCTCAATGAACTCTACCAAGATTAATCATATATCTAGAAAGAAATCCCACTACTTAGGCAATGTCTAGTCTAGTACAAACCATAACGTACATCAAACTTCCAACTACACTCTAGTAAGGCACTTTTCTCATGTCTTCCATCTCTGATGGGGATTTTGGACAATTTGAAATAGATAACTTTGTTCCAACTAAAAAAGGAACACACAATGGTCTACAATCCTACATGTCAAGCCTTTGTAAAATTGAATTGACATACTTTGACCAAGCCATAACTTTCTATTCACTCTATCTCTTCTAATTTTCATCCCAAGAATGTGTCTAGCTACACCAAGATATTTCATTTCAAATTTAGCTACAAGTTGATATTTTAGTTCTAAAATCATACCTTTTCCTTTACCAATAAATAACATATCATCAACATATAATGCGATCAAAAAAAATGATCACCATCAGTTTTATAATAAACACAATGATATGATTTAGAATACTCAATTCCCAAACTCAACACATATGTATCAAATTTCTAGTACCACATTCTGGGACTCTGTTTTAGGCCACACAAATTCCTTCAAATTGCAAACCAATTTACTTTTACCTTTCACCACGTAGTGTTTTTTCTATGTCATATGAATATCCTCCTCCAAGTCACCATGAAGGAAAGTATTTTTCACATCCATTTTCTCAACCTCTAAATCATAAATAGAAAAAATAAAAAGAAAGAATCTAATAGATGTCATTTTTTCAATAGGAGAAAATATCTCACCATAATCAACACCCTCAACTTGAGATTAACCTTTTTCAACCAACCTTGCTTTGTATTTCTCAATACATACATCTGAACCAATATTTTTCTTGAATACGCATTTGCAACCAATAGGTTTTCTTCCTTCGAGCAATGGTATAAGGTACCATGTATCATTCTTTTTCAAAGCTATCATTTCTTCATCCATAGAAATCTTCCAATATTTTTCATCATTCATACCTAATGCCTCTTCTACCAATTTGGTTTCATCCATGTTAGTATTCAAAGCAAAGATACATCTCCAATCATTAGGTGAATACCTTTTAGATGGTTGTTTATGCCTTGTAAACCTACAGACAAGCTAAGTTGGAGGTTTTTCCTCCTCTATTGAAGATTCAAAGCTAGATGAGCTCTCCTCAACTTCTTGTCTATCTATAGGCCTTGATTCAACTTTCTTAGGTGTAGAAGGAAATTGAATCACATCTTCCTATTTAATTTGTTTTGGCTACAATATAATAGAAGAAAGCTTAGTTTCTCTAAAAATAACACTTCTACTGTATATTACCTTATATGCAACATGATCCCAAAGCTTGTATCCTTTCACACCATAACTATATCTGATGAAGATACATTTCACAACCTTGTAATCCAACTTTTTTTGCTTCTCCTTTGGCACATGTGCATATGCCTCAAAACTAAAAACTCTAAGATGTCTTAATGAAGGCTTGTGACCCGACCATGCCTCTATAGGCATCTTATCAACATGAGTTGATATAGGAGACTAGTTAATTAGGTAACAAGTAGTGGCAACAACTTCAGCCGAAAACCTTTGTTCCAAACCAACACCACTCAACATACTTCTAGCCTTCTCCATCAGTGTCATGTTCATTCTTTCTACAAGTCCATTCTATTATGGAGAATATAGAGGTTTCTTTTATCTATGAATACCACAATCTTTATAGAATCTATCAAAATTATTAGAGAAAAATTCATCACCATTATCAATCCTCAAACATTTTATTTTCTTTCTAGTATACAACTCAATCATTTTTTGAATTCTTTAAATCGATTGAAAACTTTAGATTTACTCTTTAAGAACTATACCCATGTTCTAATATAATCATCAATAAATGAAATATAATATGTGGATTTTCCAATTGAAGAAATATCTACAAGAACAAACACATCATAATGAATAAGATCCAATACACCACAAGATTTGTGAGAACTCAAGTAAAACTGAATGTGGTTTTGTTTTCCATAAATATAATGCTCACATAAATCATATTCAATATTACAATCAAACAACCCTTCAACAAGGTTTTTATTTTTCAAATTCCTTAGACCCTTTTCTCCAATGTGGCCAACTCTCTGGTGCCATAACATAGTTTTCTCTGTAGGTAAAGTTTGATTCAGAAGAAAGAGCACTCTTAGGTACCTAGAATCCATGACCATCTACTAAAGATGAAATCCCCACCTCTTCTATAGACTTGATTTTCACATAAGTACTATTGCACTCAAGAGTGTAGCATCAAGCTTATACAATGTGCCATATATGAAACCTCTAGAAATCATCATAGAACCTCTAACCATCTTGCATCCTACATCAAAAAATACTGCATGGACACCTACATCTATTAATTTTCTCATAGATAAAAAATTTCATGCTAATCTAGGGATATGAAACACACCATTAATCCTTTTTATTCTACCATTAGGAAACCTAATTTTAACTTTACCATGACCTACAATATTTAAACAGGAATCATCACCCAATTACACCTTCCCTCCATCAAATTCTTCATATTCAAAAACCAATCTCTATTAGAAGTCATATGGAAAGATGCACCCAATTCAATTAACAATGCATCATTACTTGCATGAGTTTCCAAAGTTGCAATACATGCATCACCATCTTCCTTCTCAAAATCAGAATCAGAATCAAATCTCTTCTTTTCCTTCTTTTCTTCTTTACAATCCTTACGAATATGTCTAGGATTATAGTAGTTCGAGCAAATAACTTTGGACTTTCCAAGAGATTTGGATCTCCCCTTGGACTTGGATTTGTCATGCTTCTCATTCTTCTTGCCTTTTTACTTAGTTCTTCCATGAATATTTAGGGCCTCATTGGCTTTGATGGATACCTTCCTCCTTATCTTTTCAGAAAGAAAATAACCCACCACATCTTCAGTCTTCAAGACAACAAAAGTACTCCCAATAGCCATAACAAGAGAATCCCATGAATCAGGAAAAGAACAAAGCAAGATTTGACATTTCTCCTCCTCATCCATTTTGACACCAACTAATTCTAATTGAGCTACCAACATATTGAATGCTTCTAGGTCATTTGTAATTCATCCACCCTCTTCCATTCTCAAGGAATATAATTTCTTTCTCAAGAAAATCTTGCTCACTAAATATCTGGCTTGATACATCTCACCAAGCTTCTTCCATAGTTTTTGTGCAGAGGTCTCTTCATGGAAATTGATTAAAACAGTCTTCCAAGCACAATTTGATTAGACCCTTGGCTTTATAGTCTATAACATCATATTGAGTAGCCAAAGTAGGATCTATAGGCCTTGAAACATTCTCATCAACAACATCCCACATATCCCAATCTATTAATAGATCCTCCATCTTGAACTTCCACATTTCAAAATTATTTCCAAGAAAATAATCCACCTGTATTCTCCCTAATGAACTTGCTATTTGAAAATAATCCACCTATATTCTCCCTAATGAACAGTGATTTATGTGGGGAAAACCCTTTTAGGAGAAAAACCCCATACTCCAAAATTCACCCAATATATTATTCAAAAATCACAAAGATTACAATATAGTTGCAAAGAAAGCTTCTCACAGGAGTATCACCAACCAGGGATCCAAAGACAACATGATCACTTTCAAACTCTTAGAATACATCACAATACACAGTCGTAATACAACACCCTAATAAAATAGGGTTGCCTTCTAGAGCAAGTCAATCCAACAAAATATTGACCGTCAGGTCTGAGACCTAATGATGAATGGTCCAGATTTACAATAATAAAATATATAGCGCTTACCTATCAACAATACCTTATGCAATTGCAAGGTTGAGACACATTTTCCCAACAGTGGTTTTTTGGTTCACCTAGATCCTTACTCATAGATCAAAGGAAATTTATTTTTGTTTGTGTCCAATGTTCATATGTACAATATTTTCTTAGAGAATCTGGCATTTATTTTTAAGTAGATCTGGTCGATCAACTCTTTTATAAAAACTTTCATACCTCTTGATTGACATCTCTGCTACTCTATGTGGGTACAATGCCACTATTTTTCTAATTTTTTCTAACAATTGTTCAAAAGAAATACCTTTCTTAGCAATAGTTTCCTCCATTACTTTTTTGACCTCATCTCAAGAATTCTTGTTTTTCGATATTTCTAACAAGGTTTTACTTTGATGTTGGATTCTACCTGTAATATTCTTATTGGACGCAAGCCTTGATTTAATGATGTCATAGGATCATACTGCTAGCACGAGAGTCAACATCAAATTAATTTATTTATTTTTAAATCATGTACCATAATGAATGGTTTTTTTCTTGAATGTGAACCCTCCACATGAAAAAGGTAATGAAGGAAATATGCTCTTCTTTTATTGACTAACAAAGTATTTTTAATATTTACTCTCTATCTATCAAACATATTCCAATAAAAAATCCCTCTTTGTCACATGTATTGGAAGTTTGTAGGGCTTTACTCCTAATCCAAAAAATCTTAGCACAATATATTCTTCCATAAAGTACCAATTAGCCAATTATATTTATGATCCCAGATGAATGCAATCTCTACAAGACTCGAGAAATATAGGCATCACAGTATTTATAATTTCTTGATCAAATGGAGCCGAAAATTAGTCTACAAAATTATTGTAGTTCCTTTTGTTATCATTCATCCTTATCTAAGGGTCCAATCATATAGTGGAACCAATATTTTCACCTAATCATTAATATAGGGCCAAAATTGAAGCTTGTTGGCCTAAAACATTCCACTAAATTTTACTAGAAATAAATAGTACAAGTAGGTTGTGAACCTAAATGTCTTAGTGGAACCTCCTTTAATCATTAAAA
This sequence comes from Sequoia sempervirens, assembly GCA_007258455.2. Lineage (NCBI taxonomy): Eukaryota > Viridiplantae > Streptophyta > Pinopsida > Cupressales > Cupressaceae > Sequoia > Sequoia sempervirens. The sequence goes on along the minus strand of VDFB02256132.1, from coordinate 241,780,627 downwards.
AGTATTTTTTCATGGATTCTACAACATACTCAAGAAATTTATATTTAATAGGTGGAGTAACAAAATGGATATTATATACCATTTCAAGGAGGCTTGCACCCACCTTTGTATTACTATTAATATGAGGAAAAATGTTAGTGCATGAAAATAATATCTTGAACCCATGGTTTAAAATATCAATTTTATAAGGAGGCTTGTGATCCTCTTTGAATATGTTGCCATCCACTTTTTTTTTTTAGAAAATATTTTTTTGGACATTTGAGCGACTACTTCATAATCACTAGGAAGATTTTCTAGGTCAATGTGGACATTTCTAATATCTTCAACTAGAAACCCCAAAAAACTTCCAAACTATTTTGTAGTAATGGGAAACATTTCTTCTTGGCTATCTTTTTTAATAATTATTTTTTTATTATCATCATAATTCTAGGTGTGGACCATGATAAATTTTGGGTAAAGGAAAACCTTCAGCAACATCATGCATCCTAGTCCAACCACCCACAATGCAGTGATACTATTAATTGGTAATGTTTTACTTTTGTTAGTTTTCATTTGCATTCCCCCTTTACTCTCACATGCAAATCTAAGCTTTGAGTTAAGCCTACCATAGATTACGGGATCATAAATATCTAATATTCATCAGTGAAACCTAGGGTTTTGAGCAGTCTGACATAGTCTATTTTTTATTTTCTTTTCTTTTCCCAATCGTTGGTTTGTTAGTGGTTGCAGACATACTTGTAAACCCTCAACTCTAAACCCCAATATTGAAAAATTAAAAATTGATGGAATGTAGGAATTTTTTCTTTCACTTACCCAAAATTTGAAAAGAAGAATACAAAGATTGGCACAAATTGACTTTGTTGCATCCTAGAATCTCTGTGATGCACTACAATCTCCCTAATCATCTTGATTCAAAATAATATCACTTAACAATTGTAATTTCACTTCTTATTTTTCTTCTTATTCTTGAATATAAAAGAAAATAAAACATGTTATCTCCTTACTCCACAATTGTTACATTACAATTTTGTACTACCACTTCAAACAAAATTCAACATTGCCTACAAATTTCTGCAACTTTAATTAATTCATCACATTCAACGAAATGTGGTGTCATTTGATCTAAAATAAAACCTCAACCATTTATCTTTGCAAATCTAATGGCTCTAGGGTGATTCCAAATATTTAAGTTTGAAAGTCTAGCACTCTAGGCATTTCATTATGAAATTCAACTACAGTTGTCCATCGAGCGTTCATCTAACGATAGAATATTTTAATATTATTATTTCTAATTTTCTAAGGATATATTATTATGTCATATCAATATGAAATAAAAATATTTATTATAGAATATTACATAATTATGCACATTAATAAATAAAAATAAAATAAAAGTGATATATATAGATAATTTGGTATATTAAATAGAATGTTATAGTTTTATAGGAAAAAAATAGCAAACTCATTTTTACCATGATTATCTTATTTAATTATTTAGAATAAATTAGAAATCACTTGAGATTTTCACTTTATAAATTATCTTGGGTTTTTGAAGGAAATTACCCTACTATAGATCAGTGCCTATCAAGAGCTACACAGTCCTATGATAATGTAAATTCCTCTTACAACAACTTAACACATTTCAATGGACAATTAGTATCATTGCTTTACAAAAATGCATCCTATGAAGGGCTTCCAACACAATTATACTCAATAATCCTTATGAAACGCAAAACTTCTTAGTATTTTAAGAAAGTAGTTGCTCCGTTACTTGAACAAAATGCAATCAACAAAATACTCAATGCACAAGTACACAAAAAATTCAATAACCCTTGATTATTTTATTCAAAAGAGATTGATGCATTACAATTTGGAGACAACTATGCTTGAAGCATGCATTCATATATTTCACTTAAAATGAACTTTTCTATTATAGATAATTTGTATTTATAGACCTTTTATCTCTATAACCTAAGACACTTGACAATTCTAGACTAATTATTGCCCAAAATTACATTTCCAAAAGCCCTTTCCAATGAGGCTCATATCCTCTTAAATACAGAATATGAGAATGCGAGCTCATGAACCTAGACACATGATACACTTGACACTTACATTCTTGTTGGAATAGAAAAGGTACAACAATAACTCATTACAAAATAATATTATCGCTTTGTTGCTTGAACTGGAATTTTATTAAAGTCATTGAAGAATAAATTTGAAGATGAAACCATTGAAGAAGAAAAAATTGGAGCTATCATGATTTGGAAGTTGAGGTGGAGGAAACTAGATGACCGATTTAAATCAGATTTCAAATTTTATTTATTGAATTTCTCTAACTAGGAAGCATAGGTTTCCTCTAAGGGCCACTGAAATTCTAATACTTTAGCAACATTCCCATTAGAGCACTATACTTGGCATCCAGTACCATCTTGGCCTCTTTATTGAAGCTACCTAAATTTAACTCTAACTTTATTAATTCATCCAAGAATTATTCAATAATGCTAAATTAGGATCCCCATTGGCACATATGAATGAGCATAGAGATTGTATAATAGTTCCAAATTCTACCTTCCACTAATCAAAAGGCTTAACAACTCCATTTTTATCTAAAATTTTAGGCATTATTCCCTCTTCTAGTTCTAAATTTTAAAAATACTTTAACTTATTCTTCAATTGAAGTTGTAGCCTAGATTGTAATGTTGAAACCTCCCCTAACAAGCTAACAACCTCATAATTAGCTTTCAATCCCTCTAGGATATTTGGATCATATTCGGCCTATTTATATATTTTATTTATGGTTGCATCTCTAGGTATCCAAGTATTGAAGATGTCCTTCAAATTTTGTTTATGTTGCAAGTATTGAATGTAAGCATTCCTTAGACCATTATATCCTCCCCAAGAATCATTCAGCTTGTGGATAATGCATGATATTTTGTGGTGAATTAGGCCATCAACCATGTTAATAACCCTTTTATTCCCCTTTTCTTGTGCTTCTCTCAATTTCTTCTTTAGCTCCTTAATTCTCAGGTATAATATTTCTCTATCTTGGACACATGTGTTCAATGAGATTAGCTAAAAAGAAGTTGGTGGTGCAACAATACTTTGTGGTGGTGGAAGCATTGATAGGTCCTTATTGTATTCTTACATCTTATCAAAGTCTACTTGAAGCTTCTTTTCTATTGTCTCACTAAATAACATTGTGTTAACCACCAAGGGTGTTACTTGAGGGGTTGTGGTATCATCAAGCCTCCTGATAATAAGGTTTCTGATTAACTTTAATATTATTTTCCACATGTGGCTTATTGGATTTTAGGGGAAATTTTCCAAATAGCAAGGGTTTCATAATTATTATTGAACCTTGAACCAAAGTATGCTTTCTATGCTTGCTCCTTTGTGTAAATTCTTCTTCATTTGTGTCGTTCCTTCTTATGGTGTCAAGGGAAATGGCCACGGATATGAACCAATCTAGTAGTAGGAGTAATCCAACCTCTTGCACTATTCTCCTTCCTTCTTCAATAGTGATGTTATTGACTTGGAAGTCAACTTCCTATAGCACTTTCTTCATCACCTCCTTTATTTATTTAGGATCAACCTCCCATTTATCCTTCTTTAATTTTCTTGCAAAATCATCTCTTTTAATCTTCAACATAAATCCTAAAATTCCTTGGACTTTACAAATTGATCATTTGTGATTAACTGTGTGTAAGATAGTGCTTTGATGTCTTTGATCTCATCTCCTAATAACCTAAAATTGATGGCCAATCTATCTTGGGACTCATCATAAACTTGGACCTTTTGAGGAGAGGGCATAATAAAATTAACGTCTTCTTCATCCACCATATTCTCACATGTCTCATTAGTCTCTACATAATCCATATAATAACTCACCAAGGGTCGATCCATCTTCTACTTCTTCCTTGGCTTCTTAGGTGGGGGGGCAACTGACATTACAGGCCCTTCGGCTATTTGCATTTGATGGGATATGACTGAAAATTCATCCTATTCTTCTTCCCTTATAGGTGGTCTTTTCTCTAATCTTATTTTTGACAATTGAGGCTTATAACTAAGAGCTTCCACATTATCTAACATAGCCTAGACTCTAATGATGAGATCATCAATTTCAAAGTAATCCCTAGGATAGTTAGGATCCTCTTTTTTCATATTCTCTTCAACCTTCATAATTTCACTCCATTTTATTTTCTTTATTTTATTTCCTCATCGGTAGTGAAATTCCTTACAACATATTCTACCATGAAAATTTTATGGTAGAAGTTTGATCTTTTAATATTTATCTTGGTTTGGTTGATAAAATGATTTGGATCACAATCCCTATGCACATTCAAATTCATCATGTATGTTTGTAGGATTGGGTATAAAAAATCTAATCCCTCCTTTTTTGTCACTACAAAATTAAAAAATATGATAGATGCAAGGAAGAAGGAACCCTTTTTATGGTTCCTCAAATGATGCTTATATTTTTTGTTCAATTTCTATATGAACTCCAAGAAAGAAGTTATGCTAGGCACTATTATTGGAAATATATGAGGTCTTATGGAGATCCATACACCCTTATCACTATTGAGTTTGAGTGGAGATACCAGTCTCCCCAATTGTGTTGGATTCCTAGCTGAAGTTGTTTGTCTTTTTTCCTTAAGAATATTGTCACTGTCTTTAGGAATTTGTTTTATTTAATGCCCAAATGCTTCAAAATAGGTTGCACAAAGCACTCCTAAAAAACAACCTAATTTAAATTTAGGCAGTGCATATCCAAAATGTGTGTCCAAAATTGAATTGGTAGTGGGGCCTTTTGATCACCATGGCATCCTAATTGCAGAGATTTATCCCATATTTTCATTCCACTGAGAATAAAGATGTGGCAGAGTAGAGAGTACCATTTGAAGTATACAATTTTCTCATCACTCTTTATAGCCTTCAAATCCTTATGAATTTCATCTGAGATGAAGGTGACATAATCAAATCCTATATTCAAATTCACATTTTGGATATCAACAACCAACATAATCAAGTGCATAGGAATTTGTGGCTTCGCATTAACTCCAAAGACCTAGCATAGTGCATGATATGTTTTGAAAAAATAGTCCTCAAAGATGTCAACATTAAAAGGTTCCTTTTCATTCTAAGAGAACTTTATCAAAGTTCTCTCATTGCTCCTAGTTCTATGTCAAGGAATTCAATAAACCCTATAATTGTGTTTATCTCTTTGGTATTCATTACACAGGGAATTGAAGTCAATAAGATTGTTTACCACCATATTCAGATTGAAGACCTCAAATGTATATTATTTGTCTAAACTTACCAGCATGTAACCCTTGGGAGTTAAAAATGTTATGTTCTCTGCATCATAGCTCTTTGATATTTTCCTAATTGGATCAACATTAAAAAAAACAATCAAAAACACCAGCTTACCAAGGTGCAAGCTCTAAATGTTGGAGATGGGCTACTTAGCAAAATCCCTCCTATTCCTATACTCAAACAAAGTCCATCCATTCATAGGGATAGATACATCCCTTACTGCTCCTCCTCCATCAAATATTCATTCTAATAATATCCCTAATCCTTGGGCATGCATAGCTTTCCTTCATGAGCTCGAGAGTTGGATTAGAAGATCTTCGTCTAACCCTAATTTGGTTCTTGATGGTTGCGAGCTTGATTCACTCATTTTAGGGTTTAGTGATGGCTATGGTTTTGGATTATAAGAAGAATTTTAATAATTAAAATATTTTAGGGCTTTCTAAAACTCTTTAGAATAATAATAGAACCCTCTAACTTAGAAGCACATAATTTCAACAACAATTATGCAATTTAGAGCATGAAATTAAGACTTACCTATTCTCTACTCATATAACCCTAGTTCACCTATATAATTATCAGATAGCTCAAATTTTGTAAATTCTTGGAATTGGTCGCTATTGAGGGTTCTTGAAAACTTGAAAAAATAAAAATGATTCGAAATTTTAAGGAAATATGATAGATATTGGTAGATTTCCACCATTAAATCTATTACACATGAACAAAGTTTTCGCAAGTATTTGTTTCCCAGTCTTGAATAGGGACTATCGATCTTCAACTGATCGTGGCCTTTTACTTTATTTTAAAATCCTTTTTATTGAAGTTGTGATACATTAGAATAAGCACAAAAATCAGAAAATGTCATGTTTAACGACACTTTACAAGTCATCTTAACGGTCCCACTTTGACCACTGGGTCTTCGAACCAGGATACATAGCTAGCATGCCATGAATTTTTTGGGATATTCACTTTGGATAGTTCATAATTTTATAACTTTTGATATGAAGAGAATGCAAAAAATTATGACAAGTGAATCTTAGACATTCCATAAAACCACACCATCACAACCTTGAGCTTTGAATCATGCGATGAACTAAAACCATGTGATATGAATAAGAGCACACCAATAAAATATCAACACACAATGTAGATTCCAATTAGGATGAAGGTGGGGACCACTCTCTAAGGTGTGTATAGAAAACAACTTAAGGGTGTTTTAGTGCACTGAGTTAGTTACTAGGACAAAGGGGCCAACTATTTAAAAACTTTGAATGTTCAAAGAAAGAATTTAAGGGCTAACCGCAAGCTAAACAAGTCACCAAAAAATTAGAAATAAAGTTAGTAGGCTAAGATTTTTTTAACCAATAGAGCACACAATTGCAAACATACAAAAGAATTATTAGAATACTTAGAAAACAGGCTTGACCAATAACACAGTTCAAGGGGCTAGTAAAAAATGTATCCAAATACATGGGAAATCACTTAAGTGAAAATTCCACGAGCCAAACAAGTCAACATAAAAAAAGTTGGCACTTGTCTCTATTTCAGAGACTATGTAGGAATTTGGGCGTGCTGAAACTTCAAGCCAAAATAGAACAGTGAAATATTTTTATACATTATTTCTAATTTTATGAAGATATATCATTATGTTGTATGAAATAAAAAATATTTATTATAGTTACTTTAAATATTATATATCATATTTCACATTTACAAACTAAACATTCCAATTACTATCACTTAAACTTTTGTTGTTTCTGGAACTAGATTTGATTGTGTGAGATTTTTTAGCATCAAATATACTATAAATTCACTTTTATTCAAATTTGAGTATATATACTTATATCCATAGATTTATATTCTTTATTTTTTATGGTAATTATATATCTTTAATTTTTATAAAAAATTATTATAAATGCAACTATTTTGATTCTTAAGCTTTGTCTAATCAAATTAATTAAATATAAGTAAATAAGTATTATTAGATTAATCTAAAGTTTGTTTTATTGTTTCTTTTCATAAATAATTTTTTTATTAATATTTGTGTTGTCTCATTCATACTCCTCATACCACATGCCACCTCCCCTCTCTATTTCCACCCTTTCACCTCTCTTTTTAGTTAGACTTGGTCTACAACTAACCATTTTACATCTCCTTGAGCTCCCTATAATTGATACTAAAAAATCTCATGGAATCAAATCCAAAAATAGTAAAATTGACAATATCATGGATTGTGGAAATCAAATAACATTATTCTAATTACTCTCCATGAAATATTTTATACTACTACTTGTAACTTGAATAAATACTTAACACACAAAATAGTTCTTTATTGCAAATGAATAACAAAGAATAACACAACCATTTATTGTATTATAAATGAGTTACAATATTACATATATTTTTCAAGATGAGTAGAGCATGAAATATCATGTATAAATGACACATGTCACTTTTACGTTTGACACAATTAATGCCAATCTGGTAGTGGTGTCATGGAATGAGTAAAAGTGTATGTTGGATTTTCTCTAGCTCATTACAAAGGTGATAGATTCACTAATAATTTTGAGTTGTGGTTGAAGCATTAGTGATGGTGGAGTCTTTAGATGTGAATGAGATCATATCCTTGCACCATGGGGCTTGCCAAACACGCTTTAGAGCTATGAACATAGAAAATGTACCTATCTTGGATTGTTGAATATGAAGGTGTACATAAATGAGATTGAAACCTTGATACTAGTTGGATTGGAGGTATTGAGAAGATGTTGAAGGGGTAGTAAATTTTCTACCATAGTCTTTAGGAAGGACCAAGCCACTAGGAAGGATAACCATGACATTAAAGTCCACAATTCCTCTTTGAAGGCCTCTATCAAAATAGAGTATGAGAAATTGGAAAGTTTCCATGGGGAAAAGATTGAAAAAAATATTGAAAAAATTCTACTTACATGCCTATTCAAAGAACTTATCTCCATTGGAGCTCCTCATCCTGGTTCAAAATTGAGCACAAGGGTCAAGTGATCTAGATCAACTTCTTTCTAATTCCACCCATTTTGAAGGTAATTGGTCTCCATTTTCCTCTATAACTACATAACTTGAGGCAGGAAAATATAGAGTATCCTCAATAATACCATGAAATCACCCTTATTAATCTCACAAAAGACTTATCAAAATTCATAAAACTTCACTCAAAACCATTTTATGGACTTAGGAATTATTTCAGTTGAACTCAACATCTCTCTTTATAGTAAAATTCTGAGGTTAACTCAACACTCGCTCATGAATTACAGTTAATCATTAAATATCTAAAATTTACATGATCTGGATTGTTGCAAACAATTTAAATGCTAGCGCACACCTTTTATTAAGAAAATGGGTAAAAATTTAATGATCAAGAAACCAACTTACAAGTCAACTAAGGCACGAATACTGCCAAACAAGTTACCAAAAGTCCTTCAATCACCCAAAACAACCACACCCAATTGGACCAACACCCCAAGAGCCCAACCACAATAAACTAATTACTAGTAATATCCTCAAGAATCAATATATCTAAACTATGGGATTGATCTCGGGATAATTTCTCCCTATCATCAACCCTTGCTTTGCTCATTTTCTCTAAAGCCCATTTAGCCAAGTAGTCTACCACCTTATTCCACTCCTGGGAGATATGAACAAAAGAGACTAAATCCATAGATGTGCTCCGAAAAATAATTTTTGAGAAACCACAACTAATTACCAATTGAAACCATCCAAATTCTTCTCATTCAACATATTAACCAAAATTTGAGAATCGGACTCATAAATAATCTTGCACCAGCCTAGAGCACAAGCCCTCTTCAGAGCTACGAGGATAGCATGACCTTCCATAAGATTACTAGTATGTTGTCCTGGTTATGTGGAAAAATAAAAAATAACATGTTGTCAAAGGTATCCCTTCCAATTCCCCCCACACCAACATGCCTAGGATTTCCCTTGGAGGAACCATCAGTATTAACCTTTAAAAAGCCTATAGGAGATAAAGTCCATCTACCATCTCTCTGATTTTTCTTTCTAGATAGATGACTTCTCCTTCCCAATGAAGACACTAAAATATTATCTCCTAGCCCCAACCCCTTTATCAACCCTTCCTCTTCAAGTTCCATAGGAGAAGAAGCATCACATTTAGCATTCATATTTTCCTAAATCATGTTGGTAATCCTCTGCCAAAGTTGTTGAACTATCATCCTTGTTTCCTAAAATATTTTGTGATTCCTTTCCAACCATAACTACCAATTGATGCAAGATGGGCCAATACTCCAAGCCACTTGAAGACAAAAATTCTTAGTTGGAGGTCATCCCAAAATTATTCAAAATTCAACTAGAGATAAAGCATGAACACAAGTCTTCTTCCAAATGCCCCACCAGCTATGCTAGATATTCCCGGAGAAGGGGCATTGTAAAAACAAGTGAGAGGAGCACTCCTCACTGTTACCACATAAGACACATATAGATGGCCCTTAAAAGCCTCTTTTCTTGAGGTTATCTTAAGTAAGACACCTATTCTAGGTCACCAACCACATGAATAAATTGCATTTAGTCCAAAAAATCTTATTCCACACCTCCTTCCATCAAGTAACTTCACAACCTCCGTATTCTTGTAACTCAACTCTTGATAACCAAACACCACCAAATACAACTCCTTAGGGTTAGGAATCCAATCCAATGTATCTCTCCTCTTAGAGAACTAAACTCTCTATCTACCAAGATTCTTTTTAGCTTTGTACAATCCTAACTAGAACCTCCCAACGATGAATCTGTAGGCTCCTTCCATATATACAACACAACCTGCCCCAAGAGTTGGGTAGTTTTGAAGTCCTCTACGCAAGACCACCCAACCTAAATAACTCTATGACAAAGGTCCTATAGATGAGGGTACATTTCCATTATGGTTGGGAATCCATCCTAAGAGTTATACTAGAATAAAGCTTCAGATCCTCTATAACTGATCTAAAACAAATTGTTCTCAATCAAGTTGGTACCCCTTTTAAGATTATCCCAAATCATAGAACCCTTAACCATAAGAGCTAAACTATGAACCTCTACATCTACCACACCCCTCAAATACTTGAAAGTAAGAATCTTAGCCCAAGCTTGATCCTGATTAGTACAATGCCTCCAATAAAGTTTAGTAGCCAAATCCAAGCTAGTGAGGCTAGCTTGACATAGTCCAAGACCTCCTTCCTGCTTTGGTTTACAAATGGTCTCCTGTTTTTCTAGAATCCACTTAAAATTAGACAAGTTACCAACCGATAAGAATTGTCTTGCAAAATCATCCATCTCTTTTATGAAACCAGGAATCATACTCCTACACTACCTCCAATAGATTAAATTTTATAGTCTCCCAAAACTCTTGGAATAATTCAACTAGGAAACCATCAGGACCATAGGTTTTACCTTTTTCATCTAAAATACAACCCCCTTCAATTCCTCAAGAGAGATAGCTCTCATAATCATCTCATTCATTTCCCTAGTCACAACTGAAGGAATAACCTACAAAATATTATTTTCTTCCTCAGTTGCAAGGGGTGAGACTTTTGTTAATAGAGCTGAGTAATACTGAGAAGCTTCCCTAGAGAAATCTCTAAGGGAGGATAATTGGACTCCCTAAGATGACAAAATAAAAGTGATAATATTCCCATGCCACCTAGCCTTGACAAAATTAAAGAAGAAATCCATGTTTTTATCATCCTCCTGAAGCAATTCAATTTGGGCTCTTTGCTTCCAAAAAATTTCCTCGCGAATTCCTACTCTTTGACTTCCTTCAAGGTTGCAACTTCTTCCTTAAGAAAACCAACTTTAAGTCCAAAATCTCCAATCTAGTGAGTGATAGAATCCAATAGAAATTGAGCTACTGCTTTAGCCAAAAATATATTACCAAATGACTATTTGTTCCACTTCTTGAGATGAAACTACACAAATTGTAATCTTTAGTGGAGTACATAGTTGTTGAAACATAGGAAAATAGGTTTTATCCAAAAATGAAACAAAATGGAATGGGGGTATGCACCAATCTTCCTTATTTCATTATGAAAAAGAGATCCTCTAGGACAAGATTGAATTTCAACCCTTAGGTGAGTCAACATTAATGGAGATATTTTTGTTTTCGTTATGATTGAGGACGGGGTAAATCAACCTAAAATGCACTGTTGGGAGATAAATGAATCCAATTATGCAATGTGAGACTTGAATCATCAATTTAAAGCATAACATAAACATAAACAATCAACTTTCAACAGATCTGAGATGAGTAAGAATTTATGCACTTGCCACCAAAAGCCTTTATTGAGTGTCCTCTTGGGATAGATTCGCCCTAGCGCAAATGGGTCTTGCTTCAAGGATCTAAAATCTATTTTGACAGTCCTCTACTCTTGGATCTGCACTCCCAATTCCTCTGGATCTCATAGTCAGAAAGTCAGAAATAAATTTTGCAAGTGAGTTTTTGTGGCTTGACAACTTTGATGACAACTTTGCAAAATTTCACTTTTGATCAATCTTCAATAATTTTTCACCTACAAATCTAAAAACACAAAGAGAGGGAAAAATGTTTGTTTTTGGTGAATGGGGGTTTGCTTTGGTCAAACACCATTTTGGTAACTAAACCTTGAAATGAAATGAAACATGAATGGAAGGAATGATGAATGAACAATGCTATGTTGCAACTTACCAAACCCTTGAATGGAGATCCTTAGAGGATTGAAATACAACACATCTCTCCAAGGTCTTGATCTTGTATGAATGGCTTGATTGGATGCTTGATTTGATAGCTTGAATCTTGACTTGAATGCTTGAAACCTACATCACAATGTTAGCTCCAAAAACATGCATGAACACACATAAAATTTGACATCATGATAGGATGTTGAATGCTGCTATAGATGACTGAGAAAAATTCTCTTCAATGCTCTTGACAATAATATTTTCTCTTGTGAAATTTTCCCTCTTTTTAGATGCTTTGAATTGATAAAATAACTATGCATTTATAGGTAATTCTCTAACTCCCCAAAAATTAAACATCAAAGGCTAACAATTGCAAGTTGAATTTGAATCATAAAAATGTTGCCAAAAACATACTAAAAATTGGAGTTCTAAACTTGAGAAGGACCCAAATCCAAGACACTCCAATTCCAAGGTAATTTAATTAATGTTTGCAATTGTTTAATACATGTTTCCCTTTCAAAAAATGGGATTAATTAGGATTTTAAATGCATAATTGGGTCAATTAGAGGCTTAATTAAGTCCAATTTAATCAAGGGACCCATAGTGTGAAAATGTAAGGTGTACATTTTTCTACACTACATTTATCCCCCACTTTAGTGAGAGGATGAGCCCTATGGTCAAACTCACACTAAAGTAGAAAAATATACGTCAAGAGGGGTCCAAGTGCACAAATGTTGATGGGATAGGATGACAAAGATCAAGGAGGTGGCCAAGACCCCAAGATCCAAGATCCCATGGAAAACCAACATAAGCACAAAGGGACACACATGAATGTATGATATGAAGCAACAAGACAAGATGCACAAATATACAATGTAAAAATTAATGTAAAGAGGAAAGAAAGATGGATTAGCAAGTTGTATTATGTTGTATCCATCAAATAAACTCACAAGGATGTAAAATCACTTATGAAACACATGGATCCATAGGAAAGCAAGTTGTCTTATGCTCGGTGGCCATGGAAAATATACTCACAAGGGCTAGTGCAGTCCAGTATACAATATGTGAGCCCCCAAGACAATAAGAAACACACACTAGGTTGGTATGTACCCACAAAACAAGTGGTGATGGGAAGGTCATGCTAGGTCTACAAGTTCCCATACATCAACCATACCAAAATTTATACTCCTTGATAACTTTTTATAAGGTGCCACAACATGATCAATATGCTATGCTAATGCTACACTAAATTCAACTTCCATGAACAAAGTGAAGCAAGAAACTCACCTCAGGGGGTGCAAATAATAATGTCAAAATGAAATAGTGCTAATGTCAATCAAATAATTCCAATGTAATGATCACACTTCCTAAGAGATGTATGATATCATCACCAAGAAGGGACTTGCAAACAATGAATGGGGGACAAGATGCCCCCCACTTGAAATGTAAACATACTTGCTATGTTGGTATTTTAAGTAGAAAGAGAGAAAGAGAGGATCCTTGTAAAGAATGCACACCTCTAAAAACTAGTTATCCTTGCCCCCCAATCATAGAGACAAATACTACTACCAAGAACTATCATGTTGTTGCCAAGAGAAATATGGTTGCACCTAATATTGTACCCCCATGAATGGAAAACACATAAAGCTACCAATGCCACATAGCGGTGAGCAACATGATAGGATGAAAATCATTATCAATTAGAGGAAATAGGTGCATCAACACAAGGAAGAGCACCAAAATCCTTAAGATGTTGAATTTTATTTCTCAAATCCTTACATTCATTAGTTGAATGACCATGAACTCGATGATATGCACAAAATGAACTTTTGTTGTAAAATTTGTTTTGTGTTCCTAGAGAGAGAGATATCAAGTGATCTTGGAGAAGACTCAACAAGGTATCCTCTTGATCAATAGTAGAATATTTTCCTTTCTTTTGTGAAAAGGATGTTTCTCGCTTAGTACAAGGTGTCATACATACACAAGGATCTTTAGATTATGAGATTTTTTACTCTCCCTTAAAGGAGGGTGTAAAATCTAGTGAACCCCAATCATTACTAAGACATTTGTTTGAAGTTGTCTTAGGAGTGTTTTGTGTGATGACATTGAGATTAAGCGAAGGTTTCTTTGATTCTTTCATTTCTTTCGAAGGACAATAACCAAGACCTCTAGTTGTTTCTTGTGTGTTAGGCTCTATAGGGACACAGATACCTTGTTCTTTAACACCACATAATTTTCCCTTATAGCCAAGTTATTTCAAAATCGCATAACCTCTTCCATAAAGTTTTTCCATTTCTTTTGGATTTGGCAGTTCTCATGATCACACTCTTCATATGTGGATGTGTAATTGTTGTTTCCTCTTCTTTGCTAGAATTTATGGACTCACATGTTTTTCATGACTTAGATTGTGTTGATGCTATGGCAGATTCTTTCTTCGTTTTTTACTTTAATTGTATAATATTGGGTTTCCCATCGAATTGTGGTTTTGAAATCTAACAATCCCAAATCATCCACTGATAACATTGTGATGGGTAAAGGGAACTTGTCTTTTTTGTCTTCTTGCACAAGTTCTACTTTTGAAGTTGGTATCAATGTTTTCAAAGGACTTTTCTTATCTTTCTCGATGTGTAAACAAATTTCTAGTTCAAGATTGGCCTTGATTGTGTAAACCTTGTTGTTATAAGTGTACTTCACTAGATGATGTAATGTTGAAGGAATTGCATTCATTGCATGAATCCAAGGTCTACCTAAGAGAAGATTATATGAAATATTATCAGGCATGACATGGATAGGAGTTTGCAATGTAACTTTATCAATTCTCATAGGTAGCATTATCACACCAAGAGGTTGCTTTCCCACATTATCAAAACCACATATAGATAAAGAGTTCAGTTGAATTTGGATTTTTTCCACTCCAATCTTACATAAAAGGTTTACACTAGAAACATTGAGCATCGAACCATTATCAATGAGAGTTCTTTTTATTCCACATCTATTAATTTTATCCACTACCATCAAATCCTCATTTTGCTTTTGCACTTCTAATGGAGGTAACTCATCTTAATGGAATGTAATGTCTAAGTTGATCAAGTTCATACCTAGGGTAATCAGGTGATGCTTGAATAAAATCCCACAAGGTATCTTAGCAGGAGTTTTATTGAGTTGTTCTACAAGGTCATACTCTTTCCATTGTGCAAAGGAAAATGAGGAGAACTAGGCAAGATAGGCTTAGGTGATGGTAATGAAGTAGGTATGGTTTGTGGTTTCCTATTGTTCCTTGTGTTGTATGTATGAGAAATAGTATGATAACTCGGTTGCTATGAAACATTGTTACTAGTAAGTTTCCTTGTAAAATTTAAGATAGCTCTGGAGGTTTTGGTTGGTGTTGTGGTGGTCCTATGATAAGAAGTGGATTAGGAGATGACTTGGGAGGTCAAATGATTAGAGGACTCTTGGAAGTTCCAATGATTAGAGGACTCTTATGAGGTCCAATGATTAGAGGACTCTCATGAGATCTAATAATCAAGGGAGATCTAATGTTCAAAACCTCAACAAACTTATTCTTATTTTGATGATCTTCTAGTGAGGGTAAGTCTAATGTCACCTCATCATCTTCATTTAAAGAAGCCACATTACTATTTTTTGAAATACATGTACCAATGCTATCATCTTCCTATGCCATGATATCTTCCCTAGTAGGAGATTTTTTAGGAGAGGAGCAAACAATATTTCCATGACATTCATGGTTGGATCTTCTATGATAACTTCATCACAAGTAGGGGGTATATAGAGAAGAACAACTATGAATTATTGCTTACTAACGAGCGCATACTCTTGTTCAAATATATCTTCCCAAGTGGGAGAAGTATTGGGAGAGGGAGAAACCATATTCTCATGACTCTCAATGAGTGGATCTTCCAACACTAAAATATATTCTTCACAAATAGGAGAGTTATTTGGAGAAGAAAAAATATGATTGTCATGGTTATCTATGATTACATCCCCTTTTCCAATAATATCTTCCCAAGTAGGATAGATAGGGGAAGAGAAAAAAATAGGATTGTCATGGCTCTTAATGATTGGATCTTTTAACACCAAAATATCCTCTCCACAAATAGGAGAGATGTTGGGAGAAGAAAAAATGTTATTGTCATGATTGTCCATGATTGCATGCTCTTTCACTAAAACATTCTCACAAGGTGGGAGAGATGTTGGGAGATGAATGAAGACCAGGTAAAGTTATATTAATAAATGTGTCAATGATCTCATCTTCTTATGTCATAATATCTTCCCAAGTGGGAGAAGTAGATGGAGAGGGACAAACAAGACTTTCATGATTCTCAATGACTATATCTTCTTTCACCAAGATACCTTCATCACAAGTAGGAGAGGTATCAAGCGAAGAACAATTATGGTTTCCATGATTATCCATGTGTATACCCTCTTGTATCAAAACATTATCACAAATGGGAGAGATAGTAGGGTTTGAGTGAAGGATAGGCAAGGTGATATTAAGGAATGTATCAATGGTTTGATTCTCATACACTAAGATATTCTCATAAATAGGAAAGATAGTGGGAGGATGGGTAATATCTTTCTTAATGACCTCATTTATTTTCCCTAAATTGTACTCATAAGAAGGGATGTTGTACTTATGCAATCCATTCTTAACTATGTCAAAACCACATCTTTGAAAAGGAAACATGCTAACATGAAAAGTAATTTATCCAACTTATGTAATGATTCAGGAAATGTAACCAATTGTCCTACAAATCAAATCATTTTAAATACATGAAATAAATTTGGAATGATTTAAAATGGCTAAACTAAATGGATAATTAGATGCATAAAACATAAATTCTCAAAAATTGACAGACTAAAACAATGGTTTACTAGTAGATCTGGGAAGTGCAAAGAACCACAAAAATGCTTAGAAGAGTTTGTTTTGATGTGCCCTCAAGGACTCATTTTTCCCAAGGGGGAATGGGTCCTTGTACAGGGTTTTTTTAAATGAAAAATATAAATTCTAAATTATTGTTTGTGTTCTCTGTTCTAGGTTGCAAACTATGGTTTCTATGATATTTTTTTCTATATTTAGGTGTCCTAATGCAAGTGAAATTAGGTACAAATTGTAATGCCCAGCCACCCAACCCAAAAGGAAACTAATACATCTAACATTTATGGCACAATTTTTTTTATTATTATCGGCTCCTCTAGTATTCCCAATAAAGACACCATTCTCCTCCCCCTTTAATGCTCGCCAACTACCCACTTAGAGAAACCGCCTCCACTTCCTCAAGAATCTTTAAGTAAATAATTAATTTAATTAACCGCTGGTAACTACCTATATTGATTTAAAATTTGAAACTGAAGATTCCTGACATTCATTTTTATAATTTAAATCATATCTTAAGCTTTACACCAAATGAATTGAAAGATTAATATTGAAATGTGTGCCTTGGCAATGAATTAGCTTGAATAACGGGTACTAATGTGTTATGTTTCCACCCTAGTTTGTGGTTTTCAAGTAGTCAGCTTTGAATCTAGATGATGAAGGTAATTAATTGGTTATGTTTAACATGTGGATTTAATACTATGTTTGCTTCTGATTAGTAATTGTTATTGATAATCGTTTATGATGTCTCACTGATTGTAGTGTGTTAGAAGGATGATGTCGTATCACTCATTCGTGAGAGGCATACGACACGACAATTCCCTCTACACTAGGTTGATTTGATATTATATATATATGTTATACACAACATTTTTTTTAATACAGGATTACAAGTACAAGGCTTCGACTCCACCTGCACTGTCAGATCTCAGCAAGCCTCATAAATCCCAATGGGTATGACGTGGAAACACGGAGTTGACAAGAAGGGTTCCCAACCTTGCCATCATCCTCGACGAGGATATGTACCCCCCACCTTGCAACCCTTCGGTATGGTTTTCATGTTTAACATTTGTTTGTTGGGTGTCTTTCGATATTTGATTATGTTGTGATGTTATTATTGGAGTTGATGTTGTTTTCGTTTGCGTACATTTTCTTTAGCCTTGTGACTTCTAGGAGTAAGTCGAAGCCTAGGGGGGGGGAGGATGTAGTGCCCCTCCATCCTTATTGTCGTCGTGTTGTTTTACGTGGGAGGTCGGGTACTATTTGATTTTAATTTGTTTTATTAATGTTGCTTTGATTAAATAAAATATTATTAATAATTTATTTGGCTTAAATAAATTAAAATTTTGATTAATAAAGAGATATAAAAATAAATATGTTAATTAGATTTTCGTGCTAATGGAATTAAAAGGTAAATTATTAGGTTTAAATTAATTAGAATAGATCCAGTTGAAATAAATAAAATAAATAAGTGATTATAATGATATAGTAATAGATAAAGTATTATAAAATTGGTTTCATAATTAATTTTTAATGGTTGCTGGTGCGGAAAGAAAATCCCTCCAATGCATGTCGAGAAAGAAAAGTAGTGACATGCAGAAAGAAGCGATTACACTCCTTAAAAGGAAAGCATAATGGAGAGGAACGTGGGGGATGAGTGGAGTTCTTATTTTAGCAACAACACTAATGAATGGCAGGTTGAAAAGTGGGAAAAAAAAATAGAGGAGTTCATCAAGCAAGCATCAACCCTTTCAACCATCAAACGAAATTGTTGTTTTATTACTGATAAAGGGTCTATAAATGGATAAGAGTGGTCTTATGGTAGTTTTGGAGTTGAGGAATACGTGAATGCACTTAAGCGAGCTGAGGGAGAGTTTTCTTACAATCATTTTCTTGGCATGAGATACACAAAGGTCATAGGACTCAGCAAGTATGTGCACTTCCAAGGAGAAATATCCGCACCAATGCCGCATACAGCACCAGGTACCAACTAAAGTTCGTTACAGAGCATATATTTATTGGATCATGCATTCAGACAGAAGCAATGTGTATTCCCTTTCAAATAACACAGTATGACCAATTTTTCTATTCTCCTTTTTCATAAATTATCTCGTGTGATATCTTGACAAGAGTTTTCATGTTAACTCAGTTGCATTTACAATAAATTGAAACCGTTTTGCCATTCATGAACAAGGGATTTCTTGTTTAATATTTTCCTTCAAATCAATTGAATAATATGAAATAAGATATTGCACAAATATAAGGACTTAGTGAATATCTATAGTTCTGAGTCTACTCCTCATGGAGGCATTCTGTCAAAAAAATTGTGTGCCTTATCTATGCTTTCGCATTGTGCATACATGTCTACCAAGGAGGTTGCATCTACAACACTGACGAAATTCCTCCATCTTTCATGATTTTTTGGGTGTCCATAACTTATTGTAAAGTGCCCATATTGGCGCAGGCAAAGAGAATGATGCGAAAAGGATGCAGAAAATTGGCTTTATACCTGTCGTTTACATATGCTTGGAAATTTCTAAAGCTCTCTAAGCAAATCAGTTTTGTGCTTATCCTGTAATCCTTACATTTTCTGAGATCACATTTCTTTGAGGCATTATGTCAAGGTATTCACACACCCTGTCTATGTTTCCACTTTTTGCATACACACCTCTAACAATTACAGCTATAACATCCAATAAAAATTCCCTTTTGTCATGCCTTGATGCATGTCCCTTCATTATTACTGGATATTTGATATGGCACAAATTAGGACAGTGCAAGCCTAATTTTCAGATTGCTTCTTTTAGCATCACCATTAATCTCCGCAGAAACTTGTCCCTGTTTTAAATGATGGATATTGTTCACACCTCTCTGAACTATTTCTCTTGCGACAACTTGGGGATACTTCATAATTTTTGAAATAATCATAAAGCCTTGTTTTCCAAGATTTTGGCGTCCAAAGCACGCCAGCCAAGTACACTTGCTTGAAAATTTCTTAGACTATCTAGCAAGGTTGTGTGCATTGATTTGAGTCAAGATTTGAGAGCTTCC
Organism: Sequoia sempervirens; assembly: GCA_007258455.2. NCBI lineage: Eukaryota > Viridiplantae > Streptophyta > Pinopsida > Cupressales > Cupressaceae > Sequoia > Sequoia sempervirens. The sequence goes on along the minus strand of VDFB02256132.1, from coordinate 241,760,673 downwards.
TTACAGATTCATTTTGTACCCATTCTACAATCACTACTTGAGATAAGTCCTTTCACCTTTTACCTATCTCTACACTAGGGTGAAAATGCATAGCTTAACAAGTGTGCAGCTGTACGATCGTTTATCTCTCGTCATAGTGGTTAAATCTGGCACTTCAGACTATTATTGACAATAGATTAATATTTAATAAATCACCAAAAGAATACAAACTCGTCACCACATTCATCTGACCGATAGGAAAACATTTATTATTGCTTCAAGTTAAGTTCAATATATTGGCATTCGATGAGATCTCATTTCCTTGAGGCCTCCTGAAGCATAGCTGTACATAGGAAACACCTTATCACATTCAGGAAATTCGGCCATTCCACATGAGGCATTTTCCATACTGTTTTGGGGATCATAGCATGTCCCTTTCCATTACATTTTTTTTTTATGCTCATCATAGAAAGCACAACACTAAAGCTTTATACCGCAGCTTTGGGTTTTGCTCCACTTTCACGTCTTCGTCATTGTAGTTAAATGAGTTGCAACATCAGTGTATACTTTGGAGCTAAACCCAGTTACATTTTCGAGCTGTAGTGCATGCCTCATCCGATTAAATCTGACACATTATCAATAATTATAATTAGTGAAGTTCCTTTATTATTAATCAACAAGTATTCTCCATTCTTAAACTTACCTTAAGTAAACACTAGTGTCGATTTGCTTTTTCGATGATTGTTCTTTTCGGAATCATCATTATTCTTCTCTTAAGCATGTCATTGAATCTGTCCACGAGTGAGCCTAGACCCCAGATTTTTTCTCTTTGTATCGTTTGGACTCTCTTAAGAGTTTGGCCGCTCTTTGGCCGCTCTTTCTATGTGACTCGTGGTTCAAACTCCCTCTATATATTGTTGGGGCATAACTTAGAGATATACCCGTTTTTTGTTGAAATAGATGGGAGTTTAAATTGGAAAGGATGATTTTTAGTGAAAACGAGTTAGATTATTATTGCTAAATAGAGAATGATGAAGTTTTACATATTTATTGTATATTTGATATAATCAATTATGAAATTGGTCTTGAGGTAATTGTTGACATAGATGTTGTAAATTATTGTGTTAAGAGGCCATTGTGTGAATTGTGTGGAAACTATGTATTTCGTGGTCACATTGTTACTTGTTGATTATTTCCTTGTTATGAACTATGTGAGTAAATTCAGAAATTAAGTTGATTTTGTTATTATGGATGCTTTTTTGTTATGGTTTTATGGAGGAAGTCCTTATGGGCCCAATGGTTATTTAGAATATTTTTGGATTTTGTGTTTGATTTTGCAACAACTTGATTATGTAGTTTTGGATTGAGTTTGATGATCTTGTCGTGATGTATCCACTCGTTATATTTGGATTGAAAATAGGTCTTTGAGATCTTGTTGGGGTTGACATTTCTTGATGGGAAACCCTTGTGTTAGCATTTTGAGAGTCTTCTAGAGGTTAGAGGGGATATAATTATTTTTTTACTTGCAAGAGTTGGTATGGGGGTCGCTGACCTAGAAGAATCCGCATTGGATAACCCATATCAAGCCTGAAGTATTTATAGGAGTTTTATGTTTCACCTGGAAGTGGGTGGTTTTATGATTTTCTTATTTTGATGATGGTCAACCTTTACACTTGGATTGTGTTTATGTGGGTTGAGCCTTGCACTTGAATGTGGTTTTTGTTACTCTAAAGTTCTAGTGTGAGATGGTGCATGCCTCACTTGGTGCAATTATTTTGTTTGGATTTGGTATCTTGTGCAAGTTGGCTTGCCCGTTTGTGATTTTTAGATTTTGTTGTTAGTTGGGGGAGTGGTTCTCAGTGGGGACTGACACCCAAAGTGGCTAGTCCATGATAACCCATTGTGAGTTTAATCAAGTGATAACTTAATTAATTAATTAGGGGGTTTGGGTAGTTCCACACATTAATTCAGATAATGTAGCCTCACTCATGGGCCCAAGTGCTCGTTTAGGCTTGGGATGAGTGGGAAGGCCTGGAATGGCAAGATCAATTGCCTTACATCTGCATAGTAATCTTGCAAGGTATGTTGATCTTGCATAGTGAGCATGGGGGTCCAGCGGCCAGTAGAGGTTACCAGGGAAACTTAGGATGAGGTTCGACAGCCTAGGAAGGTTACACTAGGGTAACCTGTGGCTACCTATGCGATGACACTCCACCCTTTAACAACATTTAATGTTATTGTTCCCCTCTTGTTGTTCTTGAGCCTCTAGAAGCGAATGATGTCATGTGTTTGTTGATGTTTTGTTATGTTGTCTTGTGTTGAATATTTCTTGTGTTGGAGGTTACCTTATGTTATTGTTGTTCATGTCATGAAGTCTTGTAAACCTTGTTTCGCTTGATGGTATTTCGTTGAGGGTACTTCTTGTCAACTCCTAGCATAGGGGGTGGGCCTTCAGGTCCACGTGGTTAGGCGGAACATGCTATGCACCCCATTGGGTCCCCAACCATTTATTGAGTTGTGCAAAGATGTACCAGTTGTAGTAACTCCAGAGATATACCAGTGTTGGATCCGATTTTGATGCTTTATGCTCATATCATTTGTATTATTCCATGATATTGTACTTTCCCCATTCATGATGGGAAGCAACATTGTATTGATGTAATCCTTAAGCGATGTATCTTTATGTTATAAATGTACTGACCATCTTCATATCTTATGTTACTAGTGGACGCTTATCATACTTGTAATGTAATAGATGTTGATTCAAAAAGTAATGTAGTCATGTAACCCTAAGGGACTTAGTTATATGTTGTGCATGTATAGTTTCATTTCAAGTGCTACATGTTAACAATATGTTGCATGTTAGTTACTTTTAAAAAAAATTGTCATAAATGTGAGATGTATTAGTTTCCTTTGTGGTTGCATGGCAGGGTGTTACACTAATGAAGAAATTGACACTTTTTGAAATGCAATTTTGACCAAATTTTCTAATGTAGATGACTAAAATTACACTAATATGCAAGTGTTATGCAAAATTAATGTAATATATATGTAATTTTTTTTATTTTTTCAGATTTTAAATATTGCAAAATACAAATTTTAAACCCTAAATGAGATGAAAAATAATGCAATTTTAACAACCCTAAATGAAATGCAAACTAATGCAATGCAATGTAAACTATTGCAAATCCTAGATCTAGGGTTTGAATAAACTCCAAATAAAAAAAAAATATAGTGCAAGAATGTCGAGTTCACTAAAATGAAACATAGGAAAATAGGTTTTATCCAAAAATGAAACAAAGGGGAATGGGGGTATCCACCTATCTTCGTTATTTCATTAGGAAAAAGAGATCCCCTAGAACAAGATTGATTTTCAACCCTTAGGTGATTCAACCCTAATGGAGATCTTGTTGTTTTCCTTATGATTGAGGATGAGGTAAATCAACTTGAAATGCACGTTTGGGAGATAAATGAAAAATACTAAATGAATCCAATTATGCAATGTGAAACTTGAATCATCAATTTAAAGCATAACATAAATAGAAACAATCAAATTTCAATAAATCTAATATGAGTAAGAATTTATACACCTATCACCAAAAGCCTATGTTGAGTGTCCTCCTGGGATAGATTCGCCCTAGGGTGAATGGGTCTTGCTTCATGGATCCAAAATATGTTTTGATAGTCCTCTGCTCCTGGATCTGCACTCTCGATTCCTAGGACCTAAATCCAAGACACTCCAATTCCAAGGCAATTTAATTAATTTTTGCAATTATTTAATACAAGTTTCTCTTTTGGAAAATGGGATTAATTAGGCTTTGAAATGCATAATTGGGTCAATTAGAGGCTTAATTAATTCCAATTTAATTAAGGGACCCAAACATAGTGTGAAAATGTAAAGGTGTACATTTTTCTACACTACAATTGTGTCATAGGCTAGTCTTCCTTTACTCCACCAATCTATCATAAGATATTGGAGTGAAGGGTCACGCAAACACATAAACTAGAATTTATAAGATGGTTTCTTAGTGGCCCCCACTAAGGAAGTTGATAATTTTATAGGGTAATGGTTCAAACCCCTCCAATCCAATATTTCTGAGCTAATGGACTGGGTGTTTTCAAGCCAAAACTAAGACACCAAAAATCTATCTAGCGTCTCCTAAATAGAATCCTTGTCACACCTTCTATTACTCCAAGTAAACAAACCATTACTAGGATTTATGTCCACCAAGTTCAAGGATATAATGTTGTATTTGAGAAGAATAGAAGAGGTTTTTAACCTCACTAGTCCCCCTTCTTTTCTTCTAGATTGGTCATAGCATTAAAGTCTCCAGCCATGTTCCAAGGATACAAGGGAGCAATGGACTAAATGTACCACAAATGAATCAAAATAATTTTTCCAAGGAAGTTTGTAGGGGAATAAAAATTAGAAAGCAATATATTATCGCCAAATTCTAATCTTGTAGCTATCATAGAGATAGAAAATCTACTAGATATCCACCACCAAGGATTTACCTTCATTGGATTCCATAAGCAAGAAACACCCCCAACATTACCCTGGGAACCAATACATTGACAAAAACTTCGCCTCCACAACTTAGGAGCCATGTTATACATGCTTTCCATTGACAACTTAGTTTCTTAGATAAAAATAATATTTGGCAAATGACCTCTGCCCAAATCACAAAAAATATTTTATCTAGGGCCCCCTTAAATTCCAAGACATAACTATCATTGTTGTGAATTGGAGAAGTGAGAATCAATGCTATTAACTAATCCCAATTCCACTAAAGTCTCCCCTATCAACTTAATCGTATCCTAATCTTTATTTTGCCCCACCTTGGGAGGTTTCTTTGTCACACCCTTGTTGAGGCTCTTTTTTTGAAGTCCTAACTGGGGAGAGGCCTTACTACCTTCCCCTACATCCAATTCTACCTTCTCATGTGGATGGGCCACCATAACCAGAGTCAATACATCAATCCTTTCATTATTTTTGTTGAGGCCTATTAATGTTAAGGAAACTTTGTGTCAAACACACAATTCAGAGGAGGTCCTACTGAACAGTTCACTAAACCCTTGAAAGAAATTCATTTAATTTATCAACCAAGGCTAACATAATATTTTGATGATATTGGAATTGTATGTTCTTTTAGAGACTCTTCACTACCTATATCATCCTAGCATAGGTGTTTACACATATTGGAAATCATAAATTGCATAACAATGAAAAGATGTAATATTGAAGCTATTGTTGCGGGTACATATAGCTAAAGACTATGATTAGTTCACTGTCAAGAAATGAATTATGTATTTAACCAACACTTTCTACTCAACTAAATTGACTAAATCTAGAGAACAATGCATGGGATAATTGAAACACGAATACTGGACAAGATCTTATTCACATTCATCACATGAAGAATCTTATTAAGACAAACGTAAGTATGAAACTAACTATTGCAACAGAAATAAATGTACAAAAAATAAATTGGGGAATAGTTACCTTGAGTTTCCCTTGCTCAAGTGACTGTATCCACAAAGTGAACTCGATTCTAGCTCCTCAAACTAAATTAATATAACAGTAATTGAAAATATCTCATTGCATAATTCAAGGTATCACAATCCAAAGAGATTCTTCTGAAATATCTAATTCATAAGATCATGATTGAGAAACAAAACATTATCTATGTAAAAATAGAAACTAACTTAACAAATCTATCTACTATATTCTTTGTTCCAACTTAACTAACTAACTCAACCATCGAACCATTCATATAGGTACGAGGGATTCTTATTAGAATGAGGACTCAAAACAAAAATCTAATCATAAAATAGAGCATGAAAAAGTTTGAGTAATCAAAGCACAACTGAAAAGGAAGAAGAATTGAATAGGACTATAACTCTTGCTATAACGGTTTTAACTAAAATGTGGACTATAGAAACAATCACATTAGATTCCAAATTGTAGAAAAATTATTCTCCTTCATTGGTTTTATTAAATGATGTGATGATTTACAACAATCCTGACAATAGACACCTCCATTTATGCATTTGTTGTGTGCTTCTAACTTCCCCTACATTGCTATTGAAACTCCCTTTGGCTACAGGTTGTGCCTTCCAGTTGTTGTGGGTTACAATCTACTAGCTTAGCTGCAAAGAGTTAGTTCACACAACATCTACACAATACTAATAACCATAATTTAAACACAAATATTCATTGTATTTCATACATATCCACATATTAATCATGCAATAACTATCATATCATCATCATATTTCCATATACTTTAAACCAATTCCAATTTTACATAATGATTATAAAAGATAGTAAATTTCAAGGATATGTAGGAAATAAGTGTCTAAAGATGTCTAAATTATGCATTAAAATAAAATAAAAAAAACTAACTAATAATAGGACTCGTCATTCCTCCCAACTAATCATTTAGTTGTCCTCAAGCAAAGCGGTTTGAAGGCTAGAGATTGTACTATTAGGTCATCTCCTTGAGGTCTGTGATGACATCCACTCTTTTTTTCTGTCTCCAATAAAAACCTCCATAGCATGAAAGTCTTTGTCACCTGACATCCTCATCTTCTTCCCATTATTCATTCCTTTCCCCTGTTCAACATGGTATTGGATAAAGAAGCATTGGTGGAGAGAAAGTCAGAGGTACCATTCAAGTTCTCTATCTTTTGCAATGCCCATATATCTTTGGGTTCTTTCAAGCATAGCCATAACTTTTGCAACTCAAGGGTTAAACTATCCCACCTTTCTTGTATAAGATGATAAGAATGATGAAGTCCTACTGTTAGCCTCTGTATTTTGTCATAATCATTTAGTCTTAGTTGCATAATTTTTTTGCTTGCACCTTTATACTTTAGAATCTTTTTCCACTCATTTATTATCTTATGGGAGTTCTTAGATTCCTTTTTGATTTGAAGGGAGGTTGATTTCTCCCTTTCTAAATATTCTTGCATAATCTCACCCCTCTACATTTCATTTCTAAAGTATGAAGCTAGTGCCCTAATTTTTAAATCACCTGCAAATAGTAATGGGTTCCATTATGTATCATCTAGCACAAAATAATTATGCAAATAGAATTCTCATAATTGATCTTGTACTTCTAGTGTGGCATTAGAAAAAATGTTTAGAAAGTCAAACTTTCTACTCATTGCGACTGGAAAATTACTAATCAATTAACTAAATTGAAAGCTTAGAAATATTTCTTGTAGGAGGTCTGCACTTAAACAATTTGAGTAGCCTTATCTGCTATCTCCTCAACCTTAATTGTTAGCAATTTCAATTTAGTTTCTTTGTTCTCCAGTACTCTAGTATGCTCTAAAACCATTTCTCCCATTTTTCTTTTTGCTGGGAGAATTTTTGAGTTGCCTTCCATAGTTGGTAACCTAGAGACATGGTGGTATGATAAATTGGAGTCTTTGTAACAGGGGATCCTTGGGTGGCAATTGTGATTTATGTGTTCCCTTCCTTTACTATGGCAATTTGCACAAGGGTGATCCCACAATAGTGGTTTACACTTTTTGGCCAAACTTGACATTGAACTGAATTTCTTTAACTAAATCTTCACTTTCGAGCACCTATAGCTGCTAAACCATGAGGAATTTGAAGATGATACAAAATAGTGATTTGTGGCACTTTTTCTATAGATTCTAAATACATTTTTTTAAAAAAAATTGGAATCAGATTGCATTTCTTTTTCCATCTCCTTCGAAAACTAGTTTTTAACAGTAAACCCCAATTTTAAAGAGTGATGTTCACCGTAAACAACATAAATTTTATTATATGAAGGATAAAATTCTTTTTTTTTTAATTTATATTTGTAACTACAATATCTAGCACATTCATTTGGTTTTATAGTGTTTTATTGAATATTTTTTTAATTCATTTTCGAAGTCAAACCAAATACAATTTAGACATAGGTGGACTGTATACAATTTTTTTTATATGTATCAAAATTCAAATTTATTTTTTTATATATCAAGGACATCAATACCTAGGATAGAAATATTTTTCAAAATACTTTTTTGGTAATCTACTATTTTTCCACATGTGTAGAACAAAGAGCTTGATTTTCTATGAAAAACCTACATTCACAAGAGAAAAAAATAAAAAAATAATCAAATTAAATATGTTTAAAATTATAATTTTTGGGAAGCTTATAATAAGGACTATATACTTATAAAAAATTAAATTTTAAATGAATTCATTTGATTCCCCAAAGGGTAAATGAAAAGTGGTTTTTTATCAGCATTTTGATAGTTGTAAAGGAGACTCCCTTACAGGTATGGTTTAAAACTAGCGAGGTTCTATCCAAGGGGTTTGATCAAACCCTCTTCAATTGGAATCCTTTAAATGGAACTTTTCAAGGCTTAAATCATTATATTTTCTAAAAATATGTGATTTTAGCAAAAAAAAGGATGTCCCAAAAAGTGTAAACCACTATTGTGGGATCACCCACAAGCAAGTCCAATTTAGACTCATTCCCATAGCTATGAAGTTTCTCCTCCAATTATTTAATCTTCAAATCCCTTTCCTTGTCTCTTTAGTCATATTTTTTCACTAGTTCTTTGAACTATTTAATTCTCTCTAATGCTTCTTGTATTTCCTTCTTTACATTTCTTTATTATAGGAACAAATTCTCGTCTTCTTCAAAAGTTTGATCATCACCAACCCCAATATATGCACAACCCTCACTGTTAGGGCTTTGTGGGGTTCTTCTTTTGATTTTATTAGCAACAAAAATATCCTCTAAGTCAGATTTAGAGGTGGTTGAAACATATCATTTCATATTTACAAGTGTATGTATATCCTTAAAAACATTGTCTTACAAGTCTAAATTCTCTACTGTCAACAATTTTTTCCTCTGGTTTCTTGACACTATCCCTCATGAAACCCTTCCTTTCTAGGTGGTGTGAACGCCTTGGCTGGCTAGCCTTCTTCTTTTGCACTTTCTTGGGAGTAGGAGAAGGTCCACCTTTCCTTTTTCTTGTTTTTGGTGTCCTAGAAGAAGTTGGGGTTTTCTATACGTTCCTTGTTGTAGGTTGTTTAGAGGTTGTGGGTAGTGACCTTCACAGGCTCTACTCCTATGGTTCTCCCTTGCTATGGGTAGGTGAACCAGCATGTGAACTAGAGGGAATTTACCTCAATGATGTAGTAGGTGACTCCAAATTCTTAGGAACAACTGGTTCTTCAAGTATATTGCTAATATGGTTACAAATCAAAAAGCTTTCCCAAGAGACGTGTAGGTATTGAAACCTTAAACTTATTTTCACAAGTGGGGTAACCAAACAATAGTGTGAAAAGGTTGTAGTGTTTTTTTCCGTTTGTATTTAGACCCCATTCTCTTCAACAAGTTATAAATAAAATTTGGCACATTAACCCTTACATCATTACAAAGGTAATTCGAAAGTTTAAAATGCACATTACAAAGAAGAGATTGTCTACCATCACATGTAATATATTTGACAATATAAGAGGAACAAGAAGCCCATACCCATGGTAGTGATAATCTTCTGGTACCTTGGGATGATGACTCAAAATTCTCTCTAGACTCTCTTAACTCTTCCCCAGTAGCTTTTCTTGATAGAAAATTCAGTTCCCTCTCTTGGAAAACTAGATACCTCTACAATTGAAACCTCATAAGCATCTACTCTTAGCCCTCAAACAATGGCTCCATCATGCTCTAGTGTCTCTGCAAACTATTTTATCATAGCTTCATTGTATTTTGTCAACCTTAGAAAATAGTCCAGCATCCTAAATTTGTGAAAATAGGAAATACTAACCTATCTTCTATTATTTTCTAGTGTGCAAAAGGATCTATGTGAATAATATCTCCTCCCATAATGGTAAATTACTTTTTTTTGTTCAAATTCTGCAAATTTAGCTCAAAATTTTAACCACACCAATCCTTCCTAGACTTTACCAATTCTTCATGTCTGTTATTCTTGAATTCTTTAAATTCAACTTCCAACTGCTTATACTTTGTCTATTATAACTTAAACTAGGCTTAGGTTATGGCTCATAAATGGGTGATGACAATTTTTTTGCAGAAATAGGTAGAAAGGTATTTTGGTGGAAAAAATGGAAATGCAAACCTTGGAAAATGTAATCTCCCCCAACTAAGTCATTAAGTGACCTCACTTAATGTTAGTGTACTAGGTTGAAGGTTTAATTACATAGAATGGAAATAAGATAATGAGTATGAAGCGTGCATAATTAAATGTGAATAAACTAAAAAACAATTGCAAGCTATGTTAACTATGGTAAACTAGAATATGTACCTGTCAAGGTGAAATGAACTGAACATAGATTGTGTGAAGTTGATTAGGAGTGTGCAATGTAATTATGATTTTGCATTTGTTTAATTGAAATAGATGATGGATGAAATGACAGGGTGGCATGTGGTATTGAAGGCTATGGATTATATGATAGATGGATATGAAACAATTTCCTGAATGTATGAAAATTGAGGAATGTGTCATGGGATAGGATGAATGAAATGATAGGATAGACATTTGTTTGCATGTACGGAGAAATGTAATGTATGTGGATGGCATGCAATTAAGTTGGTAGAAAAATTTGAATTTTTTGATTGGCGCATGTTGCAGGTACCTTCTACAATAGGTCCCTTTCTGAATTGTGCTAGGTTGTATCCATAAAACTATAGGTCCTTATTGCATCGTCAAGTGTAATTTGAAAATAATTGTTGATTAGATCACTTGTATAGTGTGTGCATATGTGTGTGTTAGAAAATTATACCTGGCCAACCCCATTAGATGAGTTGTGTAGCTCATCTAATAAAGCATGTGTAGAATCTATGTTGTGTACTTTTGTATCCTTGTTGTCTTTGAAGATTTTTTCATTAGGATTACTGTCATTTTCATGATCATTGGCCTATTTAATGTCTTTATCTGAAGCATTGTTTTGTCCATATTGTTGCATTATAGCAATGATAAAATCATCTTTCTATGTTGGTTTCTTGTAAATTTCCAGTCAATGACCATTGACCAATAGAGAAAACCTAATAGTATCTATAGTTTGCAACTTAACTACTCCATTTGGAAAAAATTTCTCTATTTCATATGGTCCTAACCACCTTGTTTGTAGCTTCCCCTTATATTCTTTATACCTTGATTCATATAATAAAGCCTAGTCACCTAAAGTAAATTCTTTTGTTTTTATATACTAATCATGCCATTTTATTTTGTTTTTGAATAAACTTTGTGTGATGCATGGCCTCCATTCTAATCTCATCCATTCCATTCAGGTTGTGTATGTTTCAATATGGTGTGTACCTTGGTCTTCCTTGTGCATCACGGTGCTTGGGTTCATGACATGGCTTAACCACCTCCTGTGGATCTTGCATAAATATGGCGGTTGTATCGGGCATTAACAAGTCGATCTTTTGGTGCAACAACCACCAATGTAACAATTGGCATCAAAACTAAGGCCATAGGTTTGAACCCCTCGCTTACGATGGGGGATTGTTGCAAGATGGTGTTTTCCTTGGTCTTCCTTGTGTAGCGTGATGCTTGGGTTCGTGACATCGCTTAACCACCTCCTATGGATCTTGTATAAATCTGGCGGTTGTATCGGGCATTAACAAGTTAATATTTTAGTGCAACGACAACCACCAATGTAATAGTGTAGTCTTTCCCTTTGTGTTGATGTCAAATCCATATCTATTTCAACTCCTATCCTGAGTGTCTTGTATTCAAATTATATGGGCAGAACTATTGTTTTACCATACACCAACTTATAGGGTGTAAAACCTATTGTTATCTTTCATTTTTTCCTATAGGCCCATACTTCCTCAGGTAACCTGGCTACCCAATATCTTATGTTAATCTACACTATTTTGGTTAGGATGTTTTCGATCTTCCTATTTGTTATGTCCACCTTCCCATTGGCTTGAGGGTGATAGGGTGTTGACTTCTTATGCCTTATTTCATACTCTTGAGCTAATATGGTAATTAGCTCTGATGTGAACTATGGACCTTGATCTATCACAATTTATCTTGGAACTCCATGCCTTGTGAATATGTCTTCATATAGGAATTTGGCTACATTATTATCTCTAGCAAATTGTAATTCTTTGACTTCAACCCATTTGGTGAGATAATATGTGCAAACTAAGATATACTTCTTGTTATTAGATGCTGGTGAGATGGAACCAATGAAATATAACCCCCATTTATCAAATGGTGCTAGTACCAACTATTGTTGCAAAGGAATCTGGTTCATCTTAGTTGGCTTTCCCATCCTTTGACATCTATCACAACTCCTTGTCCATATTTCATTGAATCCTTGTGAAGAGCTGGCCAATAATAGCTAGTGGTGAGAATCTTAAGTGCAGTCCTCTTTGTTGAAAAATGTCCCCCACAAGGTTCATCATGGCAAGATTTGAGTATGTCATAGACCTCATCCTCTCTTATGCATCTCCTCATAATATTTTCTAGACTTGTATAGAACAAATAACCAACCATCCAAGAGTATGGGAAAAATTTATGCACCAACTGCCTCTTTTCTCTAAGGGAGAAATGAGGTGGTATCAACCTTGCTACTAGGTAATTTGCAATATCAACAAATCAAGGTATCTACAATGTTAAAGAAAATAGATGTTCATTTGGAAAAGAATCATCAACATCTTTTACTAATTGAGTGGGTAATCTAGAAAAATAATCTACCACCACATTTGTCTTACCAGGTTTGTCCACTATGGTCATATCAAATTCCTGCAACAATAATTTCCATCTAACAAGTCTCCCACCAACCATAGGTTTATTCATTAAATACCTTATTGTAGTGTGATCAGTGTGAATGAAGACTAGATATCTTATGATATAGTGCCCAAATTTGTTAATTGCATAGACAACTACCAACATATCTTTTTATGTGACTATATAGTTGAGTTCTACCCCTTGTAAATTCTTGGTAATGTAGTATATGGCATACTCTTTATTACCTTCCTTATGTCCAAGTACTGCTCCTATGGAAAAGTTAGAATTGTATGTGGAAAGGAAAAGTCCAATTTCGTCCTCTCAAGACAGGTTCTTTTGTTAGGGTTGTCTTAAGTGTTTCAAAAGAGTGTTGAAATTCTATGGTCCATTCAAATTCTATAACCTTTGTGAGGAGAAAAAATAAGGGTGCTACAATTTTTCTAAAGTTATGAATGAATATTCTATAGTAGCCTACATGTCCTAGAAAACTCCTCACATCTCTTTGTTTCTGTGGCACAGGGAGTGTGGAGATTATTTTAATTTTATTGGGATCCACTTGAATCACTTCATTTAATACAAAATGTCCTAGAAAAATCCCTTGGGTCATCATCATGAAACATTTCTCATGACTCAGGGATAAGTTGTGGTCTTGACACCTCTTTAAAACTTTCTCTAGGTTCTTGAGTTCTTCATCATAGGTCTCTCCATAGGTTGTGAAATCATCCATGTAGATTTCCATAGAGTCATGTGCAAAATCAAAGAAAATGCTTAGCATTTCCCTTTGGAAAGTGGTTTTAGCATTATATATTCCAAAGGGAAGGAAAAAAAAGGCATATGTTCCCGAAGGCCATGTAAAGGTGGTTTTATCCTAGTCCTCTAGAGCTATTCTAATCTAGTTATAGCCACTAAATTCATCTAGAAAGGAGTAATTTTTTCCTGTAGGGGATTCAAGCACTTTATCAATGAAAGGTAGTGGAAAGTGGTCACTTCTAGTGGTGGTGTTTAATTATATATAATCCACACATATTCCATTTCCCTCCTTTCTTGGGGACAATAACTAGAGGTGACACCCATTGATTGTCATAAATAGGGTAAATGAAGCCTACATCAAGTAATTTTTGTAACTCGGTTTTGACTATATCTCTTAGTGCAAGGTTCATCCTCCTTTGGGGTTGTCTAATTTGTTTAAAACCATCATTTATATAGATCCTATGCATTCATAGTTTTGAATCAATTCCCTTCATGTCATGGTAGTCCCATGCAAAGGTTTGTGTGTGTTCTTGCAACACAATGGTTAGGGAAGTTAGTTGCTCAATAGTTAATTCATTTTTAACATTCAAAATTCTACCTAGCATAATTTATAAGATCTTGGAGATTGATTGTACAGATGAAATGTCAAATTCAATAATATCTAGAACACATTGTTGTGGTAGTAAAGAATGGAAAAGATGAGATACCAATTCTGATAAATTAACAAGTATAATATTTTACAAAGGATCCTACAAACATGACAAAAGGTCTTGTTGTTGCAGGTTCCTACCATAATTATTCTATATAATGTGTACAATTAAATCATCCTCATCAAGTGGTTGTTTAGTAAAGGGCTACATTCAATGTTCATGAGAGTTTGTAGAGAGTATTGGTCTTCTTCATCTAGGGTAGGCCATATGGTCTTCTCTAAATCTGCATGAGGTTGGGTTGGTGGATAAAGGACCAACTTCTTCATCATAGTCCCATTTGAGATTATCATGTTTCCATACCTACAACCTATAAATGCATCAGATGTTGCTAACCATGGTCTTCCTAGAATAAGGGGCTAACCTACAAGGTTAGCTTTTGGCTGCAATCTATAAAAATTTTAAGATACTCCCATGAATCCAAAGCTATGACTAAGTCCTCAATGATTCCTTTAGGTTTTATCATTGATCTATTTTCCAACTATAAAATAGTGGGTGTAGGTCTAAGGTTTATTAATTGCAAAAGTTGCATTATTTCCTTAGTCATCACATTGATGGTTTCCCCCAAGTCACTCAAGGTGTTTTTGATGAGGGTACCATTTATCTTAACATCCACAATTGGGCTTCCAAGGTTTGTGTATTTAGGGACAATGATATTCCCTAACATGATTTCAAAAAGATTCCCTAAGACATGTACAGTTTGAGGGTTCTTCCTTTTTCTCCCTTGTCTTTTTAAGACAAAGGTCTCTCACTATTTTTGTGTAAATTGGAATGTTCTTGATGGCTTGTATGGGAGGTATCTTTATACATGTACATCATGAAGCTACCCTAATAGGTTAGTTTCAACTTGGTTTTGATGTCTTTTAACAACTAAATATTCGGGGAATGGAGGCTATGGACTTGAAGTGGTCTGGTTCGTGCTTGATTTGACTCAAGTTCCACATGTGGATTTTCCAAGGCTTCTACTAAGGACTCTTCATCTTCCATCTCAGTGATTTGAGGGGATGAAGTCCTTGCCAATGTTTTCCCTAACCTGAGGTGGACATCACTCACCTCTACCCCATAAGTTGGGTATTGAATAGCCTCATTAGTGTAGGCCTATTGAAAAAGCTTATTATTTGGGTTAGGTGCAAGTTGGGTTGGTAGTTTAGGTGTTCTTGGTGGCTAAGATGATGGGTTTTTTGGATTGGGAATGATTGCTTGTTGTTGCAGCTGTAAGGGCTATTGGTAATTTGCATTCTAGTTTTTCCATTGTTGGCCCTTTTGCTATTGATTTTGTTGTGTCCATTGAGGGTTGTAGATAGATCCTTGAAAATTTTGTTGTGTCCACATGGGTTGTTGCTATTGGTTCCAATTTGGTTGGAGAATTTTCCAAGGGTTTTGTGTGTTTTCCCAAGGCTGAGGGTTCTAATTAGAAAAGTGTTGATTACTAACTAGAAATTGTGTATTGAAATTCAAAGGATCTTGAGGCCTACCTTATCTTGGTTTCCATGGCCTCCTTTGTGCAATGTAGAAAAAATTTCCATCTTATCCCCCCAATTATTGAAAGTTTTTCTTCATTGGTCTATCCTCTATTGTACTGGCTACGTTTTGCACTTACAATTAGCTTTTCTTTGTCTACAATTAGGGCAATATTTAGTGAGGATTTCCTCTGCCTCTTCTTTCTTTTTCTTCACATGTAGAGTGTTCAATTGAGTAGCCAAATGGCTTATAATATATTCTTTCATGTTGGACAACAAGTTACTCAATTCCACTGTTGAGATTCCATTAGATGTCTTGTTGATGGAAGATGTTCTTTCCCCCCTTGTCCTCTTGGTAAAGGATCTTGAATAGTTTCTACCAACTTTGCAGATTTCTTCAAAAGGTAGTTGTGATACATCTCCCAACCCAATAAGATTAAGGGTATCCATGCAATCATCATTGACTCCTCTTAGGAATACCAACTTTAGGGATTCTTTTGAAAGTCCATTTTTTGGATTCTTTTTCAAGCAGAATTAGAACCTTTCTACATAGTCCTCCAATAGTTCACCTTCTTTTTGGGACATTATGAAAAATGGTTTCCCCTCTTCTTTCAACCCCTTTACAATAGTCCTAGTATTTTTCAAGGAACTTAGTCTTCATAGTGTCCCAATTTGGAACATCTCTGCCCAAACCCATAAACCATCTTAAGGAAACATCCTTAAAGGTTGCGGGAAATAGCTTGAATCTATGTGCATCATTTTTGTAGTCATAACTCCTACACAAGACATCAAACTCAAACAAGAAGGTATTTGGATCCTCGGTTACCAAACCATAGAAGATGGGAAATGTTGAAGGAGGTATAATCTTTAGAAAAGTTTCACTCTTCTAGTTGGTGATTGGGAACTCAAAAGTGGCATGTTCTAGTGGGTCATCCACTGCTACATCAACCATGGTCCGAAAGGTCTCCTTTGTATTTGCAGTGGATGTTGGTGAGAGGGAAATTTCTTCTTCAAGAATATTCTCGCTTTGATTACTAGTCTCATCAATATCCTCTATAACTTCTTGTGATGAGCGGCGATATCATCCCAAGATGTCTCTCTACCTCTACATACAATAGGTGTGACTTTGTATAGCAACAAATCCTACACAATGTTAGTGAAATGTTCTAGTATTGATGGAGTAAAACCTAATTTTTCTAATGCTAGAAAAAAATACTAATCTATGAAAACTTTTTTGTACCCCAAATTAAATTTTTTGCTACACTTAGGTATTTTGAAGAAATGGTCAAAAGTCTTGTTAAAATTGTCAAAAGGTTGAAAAATGGAAACTTGCATGTCTTGCATGAGGGTCAAAAACTCAAAATTTTCAAAATCTGATGATCTGGGTCTGTTTAGAGCGACCTAATCTACAAAACCCAGATCTCAATTTTTTGGTCCTAAATTTTAGGAAAATTTCTATTTTTAGAAGCTTTCTAAAATTATAACTTTTTTCTAAGCTTTTCTGGGTTTCTTCTCAAATGGATGCTAGAAAAAATTTCTAAAAATAGAAAGCTTGGCTTCCATGGTTCAAACTGATTTTTATTGGCTTAAAATACTTCATCATCAGGCTAGTCCAGTCAAAATCATCAAAAGATTAGTTTTTCCCTGGTGAGTCTTTTGCTTTTTCAGAAGCTTTTTTAGGAGATCCAAGGTAATTAATGGAGGTTGCTCAACTTCCAAGTGTTAGATTCAAGGTATCAAGCACTGCATAGATCAATACAATGACGAAGATGATTGAGAAATGGAGAACGAAGGAGGGATGTTGTGAATTCACAAAAAATGCAAAATTTTGACTAAGTCTGGAGAGTTCAGCCATCCTTGCTCAGTCTAGGGGCCTAAGATTATGTGCCTTAGTCATTTTTCCATCCCAATAGTCAAAGCATGAAGTGGTGAATGAGGAATGAGGGAGAAAGTGAAAAATGTGAAACAAAACTATCTCTGGAGACTATGGGCAACCCAGCAAGCTAGGGGTGCCCATGATTTCAAGGTATCAGATAATGGAGTTAGGATTTCTACATTCAAGAGGTTCTTTTTCACAATTCTTTTGGCTCAACAATCAATCTATCAATCAAAATTGTGGATCGAACAGAGAAGCATAATGCAAATCATGAAAACACAAAAAATATTCAAGTCTAGAATCTTTGGGCACCCCAAGTAGCCAAGGGTGCCTAGGGTTTTGAGCCATCAAATGCAAATATTAGGGTTTGTAAACATGCTCATTGTCTCTACAATTTTTCCAACTATCCATTGTATACCCTAGTTTGATCATCAAACTCGTCAATTGCTGACAAAATCATATTGAACAGAGGACACAACATGAGGTACAAATTTGAAGGATGAAATCCAAGAAAAAATGGTTAAGTCTAGAGATGTTGGGTGCCCCAGGTAGCAAAGGGTGCCCAAGATTTTGAGGGCCTAAAAGTGAAAATTAGGTTTTGTTACCTCCAACAACTTTTCTTCAAATTCACTCTAGCTCTTCAACGGATTTAACAGTCAGCTCATCAGATTTATCAAGCACCACTTATGTTAGATTGAATGGGGGATTAAAATCTTGCAAAATGAGGAAATTCAAAAGCAAAGATGAAAATCTCATGAAATATTCTAACATTGGGAGACTTGGGCACGCCAGCTAGCATGGGGCGCCCAAGGATTTGAGGCCCAAATTCTCTGAGCTATCCAACAATTCCAACCATTAGCTCATCAAACTTCTCGATCATCCACAAATGAGAATTTGTGAGAAGATTAGAAAACATGCAAAATTGAAGGATGTCAAAAAAATGGCTAACACTTGTGATCATGGGCGCCCCAGCTAGCTAGGGGCGTCCAACATTTTGAGGGATTAAATGATGTTTTTATCTAATGTTACCTCCAGGACAATCTCACCATATTTAGTCAAGCTCCACAACAAGATCATCAACCAGTTCATGGGATCAATCTGATGTTAAAAAATGAAGATCAAACCAGGGTTAGAATCAATCTAAAAAGAGGAAAATTTCAAGAAAATGGCTTAAGTCTGCTAGCCGAGGGCGTCCAAAGTCTCATGCCTTTGTAAACTTTTCTAAATTTTATCTTTCAACATCAAAAAGTGTCCAAATTCGATGCACCTGCTCTAGAAGGGTTTTAAGAAGTTTTAAAGCTAGAGAATAAAGTAGTTTTCAACCTAAAAACTTATTTAAGATAGCTTTGTGCATTCATTCTTCACAATTTTTGCATGTGGCATCCAAGGCAAGATAGGAGAAACATAAAAATTTCTTCTTCAAAGATTTGAAGGCTAAAACTTGGTGATTTTTCAAATTTCTTCATATTTTCCTGATCAACTCACACAAAGGCTTCTTTTTTCATGCTTCATTTTTCCAGGGAATCAATTTTTAGAAGAAGGGAGTCATTTTTTTCAATTTTCAGCAATTTGGGTCAGCTTGGTTCATGATTCTCAACAACTTTGGACAAAATTTCAATTTTCAAGAACCTACTTTTATCTCGCATGTCCAAGAAATCTTTAGTATTTTAAAAATCTGATCAACTGGGTCCATACAAAACATGATTATGCACAAAACATAGCTCTCGACTTTAAAAAAAAATAAATCAAAAATTAGGGTTTTTGCTTTTTCAACCAGCCATCAACAATTTTCAAAAACATACAATTTGGGTCTTCTTGCAACGAGATTCTCTACAAAGCCCATATCTTAGATTATTTTTGAAAAATCTCCCTGTTTGAAGAAAAAATTGGCAAGCTAAATTTAATATTTGTGCAGAACTTGTCTGAGCATAGTCAAGTTTATAGTCAATCTTCAAGTTTTTCAGTATGGAGTACTCCCCCATTGAATTCAATACCAAATTAGTGTTGTATCATGATTTCATCAAAACTTGTGAAACTAATTTACATCATATAAAACCAGTGTTCAATTTCTGTGCTTTGGAAGATGCAAGCAAAGTTGTAATCAAACACCTTGGTCATTTTGTACTATTTGTAATAGCATCAATTCTTGTCCCAGTGCAAAGTCTAGAGTTTTTAATTACTTGTATCAAGCATTACAATCTTGCAACATGAGAAATTCAAACAAAAAATAGAAGAGTTGTTTGCAGCCTCAAGTCGGACATTGTTGAAAAGTGCTTTTCAATACCACCCTGGTCGGAAAATTTGGTCATATCCATTGAAGAACATGAAAAGGTGCAGTATAAGCAAAAGGAAAAGTATCAAAAAAAGTTGTATGATTTCTTTCATTGGAGAATCAAGAGAAGTGTCAAAAGCATAAAGTTGCAGAGCTGCCAAGTTATCAATTAGTGACTCATCTTTTGAGGAATCAATTTTTTTCAAGAATAGAACTCATAAAGCAGCTGAAGATGTCAAAGATTTTCTAAAGTTTGATTACACAAGGCAAAGAAATCCTGGAAAATTAGAATATTTCCTTAGATAGTATTAATGCTCCTAACAATGAGGCAGTTTCCAGCTTTTTGGTGAATGTGGTTGAGATTTAAAGCAACAAATTTCTTTGAGCTTTCTTTCTATTATTATCTCATGCTTTCTTTCTATTCTTGGATCGTCCTTATCCATTCTTTATAGAAGAGAAAGAAAGAAAGTTGTAATAGTTGGCACTTTCCCTATTTTTATGCTTTCATAGGTTATTAGATGCTTATCTTGTTTTATTTTTAGAAATAAAGCTTGCATGTTGGAAAGTCTTGTTGTAAAAGCAAGGATATTTTAGGGTTCCCTAGTCCTCTACTTGTGTATAAATAAGGGCATCCTTTCCCATTTTTCTTTAACTATGCTTGTGATAACAAAACGTTGAGCCTACTATTGCCTTCTAATTGCTATTGAGTATTGTTCACTTAGTGTAAGAGAAAATTTCCAAGCCTCTTTTAGCTATAAGTTATTGTTTAGTTCATGTGTTATTTGTGTCAAGTGTATTATGGTTTGATGGCTAAATTGTAAGCTTGTTATTGCTACAATCCTATTATCCAAGAAGTGTTATCCTTATCACTTGAAATTTGAGAAAAGGAAATATTATGACTCATTTGCTTTGATATACTATCATAGGTTTCCGTTTTATGTGTTCTGCTTACATGATCTCTATTTTAGCTTGCATTGAAAGTGTAGTAGATGTGTGTTGGAAGAAATTTTGTTTAAGTATTTGTGTCAAAGAATCATTCCTTGTTCATTTCTAACTCTCAAGCTCTAAGTTTACTTGAGTAGTTAGAAACGCCATTAGAGTAGGCTTAGTCATAGTTGAACTTCTAAAAGAGAAAATGTTAGCTACGACACTTGAGTTTTATAACCTTATGCTCTTAGTTGAACAAAAATATTGGAAAATTCATTTTAGTTTACTTTCTTTAAGCAACATCAACAAAGAGGGAGCCTCCCCTCCTAATTCAAAGAGTAGTTTATCTGTGCATAGTTGTTCATTTCTAATTTGCATTCCAGAGGTGTGAATTGAAACACCAAAAAAATTAAAATACACAAATGAATCTTTGAAACTAGCACCATCCCCAACAATGATACCAAAAATGTAGAGGCCTACTAATGTTCATGAAACTTGGTGTCAAACACACAATTCAAAGGAGGTCCTACTGAACAATTCATTAAACCCTTGAAAGACCTTCATTTAATTTATCAACCAAGGCTAACATAATTTTTTGATGGTGTTGGAATTGTATGTGCTTTCAAATACTCTTCACTACCTATATCATTATACCATAGGTGTTTACACATTGGAAATCCTAAATTGCATAACAGTGAAAAGAGGTAATATTGAAGTTATTGCTACTTTTACTTACAACTAAAGATTGTGACTAGTTCACTGTCAAGAATTGAAGTATGTATTTAACCAAAACTTTCTACTCAACTAAATTGAATAACTCTAGAGAACAATGCATGGGATAGTTGAAACATGAATACTAGACAAAATCTTATTTAGATTCATCACATGAAGAATCTGATTAAGATAAACATAAGTATGAAACTAACTACTATAACATAAATAAATGTATAGAGAATAAAGTGGGGAACAATTACCTTGAGTGGCCCTTGCTCAAGTGACGGTCACCACAAAGTGAACTCAAATCTAGCTCCTGAAACTAAATTAACATAATAGTAACTAAAAATATTTGATTGCATAATTCAACATATCACAATCCAAAGAGATTCTTCATGAATATCTTATTCATAAGATCATGATTGAGAAACAAAACATTATCTATGTAAAAACCGAAACTAAATGAACATATCTATCTACTATATTCTCTATTCCAACTTAACTAACTAACTCAACCATCAAACCATTCATATAGGTACGAGGGAGTCTTATTAGAACAAGGACTCAAGACAAAAATCTATCATAAATCACCACCCCCTACAAAATAGAGCATGACAAATTCTGAGTAATCAAAAGCACAACTAAAAAGTAAGAAGAATTAAAATAGGGTTGTAACTCTTTCTATAATAGTTTTAACTAAGACGTGGACTGTAGAAATAATCACTTTAGATTCCCAATTGTAGAATAATTATTCTCATTTAGTGGTTTTATTAAATGATGTGATGATTCACAATAATCTTGACAAGTAGACACCTCCATTTATGTAGCTGCTATGTTCTTCTAACTTCCCATGCATCACTACTAAAACTCCCTTTGGCTGTAGGTTGTGCCTTCCAGTTGTTGTGGGCTATAGTCTATTGGCTTAGCTACAAAGAGTTAGTTCACACAACATCTACACAATAATAATAACCATAATTTAAACATAGATATTCATTGTATTTCATACACATCCACATATTAATCATGTAATAACTATCAAATCATCATCATATTTCCATAGACTTTAAACTAGGTCCAAGTTTGCATAATGAATATAAAAGATAGTAAATTTCAAGGATATATAGGAAATAAGTGTTTGGAGATTTCTAAAGTATGCATTAAAATAATAGAAAACTAACTAATAATAGGACTCATCAATTTTTAGTCATCTCCAAAGCACTAGAAACCACTGGATTTAGATCTGCATCCATTTGAGAAGCCATAAGCTCTCCCTTGATAGAATCCTGGATAACATCCATCCTAGATAGATCCTAGTCCAGTACTACATTGTCATCACCAAGATGCAAACCCATTGGATTCACCTCTTGTTGGTCAAGGTCATCCAACACATCAAATCTATTGAATACTCTCTCATCTTTCCTATCTTTAAGGGTTCTTTTCTATTCTCTATCCTTGTTCCTATATTTCACTAGAATAAAACCCATTATCATCTTCCTTCCGCATAGTAGGATCCTTCCCTTTTTCAACCTTAGAGGGTTTACGAGCCAACATATTAGAATTTTCTCCTACAAGGTTAATTCTCTAACACTTTCTATGTAAATGACCATATTCATGGAAAACCCTACAATGGAAGGGTAGGGCTTCATAATCGAGTTGTTGGATCCATGAGGAAGAACCTACATGGATTTTGAGAGAGTCTAGTAGAGGATTATTTAAATCAATTTCAATACAAATTCAAGCAAAATAAATTACCTTTTTATCCAGTGTTTGTTAGGACGGACCCATCGACTTACCTGGAAATAGAGCAATCATATGCAATATGTCATTTCTCTGAAACTCTAGTGGGAACCATGGGAGCCTTACCCAAATCAAGACACATGTCGGGAGTTCCTCCATAAGGTTAAATCTAGCATGCCAACATTTTAAATATAATCCAACTTGATTATAGAAATAAGGTTGTCCTTCAAAAGTCTTATTATGATCAGCCATGCAATTGAAAATCCATCATGAAATAGTTATTGGTTGCTAGCATAGTCTCCATCTCACCTTCAAGGTTCCAAGTTTGATGAGCCCAAGATTCTAGAAATGAAAGAGATACACAGATCCCCATGAATTTGAAAATTAGATCATGGTTAATCAGATAATTGGCATCCTCCTCAATAGATTCCAGTTGAATCACCAAGACTAGATGATCTGCACTCCTTTCAAGGAAATCGTTCACTTTTGGGATACGAGGACCACTATTCTGAGACAAGCCCTCTCCATTTGAATATTTTCTTAACTTAATAGAATCTGCATGCATGGAAGGGGAGGGATCACTCCCAAAAACAACCTCTACAAAAGGCATATTTTGGTGAAAGCTCAAGCCTCTGCTTGAGGCCATAACCAAGAGAAAAAAAGAATCCAATGAAAAAAGAAAACTCAACACCCAAAAACCTTGATAGAACTCCACACACAACCCCACACAACCTTGAACTAGCTTTAGAACCAACCCACACCCACTCAATAACCAACAAAAGACACCCCACACAAATACCACCCTCAGTCGAACACATGTAGCAACACCCATAAGCGGATAGGGCTTTTATACCCTTGTGCATGCCACAAGAAAACATAATCTTAACCCTAAATCTAAATTAAATTATTGAAAAAATTCAATGCTAGCACACACACTTGAAATCTTACCAAAGCTAGAATTTAATGGAATTTACTTGTGTGAGGCATAATTCCCACTTTTTGGAGGCATCGTCAGTACATGGGAGAGTCATTGCAAATTTTATTTAGATTGACATCTTGCTTCAGAAAGAGTACTTCAAAGCATTGAAAAGATACAAAATCTATTGGGAGTGTTTAATTGCAGGGAAGGAGGATATAGTGGGCTAGGAGAATTAAATGGCCAGTTGGACCTTGTATCATTTTCAATATTGAATCTCAATAAATTTCACTCACTTCTTATTAGAATGAATGAATGAAATAATTTTAATAGCTTCCATGAGGCCAAATCAACCTATGGGACCCAAGAACAACACAACATCCCAAGCCAAAATACCTAACTAGTTTGTAAACCCCTCTTGAGTTCAAACCTTTTGTAGTGAGAAGAGATTATTGTTTTCTTTTAAAGATCTCCCACTAACAAATTAAATTAAGAACATCAAGTTGGTGAAGTATATATACATCGAAGAAATCAATACTCAACCCTTCAATATTTAATTCACCATAGGCCAATAAATTTGTTCAACTGTCAATACATTGAGCACTTCCCATAGACTTGTTGACACTTGTCTCTATTCCAAAGACTTTATGTTTGAATTTGGGTGTACCAAAACTTCAGCCCAGAATAGAACTTATGTCGTTGATCTACAATCATTCGATGATGTATTGAAATCAATATAAAACATAATTTATTTTCTAACTCAAAAATTTCATGTATGTTGCTACCAAATGCCAACAATAATAATCTCCTATTTACAGCAAAAAGTGTTGTACAACTCATTTATTTCACATACATTCCAAATTAAGAAAATGACATTAAATACTATTATGGTTAGGTTTCTTTTTCACTTGTTTTCATGGATTTTATTGTTTCCTTTCTTATGAATAGGTCACGACTTGTTTTTAGGGGTGTAATAATTGATATTAGGCTTAAGAATATTTTTTAATATGAATTTACTTTTGTTCTACATGTGATTAGAATGGTGCAAGGAGATATTTTGCTTGCAACGATCTATGAGGCTTTGGAGAATGTGGTCATTGGATTGAGGTTTCATGCTAGAAATGGTTTATGACTGGTCATTTTGATGGGCCATTGGCCCCCTTTCTAGTTGAAGCTATTGGTTGCAATGTGGAGGCTTGAGGGAAAAATTGTCCTAGGGCCTCAAATTCCTAAAAGAGGTGTTAAGGGTATCTAATGATGCTTCTATGGACTTTTCTTTCTTTTTCTCTAAGGATGACATGATTGGTTTTGGGTAGATAGTGTTTAATAATTATAGATATGATAATGTCAAAAGAAAACAATAGTATAAAGATATGTTAATAAATGTATCTCATAATGGTAATTTTTCTTCATGGGAATTTATTCTCAGAAACGATGAATTTTACCACACCTTTAAGGATTTTGATCTATAATGGTTCCTCTTTTTTTTCTTTCTTATTTTTTTAATATTTGATACAATGCAAATAAATTACATAAAAGAGGGCAACTAGCAAGCTACCCAAAAAATATTTCTGAGTTTATGGGATGGCCTCCATAGCCAAATTCACTTACCAAAATAAATCACCACAGGCGAAATAGATATCCATCGAAGACATCAACACTTAGCCCTTCGATATTTAATTCACAACAAGACACACATGATGTTAGTAAAAAAATTGGCAAGACATAAGTGCCAACAATAAGTTGTAGATGGTTTGACATATTAGTCTGTCAAGCATCAATAAAACAACCCAAGATAATAAAAAACCAAAGGCCAATAAAGTTGTTCAACTACTAATACATTGATCACTTCCCACAAACTTGTAGACACTTATCTCTATGTATGAATTTGGTTGTGTCGGAACTTTAGTTTGGAGTAGAAATTATTTCATTGATTTGCAATCATCCAATGATACATATGCAAATCTATTTAAAGTTTTAAATTTTCCAAGTAAATTAAGCATTATAATTTATCATTTGATATTTTTGCTACCCATATTATGTTTTTTCAAAAATTTAGCAACACATTTGTCAAATAATTAATTTAATAGTTTTGAATATTTTTATAATTCGCCATTGAACTTATTTTATTTGTTTGAATACAATTTTAATTCGCTAACAAAATTATTTTATTTGTTTGAATACAAGTTTAATTTTCCAACATTTTTTTGAATACAAGCATAATTCACCAAAAAAATATTTTATTTGTTTGAATACAAGTATAATTCATAAAGATTTTCTACAAATTTCTAGTGATTTAAAAAATCGCCAATAAAATTAATATTTTTTCCAAAAAAGAAGAAAGATTTTGCAATAGAATTAATTATTTTTTAAAAATAATGAAAGATTTTCCAAGATTTTATCTCTTTTTCTAGGTGGCTTCTTAAAGTTATCCATGTTCTACACCTTCTGATAAAATATTGGGTAAAGGGCATGCACAATCTATCTCAAGAGAAAAATAATTGTAGGTTGAGTGTGAGTGAGAGGTCATTGTCATAGGGTGTGTGTCTTTGATATTGTGAATGTGTGAGAGTGAGTGACAAGATATCTTCTAGAAGGAGGATTGGAGCGGCCTTGAGAAGGGTTGTAATATTTTCATTTGTGGAGTAGAGAGAAAGAGCTTATGAGGAGAGAATTTGACTTAGAGTTTAGAGTATGTGTGAATAAATTTTTAAGATGTTAGATGGTCTTAAAGGGTAGAAAGATGCTCTGATGATAAGAAAAGAGAAGTGCAAGGAATCTAAACCATGGAGCAATACTTTTTTGTTTTGGGGTAAAGAAAGCATGAAATAACTAATGAGATGGGTAGTATTGTTGGAACATTATTTGTGGAGAAAAATATTGAAGGCCCCAAGAGGGTAGAGTTTGCATGTACTAGATTATGTGATGTGTTTGATGAGCACACAGTTATATTGAGAGGGGGTGAATCAGTATAACAATATTCTTTTTCTTTTAAAAATTATTTAATCACTTTAATATTTAATCAAAATTAGCACATGTAAAATCAAACAATGAGCAACACAATTTACGTGGAAACTCTTGCGGGAAAAAACCATGGAAAAAATATTGTTTTTATTAATCTTCTTTTTACAAACTTTGCAGGCACCAACCTACTAGAGGAACCAACCCCTCATTCACTTTGTGAGCACCAACCCACTAGAGGCACCAACCCCTCATTCAATTTGTGAGCACCACCATACAGGAGGCTCCAACCCCTCATTCAATTTTCTTCTAAATTTTGCTATAATTTCAGTCACCAATCTGCTATAATTCTCTTCTTCAATTTTCTATAATTCTCTTCTTAAATATATTATAAACTGATCATAAATTTGTCACAAAATTATCACAATCTCCACATGAAAATCTTCTATAAACTTCTTCCACTCTCTTCATAAATCTACAAATGGTCTTATAATCTCTTTATAAATTTGCAAATGATCTTTACAATTTGCACTTCATAAATCTAGTGTATATGTCTTATTTTTTATCCTTATTAATTCAATGCACACAGACTCTTACCCCCATTCTCCATCTCCATTTATATCTTCCAATTTATGTATTTCATTTTTTAAAAGACATGTCTCTTCTCAAAACTTAACTCTACTAAAAATAAATCACACCTCTTAATTAATATCTTTCTTAATAAATCCTCCAAAATGAAATCTCACCTTTTGGTTTATTTATTTTCTTTAAAAACAAAACACAACTCTTAACAAATCATACCCTTTGGCTTTCCTCATGCTAATCAACACTTTATCTTTGATTAAGACAGTAAAGTTTGTTTTTTCTTTGAATAAGCAAAAGTAAATTTCATCTTTTAATTATACTTTTATTTATCCTAAAAAAGAATTCAATTTCACCTCCTTTATGTGAATTGTTGTCTAATAAAGTTATTGATGTTCCTTTTTTGGCTCATTCAATTTTTTATTTTATTCAAATTTTTTCCTATTCTTCTTGTCTTATTCAGTCTTTTCCTTTTCTTCTTGTCTTCTTGTTTTATTCTTCTTGTCCTATTAATTTTTTGTTTTTTGAAAGCTTAGCCACTTTGGATATAACCGACCACTTTTTTTTGTTCATTATATATGTTCCTGATGTCTTAAGGAATTTCTTTAATGAAATCAATGACAAATCTTCAAAAATCTCCCCTTTTGTCATTGATGGCAACCTCTCAATGAAATGAAATTTGAATATACAATGCTCCCCCTTCTCTAATGCTCCCCTTGTCTCAACTTCCCCCCCTTTGAAATCAATGAAAAAGGAATCTATAGAGTTGTAATATAGTGCAATGAAGAGTTCCCCCTTACGAATAGATCTCCTTAATGATTGGAAATAGATGGTATCACCCCTAACTTTTTCCTAAGAAACTCAAAAGTATCTTTCGGAAAAGGCTTTTTAAATATATCCTTGTCTTGTTCTTTAGTGGCAACATATTCCAATTTTACTTGTTGATCTACTACTTGTTCCCTTAAAAAATGATATGTGATGGGGAATGTGTTTAGTCCTTGAGTGCATCACTAGATTCTTGAAAATTTTAATGGAACTTGTATTATCAAAAAATACAAATATTGGGCGATCATATTCTACTTTTATATCTTTTAAATTTTGTCTCATCCAAAGAACTTGGGTACAAAATGATGTTATTTATTCTGCTTCAGCAGTGGATATAGAGATTGAAGTTTGTTTCTTACTAAACCATGAAACAAGACTGTTGCCCAAAAAGAACGCACTACCACTAGTACTCTTTCTGTCATCCAAACTACCAACTCAATCAACATCTGTATATGCTTTTAAGGTGAAGTCTTCAACTCTTAGGTACCATAAACCAAAATCAATATTCCTTTCAAGTATTTGAATATTCTCTTCACTGCTTGTACATGTGTCTCTTTAGGAGCATCTTGAAACCTTACTACTATCCCAATTGCTTGCATAATATTAGGTCTTGAGGCTATCATATAAAGAAAAATTCCTATAATAGATCTATAGAGAGTTTGGTTTGCATCAGGATATTCATCATTCTTGCTTAACTTACATCCTGTGATCATTGGTGTACTCATAGAATTGTAATCCTCCATTCTAAAAAATTTCAACATTTCTTTAGCATACTTAGTTTGTGAAATAAAAATTTCATTATCAAATTGAGAGACTTGTAATCTTAGGAAGAAAGAGAGTTCACCTAACATGGACATTTCAAATTCTTCTTTCATTTTCCAAGCAAAGTCTTGAAACATTCTATTTTTGTTGCCTCTAAAGATGATATCGTCTACATATACTACAACAACCAATTGATGATCATTTTCAACTGTAAAATAGAGATTTTTGTTTTCTACACCTCTTTTGAACCCTTGTTCTTGCAAGTATTTGTCCAATATATACTACCAAGCCCTGGGGGATTTTTTTAATCCATAAAGAGTTTTCTTGAGTTTGCATGTACATAGTCTTTGTTTTCTGACAAGACGAATCCTTCAACTTATTCAATATAAACCTCCTCTTCTAGATGTCCATTGAGAAATTTTGATTTGACATCCATTTGGTAAAGTTTGAAGTTTTTGTGGCAAGAAAATACTAGGAACATGTCCTTATATCCTCTAATTGTGCAACTGGGGAAAATGTTTCTTCAACCTTACTTTATTCCTTACCACTTGATCTTCATTTAACTTATTTATGAACACCCACTTGGTACCAATTACATTTTTATCCTTGGGTCTTGGGATGAGTTCCCAAGTTTCATTTCTCTCTATTTGATTTAATTATTCTTCCATGGCACTTAACCAATGTGATTCTTTGCTAGCTTCCATAAAATCTTTGGGTTTAATTTTAGAAATTAAAGACATATGTCCTAGTGTGGCAGCCAATCTTCTCCTAGTTTGGATTTTTGTATCCATATCTCCATTAACTAAGTCTTTTGGATGATTTTATAAACAAATATTGATGGTTTTTTAGGTGCCTTTTTTGGTGTTGTAGATTTCTCATTTTCAACTTCTTCCTCTTCTTCTTCTTTGTAACTTTCTTCTTCTTCATGATTAATTTCTCGAGTTATTTCTCGTAGATGGATGTTATCATTTATATGAATATTTCTACTTTCAATGATTTTGTGTAACCTTTTATTGTAGCACCTAAAAGCTTTGCTTCTTGAAGAATAGCCAAGAGATATCCCTTCATCAGATCTAGCATCAAACTTGCCTAAACTTTCTTCATCTCTCTTTATATAGAACTTACTACCAAATTATACTTTAAAGTGCTTAACTATGGCAGGCCTACTTTTCCAAAGTTCATATGGAGTCTTATCATGATCAACTTTGATTTGTGTTTGATTTAGAATATAAACTATTGTATGCAATGCTTCTCTCCAAAATGATTCTAATAACTTTGAATCATTAATCATGGTTCCTGACATTTCTTGCACCGTTCTTTTTTCCTTTCTACAACTCCATTTTTGTTGTGGTGTTCTTGTTCACAAAATTCCTCAAATTCATTTGAGGTAATCTCACCACCTCTATCTGATCTTAGACATTTAATTTTTAATCCAGTTTCATTTTCTACTAAAGCCTTAAATATCTTAAATTTCTCTAGTGCTTCAGAATTTTCTTTCAAAAAAGTTACCCAAGTAAAACTAGAGTAATCATCAATTAACAACATAAAGTAACTTTCACCTTGCATACTCTTTGTGCAGGTTGGTCCACAAAGGTCTTTATGGATAAGCTTCAATGGTTTAGATGTTGAATACTCCTTTATTTTGAAGGTGGCCCTTATTTGCTTCCCAATTTGGTAGTGATTACAAATAGGATTTGATGGTTTTGATATCTTTTGCATGTCTCTTACTGCCTTTGTATTGTTGATTTTGACAAGATTGCCAAAGTTGATGTGTCCCATCCTTCTATGCCAAAGCCAAATTTCATCTTCTTTTCCATAAAATATTTCTTACCTTTGTTTTCATTTATGATGTAGAGGTTATTAACTTTCCTATTTAGTTCTTCTATCAATCTTCCTTCTTGATTTTACATCCCTCTACATGAAATGAGAGAGTATGACCTTGATCACATAACTGGCTTACACTTAGAAGATTGTGCTTTAATCCTTTAACATGCAAAACATTCTTTATTTGTGTTCTATTGTATAGACTAATAGTTCCCTTTCCAATAATATTGACTCATTGTTCCTCCATCTATGTTTATAATGTGAGAAATTTACTTTTTCCACCAGTCATGTGATATGAGAAGCCACTACCTACATACCATTGTTCTCATCTTGAGTGTGTAGGGTAGTTTGTATTAACATGGATCTCTCTTTTCTATCTTATTTCTTTTTTTTCCACACGTTTGAATTCTTCTCCTTTTGTTCCACGAGGGTGTCTTTCTTGTTGTCTTGCTTTGGGGAATCTACAAAATCATGCTGTGTGCCCACAGTTATTACATTTAAAGAATTCAAAATTGTAAAGTAGAGGTGCAAAAGAATTGTAATTCCTTTTATCAACCCTAGAGGTATTCTTATCCTTGTTCCAACCAAAATTTCTTATATGATTCCTATAGTTTATTGTCTTATGACCAAAACTATTGCATGTGAAATAATAGCCAATGAAAGAATGATGGTACTTAAAGTAATATGTGCTTTCCTTTGTGGAAAGATTTTTCTAAAAGTGTTCTTATTCTTTTGATATGTGCTTGGTTTTGATGCCACGTGACTTTTTTTTTCTCTATTGCATTCTCCTTTGATGGGGATTTTAAGTGTATTAATATAACTTTGTTTGATTCTACTTGTGCCTTTTCTTTGTTTTCTTCATAACCAAAACCAATTTTTATAGCTGGTGATCTTTGTTCACTTATGATATTATCTAGGATTTTGGTGTTCTTTTCAAACTTGAAGGTTGTGTTTAACTTGGTGGTCGTCTTCTCTCCTTCCTTATAGAAATAATCTCAAATTCTATCGTCCACACGTTTCTTCCTTTATCTTTAATTGAGATCTGATTTATTCTTTAATTTTCTTAGCTTCCTCAATTTGAACTTTCAAATCGCTGATTGCTTTTTCTTATTCTTCATTTTTTTTGGTCTTTTTACATTCTTCTTGAAATAGTTGCTTGTACTTTAAATTCTTCTTCCTAAGTCTCTCAATTTCATCTATATAATGATAGAGCTCTTCCTCACAGCTTTCTTCATCATCATCTTCATAATCATATTTGATCTTCTCATCCTATGTGAGTGCTTGTTTTCTTTATCATCATTTTCGATGATATTGCCTTCTATTTCAAATGCCATAAAAAGAATTTCTTCTCTATAACTATCCCAATCACCTTTTTTGGATGAACTATCATCTCTATAAGCATAGAGACTATTCTTGTAATCAAAGGATTTCTTCTTATTATTGTTTTTATCATAATTGTGACTATATTTGTTTCCTTTCTTTGTATAAGACTCTTCTTCTTCATCACTATCACTTTCTTTCAACTATGGGCATTTCTTAATAAAGTGACCTACTTGTCCACGATTAAAACATTTAAATTCCAATTTTCCCTTGTTCTTTCTTTTTAACTTCCATACAAAAAGAGCTTCATCCTTGTATGTTTCTTCCTTAGAACTCTCACTTGGTATAGGTTCTTTATTCTTTGATCTTTTTGAGGCTTTGAAGGTTGCTTTCTTTTTAGATGTATTATCTTTTTCAGTCCTCATCTCATAAGCTGTGAGGATTCCATGTAGCTCATCCATGGTTAATGTATCCAAGTCTTTCATCTCTTCTATAGCATAAACTTTAATATCAAATATTATGAGAAGAGATCTTAAAACCTTTTGCACTATTGTTGATTCTTCTATTTTTTCACCAAGACCCTTTATGGTATTAACTATCTCATCTACTCGAAGTAGATAGCTAGGAATATTTTCTTCATACATCATCTTTAGACTCTCAAATTATCATTGATGGGTTTGAAGTTTTTCTTTTTTACTTTTTGTCTCTATTTTATTTTTTAATTTGTCCCACATATCCTTGGCAGATTTGCAATGCATTACTTTCACAAGTTCTAATTCGGTTAATCCAGATAAGATTGCATTCTTGGCTTTAGCATTATTTTCACTTGCCTTCTTTCCTGATGAATCTATTGGAGGATTTGATGGAGCTTTATATCAATTTACCACTAATTTTCAAATGTCAAATCCTAGGGAACTTCTATTAGTTTCCATTCTTAAACTCCAAAATGCATTATTTTCCCATCAAAAAATGGAGCCTTATTGGAAGATAATATTTCTTGTCCACCCATGTGTGCTCTTTAGATCTACCTTCTAGTTTGTTAGACTAATTTGAAGGAGTCAGATCTGATACCAATTGATGAGCACACAATTATACTGAGAGAGGGGTGAATCAGTATAACAATATTCTTTTTCTTGTAGAACTCATTTAATCACCTTAAGATTTAATCAAAATTAACACATATGTAAAATCAAACAATGAGCAACACATTAACAACATAATTTACGTGGAAACTCTTGCGGGAAAAACCAAGGAAAAAATATTGCTTTTATTAATCTCTTTTTATAATCTTTGTAGGAACCAACCTACTAGAGGCACCAACCCCTCATTCACTTTGTGAGAACCAACCCACTAGAGACACCAACTCCTCATTCAATTTGTGAGCACCACCCCACTAGAGGTACCAACCCCTCATTCAATTTTCTTCTAAATTTTGCTATATTTTTAGTCACCAGTCTACTACAATTCTCTTCTCTAATATAGTATAATTCTCTTCTTAAATCTGCTATAAAATGATCATAAAATCTGCCACAAAATTATCACAATCTCCACATGAAAATCTGCTATAAACTTCTTATAGTCTCTTCATAAATCTACAAATGATCTTCTTATAATCTCCTTATAAATCTGTAAATGATCTTCACAATTCACTCTTCATAAATTTGGTGTATATGTCTTATTTGTTATCCTTATTCATTCCACATATACACACTCTTACCCACATTATCCATCTCCATTTATATCTTCCAAGATATGCATTTCCTTTTTCAAAAGACATGCCTCCTCTCAAAACATTACTCTTCATTAAAAATAAATCAAACCTCTTAATTAATATCTTTCTTAATAAATCCTCCAAACTGAAATTGCACCTTTTGGTTTATTTATTTTCTTTAAAAATAAAACACAACTCTTAACAAATTGCACCATTTGGTTTTCCTCATCAAAAATAAAACACAACTCTTAAGACAAAGTAAATTTTGTCTTTTAATTATACTTTTATTTATCGTCAAAAAGAATCACACCTCCTTTATGTGAATTGTTGTCTAATAGGGTTATCCCTATTCCTTTTTTGTCTTATTCAATTTTTATTTTATTCTAATTTTGTCCTATTCATATTGTCTTCTTTTTTTATTCTTCTTGTCCTATTAAATTGTTGTTGTTTGAAAGCTTGGCCACTTTGGATATAATCGGCCAGTTTTTTCTATTCATTATATATGTTCTTGTTGTCTTAAGGAATTGCTTTAATGCCATCAATGAGAAATATTTAGCAGTTTTTTGAGAAGATCTCCATGGGAGAAGGAAAGAAAAGAGAAAGGGGAAGGTGAAGAAATGGGAACATATGGTTTCTAAGTTGATGGAGCAAATAGTGCATCCCAAAATACATCCACAATGGTTGAAGGAGCTTCAAGTCTTGAGAATTAAGCATGGAGAGGAGTAGTTACCTTGAGAGGTAGAGAGGAAGTGGTGTTTTCCTATGAGCAATGCAAACCTATTTTAAAGAGCTATGAAAAGGATAAATGGTACCTAAAGTGTTGCAAGGAAAATATGATACCATTATGGTGTTGGAGTGGTGAAGACACTGAGAGGGGGGTGAATCAGTGTCTTAGATTACTTCTTGCCTTTAATAAAACTGAAACAATATGTGCTCTTACTATTTCAATGATTAAAACATTCATAAACTGAATGCAATCACAAAACTGGAAAGGAGAAGCATTAAAGTAATTAAACACAATATCATCAAACCAAGACAATAAGATTATAACACTATATTTGTCCTGGGTGAAAAACCCTCATGGGGTAGAAAAACCACTCGAAAATGCCTCACTGGCTTAATCTAAAAAACTCACTATTTACAATGCCTCACTAGCTGATTGATATGTCTCACTGACAAAAAAATGCCTCACTGGTTGAAAATGCTTCATTGGCAATATATCAATCAATATCTTCCAATCATTGTTTGAATTTCATACACAGAGTATCATCTTTGTTTCTCTCTATAACATCCTCTGATCTTGCATCACTTAAGATTCAGAGGAAAAAGTGCAAATGCTTTCTCAATGCACTACAAGTGCTTTTCATCCTTTTTTTATAATGCTTTCAAGTACATATACCAAATCTCATGAGATACAACTCTTTACATATTACTGAAAAGAATAACTCTTAACAAAGTATAAAATCAACAACTACCAATTATCTCTCTCTTAATCAACAACTCCTTAATATATTCAGCAAAGCATAAATAATGTTCAAAATATTTGAAGAGAGAATGAACCGAAGACATCATAATTGTCCTACAACCACTTTTACCAAATAACTATTTTACCATAGTTTACACAACAAAAACCACAAGAGTTAACAAGAATCTAGCATAGCAGCCCACATAACCAAAATAAGATTGCAAATAAGCAATGAAATCAAAACTCCTTAACCCTTAACACCCGACAACAAATGGGTAACAAAACTGAAAAACATTAACCCTTAACGAAGTTGAAGAACGGATAGAGAAAACTTGCATTTCCTTCTAGATGTAAAACAAGAATCACAAAAGATGGAGTAGAAACACCTGGAATGCATCAAAAACTTCCATTTGTGGCTGAGAAAACTCGTGTCCAAGTTAAACTTCCATTTTCACCTAAGAGTAAACCCTAGCTAAATGCGCCTGTGCCCTAGCTTGAGAGTTTCTTCAACAATAACTGTTTGAGCATTGTCATTCCATCAAACTGCCAACATTATCATTTCACCCATTTTTTTCAACTACCCATAGAAATGATGAAACCCTAAGCCATGATATCTGAGAGTATTTCATTCATATTTACCATGTGGCCTAGCCATCTTCTTTTTCAAAATTATTTTCACCTTTCAAAACAAGCTTCAGGTTTTATATATGATTTTATATCATATGTGTTAGGAAACTGATGGTACCATTTGAAACTTTAGAATTTGTGAAGTCTATGACCCTTAGGAAAGGTCTTAATTCCAAAGTGTCAAAAATATGAAAGACTATCAATGAAACACAAGATTAGGAGTTTCCCAAAGATGCAAATCATGTTAGTTCCTTGTAAAGAATAAGTTCCTTGTAAAGCATCAAACATAGTAAAAATTCCTTAGCCATAAAGAACATATAAATATCATCACCATTAGACCTTGCAACCATATTTGAAACAATGCCAAAAAAAATGCTACCAAGGTCAATAAACTCCCCCTTTGGCATTCGTGTCAAATAATCCAATTTGTTTAAACACAATTCTGCAACAATCCTGAAACCATAACCACAACCATCAGTAGCACTGCCATAAACATAACCAAGCATGACCTGCAACAATCCTGAAACCATAACCACAACCATCAGTACCACTGCCATAAAAATAACCAATCATGAACATGAAAGCATGACCAAGCATCACATATCTGAGCAATAGAAACCATCTCGAAACATTTGAAACCAAGTTGAGCAATAGAAATCATCTTGAAACCTCTGAAACCAAGCAACACTTTCTCCCCCTTTTGAGAAAAATTCCAAAGGAGAACACAAACTAAAACAAAATTGCAAGATAACCAACAATATCAACAATGCCAAACAAACACCAGCCGGGCTAAGAATAAGCATGAAAAGCTCCCTCTAACTCCATGAAGAGGAGTTAAATCATTGTAAGCTTGTAGATTCTGCCAATGTCAAAGCATGTAAATGTCAATCTTGAAACATTAGAAAACATAGCTCATCCTTTAAGATCTAGATGTTTGTGCATTTAAGATCTAGATTTCATGAGATCCAAATGTCAGATAACCTATTTTCATGACTTTATATAAATCTGCATAAATGCAAGTCCTTGACACCAACACTACCCTTGTGACTTTTTGCAACATGATGTGAGGTCTTAGCAACATAAACATGAAGACAAGGATGATAAAGATAGACTTGAAGAATGAAGACTATTATCAAAATAAGGTACCTTCATTTACCAAAACAGTACTTGGACCATAGTTTATGCACTGCCTTCGACTCCATTGAAAAAACTCAATCAACAATGTCACACTGTCATCACAGTGCATGAATGTAGATATACACTGTTAACATTTCCAATAAAATCATATACCATTAGTTCTCATGCACTTTCTCAACCATTGTTAAAATGGATAAACCCTTGGAAAAGATACATGTCATTGTTAACTCTTCTAGTACTGTTATCATATGACAAAGATATAGACACTGTAAATTTTTCCAAAAACTATTTTGACAAAACATAAGATCACCTCATCAAACATCAATGTGAAAGCATAAACATATTCCAAGGTCATAAAATGAAGATCCAAAAAACTATTCTCAAGACTTGCCTTCATATGCCAGCTTTATCAAACACCAAATAATTGTACCAAGTGTTGAATGCACATACCAAGTTGCTTCCCCAAAAAAAATATCCTGAACACACTGGAAGAAAAGAATCATGTGTAATCTGAACATGAATACTGTGAGATGATAAAATCATATGAAATAGCACAAATCAGGTAACCATTGTCAACATAAGAATAGAAACCATGAAGATCAACCATTGTTAACAATCAAACTGTCACACCAAGTATCACTTACCACCCTTCTCTACAACTTATGAAATGTCCACTGTACTACCCTATCTCAAACCCTATTTCAATACAACTATAAAACTGATATCAAATGATTTCCCAAAATTTTCCATACCTTTGCCACCAATGATACTGAATTGAAAAAACAAATATTTTCCTTTTACCTTTACAACATATCTACCAACACTAAGCAAGAAAATGTGAATTCATGATACAAATTGATCTAAGCATTCACATACTGAGAGAATATACTTAGAATGTCATTTGAAATCACACTGTTAAGAATGTACCATAACAAATGAATGACAAACCAAAAATACCATGTTTCAAGGAATGTTTGTTGTCACACAGCGAAAAGACCATTGTCCTAGCAGCAAGAACATCAAATCAGATATATACCACTATAAGCACTAAATTATAGACTTTTCATTTTTCTAACTGTCCAAGCAACTCCCAAGCACTGAAAAACTCAATTTCAAGCAACATTCACTGTCATTGTCCTTTCAGCTAGCTACCTCTATCATTACATTTTTACAAAGCCAAATATTGTATCCCAACCAAGATCTTAAACAATTAACATTCCATTGTCTTATCATGCTCTGTCATTGAAACTTCACTCATATAAGATGAACCAAGAATTATATTATGTGCACAATAATTAACTATCAAGCATGATATCAAAGTGTTAAGAAATGATGAGATTGTTCAATCAACATGACAAGCTTAATGACAAAGAAAAGAAGATGAATACTTCTTCACTGTCCAAGCCACCATTACTCCATCAAACAACTATATATCTCATGGAAATATTTTTGACATCAACTAACTCATGCACCTTCTGAGAAACACAGACCACTGAAGTTATTAAGCCACTATTTCAAGTAAGGACAAGATGCATATTGAATGTCAAATTGCCATCAATTAGGTAGAATTCACAAGCAATCAACCACAGGAAAAGTATAGGGCAAAGAGTACTGTAACCACTGTCATTGTCACTATGTTGTAGCAAAGAAAAGCAAAGATAAAAAACTGTCCACAAATGGCATGTAGTATTATTGTGTTTCAAGCATCCTTCACACATTTTATACTATGTTTTTATCACAGTCACTTTCAAAGAAGCGTAAAGCATCCACTACAACTTCAGTAGAAATATGAAAACTACCATCCACCAACATGATGATCTATATGAACCATAACATTATGATTGTTACCATCAACTCATTGTCACTATTATTCCCAACACAGACAAGAACTCAGCATGGAGGATAAGCAAAAAATTATGATACTTTTGTGCCTTAACACTATGACTTACACCCTAACATGAGAATCATGATAAATATGTCATGAGGTAACAAAATGCAACTCCTGAAGAACATATAACCAAAGAGCTTCAATTTGATCAATTCAAATTTTCATCAGTGAAAAATAATCTGACAAGATGAATTTTGAAGACAAACTGAAACTCAAGTGATCTCTTAAATATGACAGACCAATTATTTAAATTGTGAATGTCACTGAGAGAAAATTTGTAGAAGATAGAACAACTAATATAACTACAACTTTTACAACCTTCTCGGTTGATATCAATGGGGTTTAATTTATAATGCACTAATCATCTCCCCCTGACTTTGTGTTTCCTTTTAAATGCTTAGAAATGAATCTTGTGCAACATGCACAAGAGTTAGTCCTTCCTCTTATTTTCCTTGCTTTCTTCTCCAGACCTGCAAAGATTCTTTCCTTGGCTTACACAGGTTATCTAATTCTTTGTTGTTTCCAGATGATTTCCTCCACTAACCCCTGCAAAAATTTGTTTTATGTCCAAAACCATTACATCTATAGCATACAACCAAAGATTTATAGTCTCTTATATAACCCTTTAGAGATAATTTACCACAGATTCTTGCAATATGACCCATATGGTTACATCTAAAACATGTGACATTACCAAATTTCTTTTTCCAATATTTTTTT
The DNA here is from genome assembly GCA_007258455.2 of Sequoia sempervirens. Taxonomy (NCBI): domain Eukaryota; kingdom Viridiplantae; phylum Streptophyta; class Pinopsida; order Cupressales; family Cupressaceae; genus Sequoia; species Sequoia sempervirens. The sequence goes on along the minus strand of VDFB02256132.1, from coordinate 241,720,775 downwards.
CTCACATTCATCCAACATTCAGATGCTTTATGACCATGTGAAAAACATGAATAGAAGTAACTAGAAAAAGAACTATTGTACCTCATTGATTGACCTTGCCAAGTAGGAAGAAATCCTGTGAATTTGTGTTCCCTACTTCTTCCTCCTCTGTTGATGTCCTTAAACTGTTTACAATCTACAATTTTAGAGTGAGTAGCATGAAATTTTAAATCTATCTTTTTTCTAGGTGTTTTTCTAACCTTAGAACACTGACCTTCCTCTAAGCCTAAACCACCTTTATCACCTGGAGCTTTCTGCGCACTAATAATCTTGTTCAAAGACATAGAGTTGTTGTCATTGATCTTCTCATCACTTAATTGATTTGATGTTTTATCTATGTTCCTTAGTGAAATCACTTCACATTCAAGTCTTTCTATATTCTGTTCTTTTACCTTAAGTTGGTTTCTAACTTCTTCCTCAATCTTTCTAGCTTCTTCAACTTGTACCTTTGCTTCTACAAGGTCTGAACATATCTTATCTTTGATATATTTTTCTTGTTGAAGTTTCCTTTTTAAATTTTGGTTCTTTCTTCTAAGTTGCTTAATTGTATCTAAAGCACACAAGAGTTCACCTTCCAAATCAACCTCACTTTCTTGTTCATATTCAAAGTTAACTTCGCCCCAAAAATGATCTTCTTCTTCATTAATTTCTTGGTCATTTGAATGTTCATTAGTAATCTCTATAGACTTAGACTCAGTTTGATCTTCTTCAGAATTATGAAGATTTTCACCATCATCACTTTCAGATGAGCCACAACTTATTTTAGTCTTCAAAGATATCTCCTCATGCAACTCGCCATTCTGATTCATTTCAATCTATCTATCCCAAACTTCCTTTGCATCCTTGCAATGCATAACCTTAGCAATAATTTTATTTGGAAAACTATCAAAAATAGCATCCATAGCCCTAGCATTGAATTCAAGAGCTTTCTTCTCCTCATGTGTGGAAGGAGATGTCATAGATACAATGCAACCTCTCTCTACTGCTGCCCACACATCAAACCCTAAGGAAGACAAATATGTGTCCATCCTACATTTCCAAAAATAAAGTTGGTACCTTCAAACTAAGGTGTCCTAAATGTAGGATACTCTATCATTTCTGAGTTATTGTTTATGGTCACTTCTTCATTACTCCTCATATTAAGTTCAGGCAGAGCTTGATGGTTAGTATTTTGCTATGAAATTATTTTTCCCTTATTCCTTCTACTCTTTTCCATATCAGACACAACACTCCAATACTAGGAACCCTTAAGTCGATTAGACTTTATTAATCAAGGGTTTGGATCTGATACCACTTTTTGGAGTGGTGAAGACATTGAGAGGGGGGTGAATTAGTGTCTTAGATTACTTTTTTCCTTTAACAAAAATGAAACAATATGTGCTCTTACTATTTCAATGATTAAAACATTCATAAACTGAATGCAATCACAAAAATGAAAAGGAGAAGCATTAAAGTAATTAAACACATAATATCATCAAACCAAGATAATAAGATTATAACACTGTATTTGTCCTGAGTGGAAAACTCTCATGGGGTAGAAAAAACACTCAAAAATGCCTCACTAGCTTAATCTCAAAAACTCGTTGTTTACAATGCCTCACTGGTTGATTGATATGTCTCACTGACAGAAAAATGCCTCACTGGTTGAAAGTTCCTCGCTAGCAATATATCAATCAATGTCTTCCAATCACTGTTTGAATTTCATACATAAAGTATCATCTTTGTTTCTCTCTATAACATCCTCTGATATTGCATCACTTAAGATTCAGAGGAAAAATTACAAATGCTTTCTCAATGCACTACAAAGTCCTTTTCATCCTTTTTGATAATGCTTTCAAGTATAAATACCAAATCTCATGAGATACAACTCTTTACATATTACTGAAAAGAATAACTCTTAACAAAGTATAAAATCAACAACTACCAATTATTTCTCTCTTAATCAACAACTCCTGAATATATTTAGCAAAGCATAAATAATGTTCAAAATCTTTGAAGAGAGAATGAACCGAAGACATCATAACTGTCCTACAACCACTTTTACCAAATAACTGTTTTACCATAGTTTACACAATAAAAACCACAAGAGTTAACAAGAATCTAGCACAAGCAACCCGCATAACCAAAAATAGATTGCAAATAAGTAGTGAAATCAAAACTCCTTAACCCTTAATACTCAACAAAAAACAAGTATCAAAACTGAAAAACATTAACCCTTAACCAAGCTGAAGAACGGTTTGAGAAAACTTGCATTTCCTTCTAGATGTAAAACAAGAATCACAAAATATGGAGTAGAAACACCTGTAATGCATCAAAAACTTCCATTTGTGGTTGAGAAAACTCGTGTCCAAGTTAAACTTTCATTTTCAGCTAAGAGTAAACCCTAGCTGAATGTGCATGTGCCCTAGCTTAAGAGTTTCTTCAACAATAAACGTTTGAGCATTATCATTCCATCAAACTACCAACATTATCATTTCACCTATTTTTGTCAACTACCCATAGCAATGATAAAACCCTAAGCTGTGATATCTGAGAGTATTTCATTCATATTTACCATGTGATCAATGTCAAAGCCTAGCCATCTCCTTTTTCAAAATCAATTTCACCTTTGAAAACAAGCTTCGGGTTTTATATATGCTTTTATGTTGTATGTGTTAGGAGACCGGTGGTACCATGTGAAACTTTAGAATTTGTGAAGTCTATGACCCTTAGGAAAGGTCTTAATGCCAAAGTGTCAAAAATATGGAAGACTATCAATGAAACACAAGATTAGGATTTTCCCAAAGATGCAAATCATGCTAGTGCCTTGTAAAGAATACATGTGCCTTGTAAAGCATCAAACATAGTAAAATATCCTTAGCCATAAAGAACATATAAATATCATCGCCATCAAACCTTGCAACCATATTTGACACAATGCCAAATAAGATGCCACCAGGGTCAACATAGGGCAACCTTGAAGGAGATGGAAATTTTTTAATCCCATTATTTATCTAACATTCCTTTATTTGAAAGTATTGAGGATTACCAAGCAAGAGAAAAGGAGAAATTTATGATGGAAGATATAAAGATTCATATTGATGAATCGTTCATAGAAGATATTCTATTAGAGGAAGATGAAGATGAGACAAAATATCACATAGTTGGCATGGATGAAGAAGAAAGAAATGTTGCAATAGAAAAAATAAAATAGGATGCAAATTTAAAGGTAATTGGTAATAAAGTGGAAATAGTTCAGGTGAATGCACCTTATAAATACCTTGAGAAGGTACCAATTGAAGAAGAAGAAGAAGAGAATGAGGAGGTATACCTTGGGATGGTACAAGGATTAGAAATTGTAGATATTGAAACTAATTTTTTTGTAGATGAGAGAGTTAATGAGTGTATAAAAAATAAATTTTGGTGAAGGATGGACAACATTGGCTTAAATTCCACAAGAAAAGAAGAGAAGCATTTGGTGGAGGTGAATGGTAGTGGTGGGTTAAAATCCACAAGAGGGGAAAGAAAGAGGAGAAGCACCAAAAGTATTTCAAGTTATGGTGGATACAAATGCATAAGAGGGAGGAAAATAAATAGCCAAACTTGGTGGAGGGTGTGATTCATCCCAGTTAAATGCTAGAAAATACAAAGGAATACTTGTTTCTTCCAGTGTACCTAGAAATAATAAAGCATGATAAATATTTTGTGCATTTTAAAAGGGTGGTTCTACCACTTTTCTTTGATTTATGATTATCATGCTTACAAAATTTTACTCAATGAGTAAGATGTAGAAGCATTTTGATCCATGAGCAATCCTACATCACCAAAAATAGAATAAAGGTGGTTGAGGAGATTTTGGATTTGTGCATGGGTTTTGGTGGCATGCTCAAATGAGTCTAAGGGCCTAAAAATGTTTCAATTGACTTTGGTAATAAAAGGAAAACATAGTTTCATCTTCCAAAACATTAGCTTGAGTCATTTCAATAACAACTAGGATAATGTCAACAACAATTAAGACTTCAACAACAATGGGACAACTTCAACAACAAGGTGAATCTAATAGTTGGTCTATAGACAAGACATGGTGCTATAGACTATAAAGGACATATGTCTTTGTCTTTCGTCTATTTGACTCATTTTATGACCCCAATCTATCATTCAAGATTGATACTTTTCTTAGTTGTATTTTGGTATTTTGGGTGGGTCAATTGGAATTCCTAATCCTTTTCATAGTAAGTTAACTTCATATTGAGATTTGTTTTTATTTTCCAATCTTGGTGACTATTGGTCTTCAAATTGAAGTTTTGTTTTCTTTGTTTTGAGAAATCACTTGGGTGAAAATCATTATCATTTGGTGGTTGTTCTTTCTTCTTATGCTATAACTATTATTTTACAAGGTGAAAATTCCTCATAATTGTATGTGCAATGCTTTTCTATTGGGGCTATTTGTTGGCAATTATGCATATCATGGATAAATCTTAGTTGGAAAAGAAAACAAAAGAACTCTTACATGTACCTAATCAAAGATATATTCAATCAAGAAAAAGGGGAAATGGGTGGTACTTCTACAGTAGCTCCCTGAAAATGAAATAACCAATGTTCATGTGTAGAGAGAGTGAACATGAGAAGGTGAATGAGGGAAAGAGGGAGTGAGAGAGAGCTAAGAGACAACGCTCCAAAAGAGACCCTCAAATTATTCACTAAAAATAAGAGTATTAGCAAAAGAAGAGACAATAGGTTGAGGAAGGATGAAGACACTATGGGAGAAAGTTTAGAATGTAGCCAATGAAGGGGCTTGCAAATAGAGATCTATGTGCAAATTTTGAAAGACACCTATACATGGATAAATCATGTTTTTGTAAGACTTGGGGAAATAAGATAATGTTGGGATTTTTATTGTTATAATCCATAGTTGGTAGAGAATTTGGCATTGTATGTGAGTTAGCACTCTATCCACCATATTATAGCTTGTGAAGACAATTTATGTTTAAATTAATGAAAATAACTTTTTTTTTCTTTCACTTGGTGTATGATTTTGTGGGCGAGTTTGTAGGCTTCTAGGTATAGGTAGTCTTTCATTGGACCCCCTTGCTTAGATTGTATTAAATTTTCAAGTGAATATTCTTAAATTGTTTATGTAGTATTCAAACACACTATGAATTAAATCTACTTCATACCTCTTCAAGATTAATATAAATAAGATACACATGGCCTTTATTCACACGTACAAATTACACAACAATGAATTAAAGTTTATCTTTAGATGACACAATAAAAGTCCTTGTTCTTCCTCTATGATCCTTATCTAATATTTATTATGTGATTTAGACCAAAGGGATGTTATAAAAACAAACTATTTCAAGAAATCATGGGAATACTAACTCATCATTTATATTCAAAATTAGATAAGTAATACATGGCATGTACTCTACTCTTTACTTCTTAAGTCAATTACATGATATACTTATCACAAGAGAAAATCAAGTGAGAAAATAGACTCAAGTTTCACTAGTTTAGAGGAATATTTGACCACAAATTGATTTATGGTTCATTCCAAGATAGATGTAGCAAAGCTAATATTCCCCACAACCATCCTCCCAATAGGTGTGTGATTCTATAAGGAGTAATGGGGAGCATTTCCAACTCAAAAATTATTTCTTCTAATCCAAATTAATATCCAGTGAACTTTCTCCCTCCCCCATCTTGCTTCTTAACTTCCTTATAACCATTAGAAACCCAAACTAAGCTTATGGGTAGTACATAAAGCAAACTAGCACATACCCAAGGAAAAGATTAAAATAAATGGCATTACTTTGGCAATCTTCCAATCTTTTGGTAACCACAACAATCCACTAGAACAAGTGGGAAAATACTACGGTTCAACTTCTTTAGTTAATTATATGTGGTGTTGTAGGGGCTAACTAGATTGATCATAAAGGATCACTTAGACAATGAATCTAGTGTTATATTTATCCACCCTTGATTGGTATAAGATATATGTCACTATCTCTACACCACATAATGCATTGGAATAAAACAAATGGTCAAAGGCATACACTACCATACCATGACTCTAGATATAGGGAAAATATGCCAACATATGACGAGATTGGCATAGTCCAACAATAGAACTAAACAATTGTTCACCTTAACATTGACACAATGGTTAAACCAATTTATGATACAAATCCCACTCTTACACTTTATTTTCCCTGGAACTAGTATTCACCCTCTTGTTTCTTCCTACTTGAACTTACATTCCAACACTTGGCCAACTAGCTAAACACTTGTCATATTTTATTAACCCCTAAACTTTGTGACCCTCCTTATATATTGTTCCTTTTGTTGAATGGGACACCTATTCTTTGATTCTCTATTTGATTTAATTGCTCCTTACAATGGATTAATTTCCTATGGTTTGCTCCATGGTGTATTCATTTTTGGTTTTCCTCAAATGGCTTTAAATCTCCTCAAACTTCAAGTTTTTCATTCTACTACCAACTACCTTTTAGTTTGCACTTCCAAAGGCCCTTTTTGGAATTTTTTTGAATAGTTCTACGTGTCCAATTGAATCCTCATTTTGTCGTCTATCAATTTGTTATTCCTTCTTGTCCTTTCCAAAATTGCTCATGTAATTAAGTTCCAACAACCTCTTTAAATGCACCCCAAGCCTCATGATCTTCCCCCAATTCATATGTTTAATAATTCATTTTTGCAAAGCCTAAGCCCACCTTTCTCATTAAATGATATTCCACTTTCTCACTCTTATCATCCTATCCCAATGATTCACAATGCTCTATGTAGAGTTCATGATCAAAATCTTGAACTTAATCATCTAGTTTGTTTTCATAGCCTTTGTGTTTCTCAAGAGATGATTTCCCAAATCTTAGTCTTGATTACCAACAATCAATTTTCTCAAGGTTCACACCATAATATTTTTTCATAATTGTAATTATCTCAAATGCAAATTTGGAAGTTAGAATGCCAACTATGTTGTTTAACCACTTTTGACTCGGATATAAATTTGGAAGGATGCCACCTTTGTTGTTATTTAACCTATTTTGCTAACTCAACTTGATTACCCCCTCAAGGAACTGAACTTCCCCTTTTACCTATGATCTACACATATTTATTTACATGGAATCACAAAACCATGCACAACTTATTAAGCATTAAAATTGTCATTTGAAGTTATTTGACAAAAACAATATTTTTCAATCTAATTTAAGGTTATATTTTAATAATGATTTCCAACTAGACCATTAATCTTATGACCTTAATAAAGCTACCATAATCAATATATTTATTCCAATTTGTCTTAGTCCATCTAATCTAGGTGTGACTAAAATTACAAAGTTCAACCAAATCAAGTTACTTGTAGCCACCTAAAATGGGTCCTAGGTATTGGTATTTATCACAAACTACCATAACTAGGTGTATCAAGAGAGATGTCCGGAGGAGGGGCACTACAATATGTCTCCAATCAATTTGTTGAATGGGAATAAATCAATATTGCCTCTCTTTAGAAATACATTAAGCAAATACATATTATCAATAACAAGATTAGAAGTAACACACCCTAGAATATTTTTTGGAGGCTAGAATGTTATCTATTGAGAGGGATCCTTGAAATGATATATTTATACAAAGTTAACTTGACAAACTAAAAATTCATAAACTCACATTGTTGTCTAATAATCTTGTCTAATCCATCCCCAACTAAAAGGTAGAGAAAATATTTGAAAAAATGGTTAAAATATTGAGACCTAGGAAGATTTAGCATTGTAAGATCATAGTAAGGTAGAATTTTAGATTAAACAAATCATTATAGACTATTGGAGTAATTAGGACATTGCTTGATAATTAATTAATTATTAGGTCTCACATTACTTTATTCACTTAAGCTAAATTTAGGAGTGTTTTTTATTATTAGATTGGACTAAATAGAGGTTAAATTGTCTCTATGCGTGAGATTAAGACACTTGTCACAATCTAATCAAATCATCATCTAGAGTTTATTTTTTTATGCTTTTATAAGGTATTAACCATTCATCCATATTATTGACATTCATTATTCAATACAAAAGGCATATGAGGTGCTTTTGTGGATCAATTATTTTCTCTCTTGATCGCATAACATATCAATTGTTTTGATCTCTCGTTTGTGATTACTAAGAACTGTCGAGTTCACTATCAACTCCAACATGGACAAGATAAAATTTGGTACTACAAAATCTTAACTATAACTAGAATCTACAAAAATCTTAAACCTAACCAGAACATCCCACATATTAGTATAACATAAAACCTTTAAAAAAATAAATGTCATATTAAAACTAAAGTCATCAAACTACATATTAAAATTAATTAATAGATTTAGTTGAAAATACTCTAAAAATATGTAATTTAAATAAAATGCGGGACAAAACACATTTCTTTCTTTCTTAGTCAATATACAATGACATTAAATACAAATGCACTAATAATATAATTTGTATACACTTCTATAAAATCAATATTCTAAACAAATAAAGATATTTGATTAAGTGCTATGACCATGCTACGTAAAAGATATTAAAGATACTATTGCCACATCAAATAATATAGTATAATCTTAGGTTCATGTTATTTTAGAAAATTAGTTTAGTTTTTTTTTTAATCTTATATAAATAAATGATGAGAATCATAGTTAGACATATTTATTTCACAATGCATATAAAATTTAAAAAGTGAAAAATGATCGAAAATTCAATATAATACCACATTTTTAAATTAATACTATAAAGAATCTTTAAAACACAATTGAGTGAAAAGTATAAAAAAATCATTCTTTATTTATTTTAATTTTCATAAATTATTTTTAATCACTTTTATCTTTTGTTTATTTTAATTTTCATAAATTAATTTTAATTTCACTTATTTTTTTTAATATACATTTTAATAAAAATATTGTATCATTATATTTTACTAAATAATTAATAAATATAAATTGTTTAATACAAATCAATAAATAAAATTAATTAGTCCATAGGTTACATATAGTGTGAGGTTTGAGCCTGAAACAAGTCTCACACCTACAAACCACTATTGAGTCATTGGAAAACAAGTTTTAGTTGTCATTTAATGGTAAACTAGCTGCCATTTGATGGGAAAAACCTCCAAAATATCAATTGAAAGCCTCCAAAATCTCACTTATTACTTAAACGCCAGATAAATATTGATTTTCCAACTAGATGGGAACATTCTATTTCCATTTGTAATGGTTTTTGCCAATTTGATGACAACTTTCTTTTTTCATTTGCATTACTTTATGTTTTAAATCTGTATGCAAATATTTCAAAATCAGATAATACTTAATTTTTTTAAGGAAAAAATCTAGACTTGTCTAAGTTTATTTCATTCTATTATTTAACACTTATTATTAATTGTTTAATCCAATCACATACAACTAGAATTTGCAGCACATGGCATCACACCCACGCACTAACATATTAACATACATATAGTTTTCTATCCATGTAATCCTTGAACCTCCTTTAGATACAAGTGCTAGTTATAAACATTTGTAAACAATAAATGTAATAATATTCATAATAAATATTTAAATATTTAAATATTAATTATTTTATGTTATGTCAAAAATGTATTATTCAAACTAAGAATATTTATTTTATATTGTAAAATATTTAATCTATCAAAATTCACTTGCAGCATAAATTTAATATCATTGTTATAAATATTGAAAATAGATAAAGATTATTCACAAAATATTTATATTACTTTATTATTATAAATATAAAACAACAATATTATTAGTTTCCTAAAGTTATTAAGCTTCTATAATCTATGTATAATTTAGATTGAATAATACAATAATCTTTAAGGGATGGGTGACCTCCCAGGAAGGTCCAATGCTTCACCTCTATGAGCATCACCTAAATACAATGAGTGTTGAGTGGACCATTCACTATCATGTTCTTGTGAACCACTACTCATGAAACATGGGTCAATGAGTTTGACTCGTAAAACTACATGGTTGAATCCTGATAACAATATCATAATTAAATAATATTGATCATTAACAGTGGATTGATTTTATAGGCCCTAATAAAAAGGAAAGATATAATTTACTACATGAAACATTAAGAATTACCATTTTAAGAGCCGAGTTATGTTCATAACCCAACTCCACACTAGATTGTTTTCAACCAGAATAGTAAGCTTGGTTTATAATATACCTATAGGAGAGGACCCAACTAGATTGTTTTCAACAGAATAGTAAGCTTGGTTTATAATATACCTATAGGAGAGGACCCAGTAGTTGTGCACCCTAACTTTGCGCTTCTCAAAATCCTACTTGGAAATTTCAAATCACTCCAATTTTTTTACAGCAGCTTACTTGGCAAGTCCCCTGCTTATAACTTTCGTTTCAAGGCCACATCATCAAATATGATGCCACATCAGCATGTTTTTTGTCAAGGTGTCCAAAAAGGCCCAAAACAACCCTGTTACCAATACTTGTGCATTCACATCATGGGTAGTTGAGCATTGATGTGGCATCATATAATTGGTTGCTTGTTAGATCAAAGGAATACATTTTGTTTAAGTTAAGGCAGTCATGTCACAACTATTGGACATTATATAAACAGCTACTATCATAACTATTGGGCATTATATAAACAACTACTATCTCAACTATTGAAACACACCCTCAATTACTGGGTCCTCTCCCCTATCTATATCTGGACGTTAATGTTCAGATTTTGATATTACAACATTTTACAAACATTTTAATAGATTTAAACAGTAGTCCCGGAAAGCTGACATACATCTTTTTACATCCATTTGTAAAAAAAATGCAAACAAAGCCTACAATGATTTTAAACAATCCACATCTACATTCATATAAATAGTACATCCATCCTTACTGGTACTGAATTATGTTACAGATTTCTTACTTCATACCGGCCCTCGCGCTTGATTCGCAATAACTTGTCATATATAACCCATGGGAAGCTTATAAAGTGCGGGTTGTTCTCATCTTTCCCTTCATAATCTCCACAGCCCCAATAATTGGGATGTAATGTTACATGATACCAGGCAGATGCTTTTGCATACTTATCATCGGAGATGCTTTCCCCATCATCGAACCATGACCTCGCCTCCTTTCTGAGAGCCTTCATTGCTATCATGATAGTTTCTTTCAGATTTCCAAACTTAGAACCACGTAACTTTGACAAAGTGAATATATTTCCACTGACTACTTCTGCTTTCATACTTGACTCCATAATGATAGATTAAAATAGCTAACTTGGAATCATACCAATTTTTGTACATTAATGCTTCCTCAAGATAGTTTTTAAATCCCGTCGACCTTGCCTGTCAACAAATTTTTTAATGACGGTTACCTATTCAAAGGTGCCCTTAAAACATTATGATATACCTTAGTGTAAGTAAAATTATATATAAATCAAATAGATATATCATTATATTTCTATATAAATTTTGACAATCTATCCAAAATCTCTCCTTTCATCTGATACAATCTTCTTAAAATTTTGATTGTATTTTACGGCAAAAATCTCTAAATACAGTCATACGGCCATCAAATTTAAGCCCTAATCCTCATCATAAGTGTTTTTTTGCAACTTCCTTTGTGAATGAATTTATAAAAAGGGCCTCTGTTGCCACTTTTCTAATAGACCTGTAAAGTTTTCCAATAATTCGCTTTGATTCATACATGGGTTTATCCTCTTTCTCCATGAAATCAGGATATTCTTTTGGAGTTAGAGAAGCAGGAATCTGAGCAGGAAAGCCAGTTTTAGGAAAGTCAACTGCTGTTGAAAAGAGTTGGGCCAACTCTAGACAAATCTCACTCCGAGCCATGTTGGGCTCCTGATCAGCATACACAGTATGCCTATTAGATATTATTCCCAAAGTGTCATTTAGCATATAATTTGCAAAATATTCTTGAATCTCCTGCATCATGAAAGCGATCTGGATTAGGGACAGTACAAGATATAGCAGCACAGAATCTTAAGTCAGTTAGCACTGTAGAATATATCGACCTTTAGAAACTGCCATTTCCTATTTCTACAAATGCTAGTAGGCTGATATTCTAAAGAAAAAGGATTTTAATGCTCGTGCAGTGTAGCCCTGCGAGTTATTATTTTAGAATAATACATGGCTACATTATTTTTTAGGATTCCACAAGTTCAAGGTAAAGTTACAGAAACGCATCTACTAAACAGTTCAGCACATAAAGAGGTGCAAGGGACCCGAGCATGTTCCCATACACTTCCTATCAAAGAGTATGCGCTTGAGATGATGAAAATTTCTTACAAGAATCAGGTATGAATGACAAATTTGCTTGAAATGTTCAACGCCATAGGAAGTGTATATTAGTTTGGGATGACAACCTGCAAGTCCACTTGGGCGCACATGGTTCAATATCCAACCAATGCACTTATCACTAAGCATAGGCTTCAATGAAATACAAGGTTTCCAATTGAGATATCCCAAATGTAAAATACAGAGTTAAGAGTGTAATTTGTTATAGATATAAAACTCGGCAGAGCAGGCAAGTGACAGACTGCTAATTCTCTATGTTGTCAAGCACAACACTTGATAACATTTCAAGAGTAAGGACAAAAGAGTTGGAAAGGTATTTTGCCTCATATCATGTGGCCAAATAAGAACCAGAAGAATCGTGGAAAATGGAGCATTGAGCAGCCAGAATATAGAAGCCAGAATCCTTATCATACACTCTATTATGAAGAAATGTATAAGGTTCTTATTGAGGCATCACCTCAAGCAATATTTCAGTAGTACAGGGACTAAATGAAGGATGAGACCTTTCACAAAACACACTATAATGATGGAGAGAAAATATATCTCACACAAGAAAAGATAATTTGTCTACTCAAACGAACAAAGGCAAGGTCGGTTAGACTACACCGGTAGCCTCTTACTAAAGTGATCATACTTAAGGGCCGAAACTTAAATAAATTGGTCGCCAGTTATTCTAAGCTTTAAATAACATTAACAAATGATAATAGCAAAAGCACTAGTCTGTGAATCCCATTATGGAAAATGTTGAATATAAGTGCCAATAATTTCTAGAAGAAGATATCTCAAATCTACATGTACCAATCATACCTCAATTGTCACCTCATGATCCAATACTTCTGCTGGCTTAGCCACATAGTCCATTGGCTGGTCCTGTTGAGGTGGAATAAGAGACTTGTCCCAGCTTACAAAATATTGGTCGCCATCCAAATCACTACCAGAACACTCATCTGGATGGGGTCTGCATACTCAAAAAGATGATAACGTAAAGCTTCGGTAAATTTTATAATCTAAAAAATGCTCTCATGTAGAAAAATGAACCACTTAAAGCATAATGTGAATAGAAGAAAAATGATAGAAGTTTTCAGGTATTTAGACTCTTCCTTCCAGTCCTTTGGGTCAAATGATCAATGTAACAAACAACTTAATGTTGTGAAATTCATAGTATGTACTATGTATATTAAATTTCATGGTATACAATTTTCATGTTGGACTTGCACAAAATCATGTTCCATTTGACTGTTTAGGAATGCATAATTTCAAGGAGGTGTAGATAAATAAAACTTTTGAAGTAATTGTATTTTAGGAATTGACAGAGTCCAAGAGGCCATCCAAAAATCAACTCTCAGATAAATATTTTTAATTTCTCTTCACAATTATTTCAGGGTTCATCACATTGATTCTCAACATGGAATGTTTTTCCTCTACATTCAAAATCGAATATCTCATATGACATGGGATTTGAGAGCAGAAGATTTATCCCAGATTCATATGTGTCACCTTTCTACTTTCCTTTGTGATCACTGTCTATACTCTATGGTTTTGATAAATTCATATTATAGTGGTGTCATCATCCATTGCTAGATATTCCGTGTAACAGATTCAACAGAGTCCTCTGTCCTACACATCCAGAAGTGTGCTTCACCGGTTCGAGCTAATGCTCCTGTCTCTCAGAGCACAAATTGCAAACTGTGAAAGTACAAATTAGCATATATGATACTACATTGGTCGAGATTGTCCTCTACCAATTTATTCAGAAGCTTTGAAAGAGCTGCCGCTTAGAATTCAAAAGAGTGAGCATACTGGTCAATGGAGCTTGTGACCACGAGCAACTGGATTGAAGGTGAGAGCAGACCAAGAGGCTTCTAGAAAGATGGATCAAGATGAGAGATTAGAGAGGAACTAAATCCAAATTAAACCACACTGTTATGCACAACTGGAAACATCAAATAACTGCTGCTTTCATTAACAGAAACCACTTTAAGGGCATGCAACCTCCAATACAAATCACTTTCAAGTTTCAAAGTTTCAAGGAAGACTTCCCCAAAAATTAAATGTACATCCAACATATTCCATTCTAAGTAATTTGAATCATAGTTTGAAAACTTAGACTGCGCAAAAATTGAGCAGCCCAAAATCTGACGAGACTTGGGACAAAGTAAATTAAAAAAAATCCATAAATACACCAAATAAACTTGAAACATGTTTGAGATAAAGAATGACTTTAGAGACATATCCTTTTTTATTATAGTAACATTATTTTAAATCAGGACTTAGTAAACCAAAAGAATAAATGGAATTCAATTACTTTGAAAATTTGAAATTAATTGGGAGACTAAAAACTGCTGAAATTTTCCTAAAAATAGGTGAATATACTGTTTTTCATTTTGTTATCTCAAGCCAAATAAAGGGGAAATCTCTGCTTTTCCACCTGGCACATCCCAAAACATTTTTCATGTTTTGCATTTTAAAATCAGAGTGGGGGTCTAGGGACAGCTATGCCCAGCAAAGTCCAGAGGCAACACCCATCATGTACCCTGTTGCGATATAGGGTGGGGTTGAGGGATGGAATGCCCACCTCCCACACTGCCCCCCCACAACCAACCCCAAATTAGGGCCTTTGAGGCCACAAGGACCTTGATGTTGCATGTCATTTTTCATAATTTATTGTTTTTAACCAATCATTAATATATCCTTTGATCACTTCACAATCAATTGAAAATTTATACCACTCAGAAACTAATAGCTGGAGACAAAAATGACAAATCAACAAAAAACTCAGGCACATTTTTACAGATCCATAGCATGTTTTCTTTACATTAGGTGAGTGTTCGCAAATATTCACTGTCTGTTGTAAAAACTCAGAGAGTCTCACTGAGAAATTCATGATTTTCCTGCAACGAATTGGTATGTGAATCCCTAGTGAGTTACTTCAACTTGTCAGGCAGGAAAACTCATTCGTTTGATGAGAACTTGCAGATTTTGTAAACTATGGTCCCACCAATTTTATAACTGAGGAAAGACATTGTATCATAATAAATGAATGTGGGATAAAGAATAATAAGAGAAAGGAAGAGAAGAAGAATATCATATATGAGAGTGGGTATATAAGATGCTCCGCCTCTTCAAGGAGGTGTGGCATTGAAGAGATGTGTCATCCTTCCAAGTGGCACCTTCAAAAGGTAGCTCCTTCCGTTTAAAAAGTAGTGTGTGACTATGTGATGACAAAGCTAGCAATTACAAGTGTCCAAAATACATTTAGGTTCAAGAATGTGCTTTCCTTTCTCATAAGTTCAGCGTTTTCTATCCGAATAGGAACATGCCAGCCAATGAATTGCTTCAAGCACGAAACATAAAATACATTATGGATCCTGGAGGGAAGAAGTTCTAATGCATATCCTACTTCACCAATCTTCTTAAGGATCTTATAAGGACCATAAAATTTGGGTGCTTAACTTGTGATGTCCTTTGTGCTTGAGTGAAGATTACTTATAAGGCTTTAGGTGAAGATACATCCAATCTCCTTTCTAAAATTGGTGTTCAATATGTTTTAAATTTACCTGCTGCTCCATACAATTTTGAGCCAATTGGAGGTTGTCTAAGGAGCTGAACAAAATTCTTGAGGATGCTGAAAGTAATCCTGAACTTTATGCACCTAAGAAGAATCTGAAAGATAAGTATCAATGCTTGGAGGAGGATAGCCATGTAAAGCCTCAAAGGGAGTCATTTGTCACACCCCTGCAAATTTTATCCTTTCTTTTTGTGCTAAAGGCCTAATGTCCCAACATGATTTGGACCAAGGCAGAAACCCTAACTTTGAAACTGTTACCATGCTTGGCATTTTGAATGTTGTATGGATTTCATGAGGGATGCTTCAGATTAGCACTTTAATTGTTCATTATTATAATTGTTGAAAGTTATTAAGTAAATTGTTTGTTTTAATTTAGGACGTGGTTGTATCTCTACCTGTATGTTATATTTTTCGAACTATCCAAGTACTGACGTCTTGTGACGTGTGTATGAGATTTGCAAAACCAGACGTGTGTATGAGATTTGAAATGGTTTTGCAGATGCTAGGGGTGCAACAAAAGAAGACCTAGAAACCTGTCCGAGAATAATTCTTAAGCCTCTCAACCTTGCCTTGTAACTAGGAGGTCAATTCACCCTAGAGAGCTCACCCGACTGTGAATATCCCTATTAACTAGAAGTAATGTCTTTGACCTATAGTCGATCACTTTACTCTAGAAGGTTGGTCGATTAAACCTCTCACCTTCCCGTAAACATTCTACAGGAGCCATCAGTAGCAGGCCGACAGATTTGCAAGCTCTATCAACTAGGTGTCAATAAATATATTATCACTGGACACTTTTGTCTAATCAATTTTAAGGTGCGTGATATACAGAAGACCGTCATACAAGGATTGCCGACCAACGTTTCTTGTCACATTCCTAAGCGTTCAAACTAGAAACTCTGCTATAAATAGATTAAAAACTAGCACTTGCACCTATAGGAGGTTCAAGGGAGATGCCGATAGGAAATTAAAGGTAAAATATAAATGAATTGTAACAATATATAATTGATTGTATAGAATTATATTTGTATACATTATGCATGATATAATATAAGTAGGTACATAATTTTGTTGGATTTGTTTTTTTTTTTTCGAAATAGTGAGATCCCTTTGAACAATTTATATTCAGTTTGCATTAGTCAAAGTTACATAAGAGCATCTCTTTGTATTTTTTGAAGCTTCTCTTTTCAAACCATGGAATTTCTATATAGTGAAGAACAATGTTGATTAGATTGCTTTGAACAATTAGTATCAAGTTTGCATCACTCAAAGTAGCATAAGAGCTTCGCTATGGCTTTTTTGAAGGTCCTCTTTTTAAGCCCTAGAATTTGTCTGTAGTGAAACACAAGATGTCAATACAACTATAGTTGGTTATATTAACATTGAATTTTATATATTGGAATTGTTGACGATAAACATTCAAATTGTTTTTCGGAGATGCACGAGGGGGTCATTGAGGAAAATTTGGCCTCAGTTAATGTTCTGGATAAGATGTTGTAGCTGTGTTGTTTCTTTTGCTTGTTTTGCCTTGTTACTGATGTTTTGCTTTAAGGTTGCTGACGGGTCTCATTGTTAATTTTTGTTGTCAGCATTTTGTTTTTTTTTGGGTTGTGGGCTCTTTAGGTTTTATGTTTCTTGCAACATATTGCCTTTGTAAAGGGTTTCAAGGTCCTTTCAAAACCTACTTTTCCTTATCAAAAACATTCAAATTGTTTTTGCAAGGAATTATATAAAAACGAATAAGGATTTTAATTCCGAATGAAACTATTATGGTTGTTCTCACAAGTTTAGTGATGAAATCTTGCTAAATCCCAAGCTCGTGTTTTATCCTTTGCAAGTATAAATTTTGCCAATTCTTGAACAAATCAATTCAATTAGTTTTAAAACATCATATTTATGTGGGCAATCTCTCTTTTATCAATTTGAGGTAAAGTTTTACAAATTCTAAATCTGGTAGATTTAAAAAAGGTAGACTTCTATACAACTGGAAATATTCTATTGTGTGGCCAAAGCATGGTGTCAACAAGCAAGTTGTGCCTTTGTTAAGTTAAATTATGCAAAATACTTGTGAAATTTAATATATTATGGTTTATATCTTTTATTTAAAAAAAAAAACAATTAAAAATTCATTACAAATTATATTTAAATTTAGCATTCTTAACTATAAAATAGTGGCAATTAGAGGATTTTGGATATGGAGAAATCATTATTTAGGATTTTGTCATGGGATCTTAATCTAGATTTTGAGAAAATAATCATGCAAACTACACCAAATTGGTTAGAAATTTGTGGCATACCCCTTCATATATGTGGTGTCTTATTTCCACAAGTCTTGAAGCTCCTTTGAATAAGTGCCAAGAATCAAAGTGATAAAATTAACCAACTACACATGAATGCTAATGCTTTAATCTTGTCGCTTACGCCAATGATAAATGTTAGATATGATTTTTTAATTTCTATATAAATGATAAGAAATGTTTTAATGTTTTAATGGTGTATTGTATGAAAGGATGGTGAACTTCTGATGTAGAGTTCGTGTGCTTCTCCCGCATATTTTAATCTTTTCTCCTTGTGATTCTCCACAATTCTCTACATATATGAATCTCATTTCTCATGTATCTTCTTCATAGCCTTCTTACACCCTTGCAAATCAAACCATTTCAACCAGGGAATATAATCCCCAATATCAATTACTCCATCAAGCATAAAATTCTCCATCATTGCCTTTGAAATCACAGTCTGCAATTTTCTCTTTTAGAATCATGCTTCTTGTGCTTCAATAGGAAAGTCTTCAGTGGCCTCATCAATATGATGTCATATGATTATTGTTTATTGTCAGCAAACCTTGGTGTATCAACATTCTGTCTTAATACTTATCAGTATTTCAGGTTTTACAATTACTTGATGACTCAAACAGCAATGCCCGGGAAGCAGCTATATTATGTTTTGAGGTAGGGTTGCACATTTTTGGATTTTAAGCATCATGTACATCAAACCGTATTTATTATTTTATACTGAAGTTCATTTTTTGGAAGTTTGATCAGAATAGGTCGTATCTATGATTTATTGCTTATTATTCTATTGATATACTGATATCATCTTTCTTCAAGAAATGTATCAGCATAGTCTTCGCCCTAGCCAGGCTTTTTACATAAGATATTTGTAATTTTTTCCTTTCTTGCTAGGCAAATATGTTGGGCTTCCCTTGTCTGGTGCTTAATTTGGCTGGAGACAGATCAAGATACCATTATTATGGATGTTCTTAAAATTCATATTTGTGCAAGAGAAAATTAAAGTGAATATTTGTCTTGCTGTCATATTAATATTATTTTAGTGCAGGTGAAGGAGATAAATGCCAGATTAGAGAAGATAGAACCAAAGGTGCAGCCATTTGATGCATTGGGTGGCAATGTTGCATCTTCAGAAATAAAGTCATCTGCAAGTCTCCCTGTTATGGGCAACAAGCGAAACAGTCCAAAGGCAAAGACTACAATTCACAAAACATCACTTGCTAGTTAGTGGTGTTGGTGTGGCTTCATCTCATGTTTTCTGTGAGAGGCCTAGTTCAAAACTTTTTATTGCCTGTTACAATTTATGACTATGTTTTCCTGTCCAACAATATTGTATGTAGGTTTTTGGTTATGTTCTTAAGTGTTTACATGAGTGCGAGGAGTTGTGCTTGGAAGTGTATATAATTTTTAATTGTTTTAGAAGGCTTGGCATGCTGAACCTGTTTCCTGGATTTGGAGAGTCGTGCTTAAATGTTTCTGATTTTAAAACCTGTCCAAAAGCTTGGTGCTCTTTACATTTATTTTGTGGCTCCATCATTTTATTAAAATACACAAAATGAGTTGTTTGATGATATCTTACTTGTTTGAAAAAAGTAAAAAATTATACTACTATATTATCTAGGAATGTAATCTCATTATTTATGGAACCAGTAATGTAAAGATCCAGATTCAGGAGAGTGGCATGAAAATGATGCAAAGGTCTAAGTTCTGGCAACTTTGATAGTTTAGGCAGGAGAGACACTTTCAAAGGTTGAGGAGTTGGGCTTTTCACCCACTGGTTGCACAGTTCGCTTGCCTTGTCTATGCTTCCACATTTTCATGTGTGTCTACCAGGGCACTTCTAACTAGAACTTATGACAAAAAATTCCCTGTTGTTATGCTTTGATGGATGTCCCTTCGTTATTACTGGGATATCTGATACGGTGCACATTATTATAGTGCAAGCCTATTTTTCAGATTGTTTCATTTAGCATCACTAATATTCTCCACAAGAATATTGTCACTGTTTAAAATGATGGAAATGGTTCGCATCTCTCAGAACAATTTCTCTTGCAACAATCTTGGAGATGAATTTAGATGCAGTGTGAAAATCAGAACATACTCGAAGGTTCTTAACAACTCTAATAGTTGTACCTGGGGTCATGTTTAACAAACCAAATGCAATTTCTAACTTTTCACTATGGTGGCAGATAAATGATTCTTTTTTCTTCTATTCCACAGCATTAAGTAAAAGTCTTGAATCTGGAAATACCCTGCTGCCTTCATTTGCCAAGCCAATTTCTCCAATTTTGCATAGCTCTCCCATGTCTGTGGTGTGATCTGTCTCTTACACAAAAAGCATGTACCATTTTACAGCCTTCAATCCAACTAAATCCAGGTATCTTTTTAATTCCTCTATCTTTCATCAATCTCCTTACCATTTGAACCTCACCACACCTGCCCGCTTCTGCATAGATGTTTTAGAGAAGAACATAAGCTGCAACATTTTTAGGATCCAACTAAAAAAGCAGTGCTGCTGGAATACTCAGCCTATATTCATATATGATCCACAGGCACCAAAGGTTTAACTGGCATAACCATTTTTTTATCTACAAGTTTTAAGGCATAAGTTTTAAAAAATGACCTACGCAGCCCTTGCTTTTGGCTTGATACAAATGACCTACCCAACCCTTGCTTACGAGCTTAGTTTTATCTAATCTTCTATATAAACATAAATAAATGAAGAACAAAGAAAACAGAGCAGCAATAATAAACAAGATAATAGTTTGAGAAGCACAATTGCAAGCTGCAGTCTTCTGATTGAGTACACATAGTCAGCAGAGAGAAGAAAAGTGGACAAACCTGGAAGACAGCAGTCAAAAGGTTTTATCAAAGGTTGTCAAGTGTATGAGAGAAACAAAGGAAGTTAAAGTAAATAATGATTATTTTACCCAGGTAAAGATAGAAGACATACACCAATGGCAGTCCCTACAGATGCAAAGGATAGTGATCATGCAATCATCACAAGAGTAAAAACTTGAGATGGCTAATGCCAAGAGATTAGGGCAGATCATACAGTGTTATCAAGAGTTGACAGTGAGTAGCTTAAGAAGACACAGCAGATGGAAAAGAGCAGTCACAGTCATGAACAAAGCAGCCAGTGAAAGATTATGACAGTCATACCAAGCCAACAGAAATATATAGAATATGATGCATTTTAATGTTCTCAATGACTGTGCATGAGTTGAGAGGACAGTCATCAGAGTTTTGATGAGTAAATTTCAGTCACATGACAAATGTGCCACGTGCCAACAATAGATCACCTTATAATCTATTGAGGAATGCAGGGATGCTATAATATTCCAAATATCGAGTAGATAGGGCCTTATGGCAGCAATCAAAACATTCAGATAAAAATTCTTGGAAAACAAGAGGAAAGAAGCGAAAAATTTGATAAGAAGCTAATGCTGCTCAAAACTGAAACCATGGCACGTGAGTTACCTCAAGCACAAATTGAACACCAAATCTTCCTAAGCAACGGCGGTGGTCGACAGAAGAAATTAGCCTCAAACTAGACTTTATTGTGAATTGATAAACATCGCAATCTATTTATAGGCAGAGGTTGTGATGGAGGGCAGGGGATCTTCCTCACGTAAAAGATATCTAATCGATTTAATATTAATGAGATTAGACTGAAGAAATAATATGCATGGTGGAGTGTTTGGACAGTGGAGTGTCTAAATTTCCTTTGCATTCAATAAGGCCATTGCCTTGCCTCCACGTCCTCTTGCTCATCTTTAGAAGTAACCTCAGACCATTAAATATAATTGTGGACTCCTTGTTCTGTGCATAGCTTGCAATCATACCTTCAAAGGCGATTAAGTCAGTGTATGCTGGCGGAGACAGCAACTGCACTAATTAATGATGAGATTATTAATTTTTAACCTGCTTCTGGTTACAGACCATTAAATACAAGTATCCCCCAAATGTGGCATCCCAAGTTCAACGGCATACCTCATTGATGGCCATATCAGGTGGTTTACCGGTGTGTAAAGTTGTTTGCGGGCAGTGTGAGACAGGATTTCCGATGGGCTGTGGACTGGCAAGTACACAATTAAAATCCTATCGGCTAATAAAAGAAAGAAAATAAAAATAAAAATGAAAGAGAAATATAAATAAATAAACAAATAAAAGAAAAGATTAAAAAAACAATGAGTTGGGTCATGGTATTTACGCCAACGACACAAAAAGGAGATGCTCGAATTAAGAGGGCATGGCGTGGGTATGCAGAAGAATGGTGCAGGTGAAAGAGAAGGGCATCCATGCCATTAAGAGGGCATGGCGTCCCTTCTTTTGCGGGAAAAAATCACAGGTCAAAGGAAATGTATGGCACATAGGGTAGGAATAGAGCCACGTCCGGCTTAAAAATCATGTTTTGGGCATAGAATGAGGGGGGGGAAAGATAGAGAAATGTGGGGGGATGTTGACCGGAGTCAAGAAGGGAGTTGCACTTGCAAGGACAAGCAATCACCAGTCATAACCATTGGGACTGTTTTGGCAAATCTGTGAGGGCTGGAATAAGCACTAGACGTGATGCTTGTTGGCTCTTACAAACTTTAAAGTGGAAATAGAGAGAAGAATCGTGTGAAGGAGATAGAAGTCGCAAAGAGGAGTTGAGTGTAGCTATTTGGGGCTTATCACTGGTAAGGTTTAACCCTAATACTTATGCACTAATTGCAAGAATTGAATGGGTTATTCAGATCAGACTCATGAATTGCAGCTTAACACCAGGATTAGACACATTTCCTATCCTCGGACTCAACAATATAAAAGAAAATATGTTTTCTTTTTTTTTCTCTGCATAAATTTAAAGGGCATTTGTGAATTAAATTCATTGAATCATTTGATGAGGGAAGGAGAAGATTTAGATATAGACCTGAAGATCTGGCAGATTTATTGAGTGTTATTGTTGTTGAATTCATTGTTGATAAAGGAAAGACCTTGATGGTGGGACACTTTGAAGGGGTTTCAAAACTTCATCTGCCAAACTCTCCTAAATCATCATAGACCGTACCTAGCAGTGAGAAGGTTGCGTGCAACAAACTACAAACCTCACCCTACATATTACTAGTTAAAAGAATAAGATATTTCACTTGAAAATAGCCATCACTAGGAAATAACAAGGCCTTGCCAAACATAGGGATTAAATGGTTTATTAAATTGCTCTCTGTTTTGAAATGCCCTTTGTAGCAAATATTTGGATTATCTTCCCTTTGGGTGAGCAGTTACTAATCTCTGTTATTATATTATGCCTGCAAGCATCTGTGATCTTGAGTCTTTGATGAAACTACACTTTCATCTAATTGTTGTTCCATTATGGAAACCGATATTCTCACTCAAAAATAAATGGGGAATAAATTAGTTAAGATGACTGCAAGAAATTGCAAGTGCAAGATAAGGAAAATAAGTCTAATTTCCACCAGAAATGAAGATAGAGGAACCAAGCTTTATTTGATGTGAACATTATGCGAATAGGAGGGTACCCAAGGACCCACCAGTCCCTTTTCTATCAAATCCAAATATACTATCCACCAATCAAGCATCTTTGATCCACCACCCAACTTGTCCTACTTTCAATTTTTTGTTACCTTGCCCACATCAACCATCCCAACCAAAACATTAAACGTTGTTGTATCATCCACTCAACAACTTGACTTAGAACAACCTTGAGAAGATGCATGTGCCAGATTTTAGACAATACAATTTCATCTCAACAACAAAAATAAGAATGTGAGGCAAAGAGTTGAAATTTTTTCCTCTAAATTTGACTCTAGAGACTTCATAAGCATGTGAAGGATCCTCCAATACCTATTTAAGGCATGTAAGGGGTCGGATTGGATCAATGGAAGTCATTCCATAATGAAAGTACCATCAATTGTGTTGGGTGAAAATTATGTAATCAACTTTCGACAGATTACACAACTTGGACTTCAGCCACAGCTATGTGAGATGTGAATCTCTCCTCTCGGAAAGGGGAGGCGCCCTTCTTACTGCTAAAAGAAACAATAGTAAATCACAAAAGTAATTACACAATGTACACGTAATTCACGGAGTGGGGGGGGTGTGTTACATTCATCCTTCTCTCTTTTTTCAGAGAAGATGTTTACAATGCTTCACGTGTTGGAAGTTCCGAATTCTTGATAACTGAAACGAACAACTAGCAGTAATGCCAATATCTCTATCTCGCCAAAGCCAAGCGAGATACCAGAAGTAATTAATCAACAAACAAATAATTAAAAGGGAAAGCTAACGAAGGCACAAAGTCGTTCGCAGCTTTATCAATGTTGATCAGATAAACGCATCGCTTGCTAGTGTTAGAAGCACAAAGTCTTCTTAGACGCAATCTTCAAACAGCATGAACGACATATAAGCACAAAGTCTTGTAGATCATCCAACAAAAGTATCAATGAGCACGAACGATTACAAGCACAAAGTCTTGTAGATCCTTCGACAAAGTATCCAAGAGAATGAATAATTATAAGCACAAAGTCTTATAGATTATCCAACAAGAACATGCAAGAGTATAAATGATTATAAGCGCAAAGTCTTATAGATCACTCAACCAATGATAAACAAAATAACAAATGCAATCTAAATAATAGATGTAACACGAAGTTTACATCAACCACTTAGAGTCTTTCAGATTCCTCGAACTAATCACTACCAAATCAAATCAACTTACAAAAGTATTGAATCCAACGCAAAGTCTGGCTAGCAATCCTTTTCTTTATTGATTGAATCTCATTCACAAAGTATGAACGCAAAGTTTCACAAGTTTGCTTACAAAAGGGCAGGTGCACTTCGCTGTACAGACTAAAAGATAATATTACAATGAAACTCTCTTACATTATATAGGAAAGAGGGATGAGCAAAGAAGGAAAGAGATTATAGGCCCCCAGGAGAGTTAGTGAGCGATTTTAGGAAATCTCTCACCACCCTGACCAGTCAAAGTAATTTGTTTCGAAAATGCTATCTTTGGACTTGGTGTAATTAATTTACAAAATGATATCTCTAAAATGTCGAGAAATATTTATATAAGATGCATAAAGGGATGCAACCGGAATGTCTAACATCGAGAATAGGGGCCGCTCATACTTTCTTTGCATTGGGCGCGAAAGTCTTCAAATTTCCTCCTAGTCTCCTGCACGAACTTCTCATCTGGACCAACGGTGTAATCCACAATGGTGTGAATTTTCGTGATCGATCTCATGGCAGATGAGTGAACCTTGCACCGCTAAGATGCGTCTTCAGTGTTGTCCATCGTGAGCCTTTATCACAAATGATGTTCAAATAAGCTTCCGAAAGTCTGAATCACGATCAAATTCGTGATATTTCCTTTAAGATCGTGGATATTTCCGTCGTAGGAAGATACCATTGTCCTCAAGAAGTTGACTGTGCAACTCTCTCGATGCTTTTATCAAGAATGTTGCGATGCCCACGACATCTTCCCCGTACTTGGTGAGACCAATGAGAATGAATCAATTTGAAACCTGTGGTTTTAAAGTGGGATTCTTTTTTACTCTCTGCTAAACTTTTCTTGTCGAGAATTACCCCAACCCCACCAATTTGTTGAGCTTACTGTTTATTTCCGATCATGACAACAGTATTTTTCCATGTCTCTCAAGGCCCGGAGTACGCTCTTTTCTTTATCAAGCTCTATGGTGAGCTTGGCCAACATGGTAGTTTTCTCATCCACAGCCAAAATTATCTGAGATCCGTGCTCGATGATCTTTTCAACGAAATCATATAACACCCCGCCTTTGGAGGCGAATTTCTCAGCTTTGGACACGGGTCTTCAACATTTCTACCACCGCTACGGCCAGTATTACTTGGAGAACCGGCAAGTCTCTTTACAATAAAGGCATAATGCTCATTGCTTGCGGTTACATGTTACGATTGCTCAACTTTGTCCGCCCTTCCCGGCCAAGATTCAAAGTGACTTATGATCGTGCTTTGCACTTTCGTTGGTAACCTTGCCAAGCTGAACCTTTGTAACTGTGTAGTCCTCCATATTGACATCACCTTCTTGATTCGGTGGTATGCCAATTTCAGCATACTTGTGGCCAGCCTTATCAACATTCAGCCTCGAGTATACTTTTTCCTTCTTCTTCCCTTTGGCCTTAGGAAGAACTATCTCTTCAAGGTCGAGCTCCTCTGCAGAAATCATTTGCTTTTTACGCTTCGACACTTGAGATAGCCAAGGAGGAAGAAAAAGAAGCGTGAATCGATTTATCACAAGTCACCGCCACGTTACTCCTCTCCGGGTTATTGTCAGCATCTGAACTCACCATTGGTATCGTGACAATTGGAGAAGTATTTGTCATCATTGCTCCTGTAGTTGACACATTGAGCTGATCACGCATTGACTCATTCATGAAATGATTGAATTCATTTTCAGAAGTGATATCATACGTTGGTGAAGACAAGCTAGGAATGGACGATGGTGGGCTTGACAGTATATCAACCGTATGGATGCTTGTCACTGAGGGAGTATCAAGCTGGGTTGATGCTGCAGGGATAGGTGATATCTCGGCTGCAGGAATGCTTGTGGTAGGAATAGGTGACGAGGGAACAGGGGGTGGAGGAGTTCTTGACTCAAGAGGGGTATGAGGAACGTTTGAAATCACGGGCGATGATGTTCTGTGGATTTCCTCAACTACGTTCTCGGGAGGAGAAGTAGTTATTTCTTCATCATGCTCGGGTTCCTGTTAATCACCGTCTTGTCTCTCTGATTCTGGCTCACCTTCGAAGTCACCTTCAGATCCTTCTTCAGAATCTTCATCAGACTCTTGTCCGCTTTCAGAAACCTCTTCGGCATCGGAGTCTGCTTCTGCTGAATCTTCATCTTCAGCGGATTGGTCGCTTGAAGTATCTTCTTCATCGGAATCTATCTCCTCTGAGATGGGCTTTTACCCTTAGAGCGAGATGGATGAGATTCCGTCTTCTCTGTCTCTTGGACAGCCTGGGTATCCTTCTTGCCAACAGTGAACTTGATCCTTGGACCTCTTCGTGAAGAAGTGGGAACGGCCGCTGATTTGTTTTTGTCGCGGAGTTCTTGCTGTTGGCGTGCTTCTGCCTCGGACTCTTCTCCTTCTGAGTCTGTCCTGAAACTTTTCATTGTATGACCATGTTTGTGTAACCATTCTTCTGTGTTGGCTAGATTGGTCTCAGCCTTTCTCTCATGCTGGTGACCTCTTTCCTAGACCACTGTATTGCAGGCAACGGCCTCTTAGCAACGCCTTGCTCATCATAGACAGCGTTCATGATATCACCGGATCCTCAAAATCCTCTGGTAGGTCAGCGATACCAAGATCTCTGATTTGTTGAACTATCAATCTGCAATAGTCCATTTTGCGTAATGGCTTCTTCATCTCTGCAATCCGCCCAGATGTCTTCAAAACGGCACCGTGTGTTGGTGACCTTTTGCAACTTCTTCTCCGACATCTCTTTAGTCAAAATCAAACCCATAATTCGTAGGGTTCATGGTCATGATCGTGATCTCAAAGACGATTCTAGCTTTTGTGCGCTTTGATAGTATCTCGCCGATGGTCGCGCGGGAACTTGAATCCACGCTTGTGGTTGTTTCTTCGTTCTTTCTGCACTGACATCAACTGTCTGCATGTTTCCATGAGAACCCACTTATCCGAAGGATAACGTGGTAGCATGTAGGGACAACGGTGTAACAACCTACTCTCAAGTAAGTAAACGTTGGGAATTGAAGAAAAATACATCCAACTTTACTTACCACCTTATAAGCCTCATCAGACACTCTTCTTCTTTCCAAGGATGGATCAAAGTTGAAGAGTAAGGGCGCAAAGAAAGCATCAGTGACCCGTCTGAAATGGTGAAAGCTCTCCTTTAGCTCCAACTGATAGAAATATCTGTACACAGGCACCATCATTCGATTCCCCTTTGTAGATAGACCTGGGAATTGTCTCATCACAGCTGCTGCGTACACCAGGTAAGAAGTCATGTAGAACTTCATGTAGAAGGAGCATTGATCAACTGCTCGTGCATCTCATCACTGATTTGTTTACCCCAGTCAATATGTACCTTCTGCCTCCTTATGATCCTGATGTACTCATACATCCAATCGTGAAAGGTGGATGATTCCGGCAAACCTTTCACTCTGCTCAGAAACGTGATCATATCCTTGACGTCATCTTTGAAGTCACTTCTCAGGAGTCCTTTCGGCCATCTGGAAACAGACGATCTAGGCTTTTTGAGCCATTGAGTATTTATCAACTGTTTGGCTTTATTAGGATCAGCATCGAAAATCTCCTGTGCTTTTGATATAGAAATGTCAATATATTTGTCCATGTGAGGAACCTTGAAGACGATGTCAAAGAAATCGGGGTCGAGTCTTAGAATCTCGTGCCCGGAAGAGTCGATCACACTTCTGCTTTCTCGGATGTAATGAGACGCAATTTGAAGAACAAATTCAGTATTATGCGCAGCTGTGGGGAACATCGCCACCAAGTGGAGATTGCTGTGTACGATTGCCCTCATTGAATCAGG
Source organism: Sequoia sempervirens (assembly GCA_007258455.2). NCBI lineage: Eukaryota > Viridiplantae > Streptophyta > Pinopsida > Cupressales > Cupressaceae > Sequoia > Sequoia sempervirens. The sequence continues at coordinate 241,691,990 of VDFB02256132.1, read as the reverse complement.
GAGAGGCTTCGTTTCTGTCAACTTTGCGAAGTCAACCAAGTCTTGATGGCCAACTTCTGTATCCTTTATTTCTTCAACTTTCGAAAGCACCATAGTTGGCGGATAGACGCCTTGATATTTGTACTTCATCTTGCTTTTTGCTTTCGAAGAAGAAGGAGGCTTCGTAGCAGTCATCAAAAGAAACTGGAACACTGAGCACTCTTGACTTGACGATCTCTGAGAGTAGACTGCAATCCGTCTAGCCAGAACAAACACCAATTGTTAGGAAACATGGGAAAGCGTGAAATGAGCACGAGGGTGGAAAAGCATGGAGCGGATGGCGAGGCACGCAAAACGATGCACGAATGCGGAAAAACGAAGCTCAGGGATGCACTGGTCAAAAATGGAGTGCATTTGGAAAGGTCTGGGAAAAGCCTGCAAAAAGTGTAAGGGCGCTAAAATTCAGCGCCCTTACATTCTAAGAAAATTGCTTTTGGTGTAAGGGCGCTAAATTTTAGCGCCCTTACACTTTTCAGTGTTAGGCAATTTTTGTTAAGTTTGAAATGTCATAGCGCTGAAAATTAGCGCTTCTGCAATTTTGGCAATTTTTGGTGATGTAAATGCAGTGAGGAATGGCGAAGGCGCTTTGAGCTTTGCAAATGCTTGTAGAATGAAAGCTTTCGAATTTGTCTCCATTTCCATGTTTATGCTTAAGGGTTTCACAAGAAATCTTTTCTTTTGTGAGATTGCAAAGTTTGTTTCAAAGCATATGAAAAGAACGGCGTGAAAAACGCGATGGGAATAACGTTGGAGAGATATGAGTTTGTGAGGAGAAATGAACAAAACATGGAACACAGAAATGTCGCCATCTTTGAAGGAAGAAAGAAACGTGTATGGAGAATGAGGGTGGGACGCGTAGAGAAACAAAGAAACGCGAATGTAGAACAATACACGTTTGGAGAAAACAAAGAAAGGAATGGCGAGGGTTAGCAAAGGTTCACCAAGGCTCGTGCAATGAAAGCAAACCATGAATGGCGAACAGGGTGAGGAAAACGCGAAGGGAGAGAAAGCGTAGGTTTAGGAAAGAGAAGAATGCGAATGGTAAGACACAAAAAACGCGAATGAAATGAAAGACGTGAAAGAAAGAAACAAAAACGCGAACGAACACAGATCATATACAAATGACAATACAAAAACAAAATGGAAAATCTTACCAGGGCAAAACGCGAAGCTTGTTGAAGAGAAGAATGGCGAATCTCCAAAAAACGTGATTTTGCAGATGAAAGGCAAACGCACAGCAAGAGGAGAGGTAAAAGAAATAAAACATAAACAACAAAAGTGGCGAATTCATTCACTTAACTTTGCAAATGAAAATTAAAAACCTAACTCAAGTCGTGCAATAAATTTAGGCACGAAAAGTGGCACGATTGACGAAAAACGCGAAATTGTGAAGAAACGTGCCAGAAGCTCAAAAAAAGTTTAAGTGTCGAGAAAAAATGTAATGGCGCTAAAATTTAGCGCTCTTGCATTTTTTGGAATTTTCACTTCATGTAGGGGCGCTAAATTTTAGCGCCCTTACATTTCCAGACTTAGCCAAATTTTTGGATTTTCCCTGCAGGAGCGCACTTTTTCAGTGCTACTGCATCTTCCGTAATTTGCAAAGTACTAACAGTGAAACGTCGCGAAAGATCTCGTTTCGAAGGTCTTTGCGAGGCGAACAAGGGGGAATGCTCGAATTGAATATTCGAGACTTGGGAACGCATTTCAAGGTGGCTTGAAAATCACTTCGTTATGCGTACTTGAACTTCACGAATCCTAGGAAACGGACAAGTTTCGTAGGGGGGTTATCCGTGGAACGAGCGCTGCTAGATTCCGTGATAACAGCTGGCTCCTGCTGGGGATCTTCCTTCGGTTGTTCTTTAGAAAAGAACGAAGGGAGAAGAAATCCAGAATTCAAGTGCCTTTATCCATCCATTGGGCTTGGAGTCAGGCGACGACGACGACAAAAACAAAACACAAAGACTCAAAAGAACTTGAAAAATAAAAAGTATTTACATACCAACGCCGACTCCTTTACTGCGTAAAGTGCTTGAGATGTTGCCCACTGTGAGGAAGGGCAAATGGCGTCCCATCTCCGTATGCCAACATGAAACTGTTTTCACCATGCAACTGATGTATTTGGAAAGGTCCAGTCCATAGTGAATCGAATTTCCCGTGCATACCTTTTGGCTCTCTCCTTTTGTCCCATAAGAGGACGAGGTCACCAACTTGAAATTCTCGAGACTTGGCCTTCTTGTCGAACAGCTTCTTCACTTGATCCTGGTGTTCCGCAATGCGGTCCGCCACCTGAACTCGATTCTCTTCCAATTCGGAGAGATACATGATGCGCTTATCGACAGAATTGTCAAACGTCTCATCCTCAATGGCCTTAGCCAACTTGAGGGCTGGTAGTTCCAAAGTTATAGGAATCTCGGCATTCAATCCGTACAAGAGCTGAAAAGGAGACATGCCGATAGCTCGCTTCGGAGTTATTCTGTCTGCCCACAAAGCGTCAAACAAAGCCTTGTGCCACAAACGTTGATTCTCGTCCACCAGCTTGCGGATTATAGTTACCAGATTCTTGTTACTAGATTCCGCTTGACCATTTCCCTGCGGATAATAGTCGGAAGAATGTGACAAAGTGATACCATGCTCGAAACAAAACCCCGTGATCTCATTTGACGAGAAAGCAGAAGCGTTGTCCGCGACAATCTTGTTCGGCACACCGAACCTGGAAATAATATTCTCTTTTAAGAAATTGCACACTACTTCCAAAGTAGCATGCTTGGTAGGTATTGCTTCCACCCATTTGGTGAAATAGTCTGTAGCCGTCAAAACATAGACATGTCCAGCACTTGACGATGGATTTACTGCACCTATGAAATCAATACCCCATTGTTGGAAAGGTTCATCAATCACGACAGGTTTTAACGGCAAAGATGCCAATTTTGGACGGCCAACGAACTGTTGGCACAGTTCACACTTACGCACCCAAGAGTACGTGTCCTGAAAGAGTGTAGGCCAGTAATACTTTGCTCTCAGGATTTTGTGAGCGGTTACTGGCGCTGAGAAATGCCCACCACATGCCAAATCATGGTAAGATTTCAGCAACTTTTGCTGTTGCTCTTTATCAACACACCTGAGAAATGTTCCATCCATCGCACGCTTATACAAGCCGCTATCCCACAAGACGAAATTAGCTGACTTTAGCTTGACGGTCCTCTTTTCTTTCGGAGTTAAGTGGTTAGGACATTCTCCATATGTCAGGAAGTGAGCTATGTTGGAAAACCATTCATCAGTGGTGCTAACGAATAGTACCATAGGAAGTGTACTAGGATCAACCTCTTCATCTGAGACCTCCTCATCTTCTGAAATTTCCTCGCCTGGATTGTTTTCTGCAATGAGCTGACAAAGGCCACGTCCACGTATCAGCTTAGTAGGCTTTATCTCTAGATCGTATTCCTGAATCTTGGCAATCCAGTTTCCTCTTTTCGTTCCAAATTCCTGTTGTGTGAGGATAGACTTGACAGTCGAATCCGGAACAAGGACTTTGACATGACTGCCCAGAATGTAGAACCGGAAATGCTTGACGGCTTTCACCACTGCAAAAGCGTGCTTTTCCATCTGAGAATATTTCAACTCGTAATTCTTTAGAGGGCAACTCATGAATGCAATGGGGGATTCAAATCCCTCATCATTTTCCTGCACCAAGATTGTTGATAGCGTATGCTCAGAAGCATAACTGTACATCACAAACTCCTTGGTGTAGTTAGGGCAAACCAATACAGGCGCGTGAGCAATGGCCTCCTTGATGTCATCGAACGCTGCTTTGCCTTCAGCCGTCCAATGAAACGTGGCATTGCCCTTCATCATGTTCACAATGTGACGAGTCTTTTCAGCAAAGTCTGGAAGAAACCTTCTCAAGAAATTTACCTTGCCGAAAAAGGAATGAACGGCTTTCTTACTTGACGGCAAAGCGAGGGATTTGATTCCATTGACTCTTTCTGAGTCAATCTTAATTCCTTCAGCAGATACTACGTGACCAAGAAGTTTACCTTCTGTCACCCCAAAAGTTGACTTTTTGGGATTGAGGGAAATGCCGTGCTGACGGCACCTTTCCAAAGTTTGTCTCAAATGATAGAAATGCTCATGGCGTTGCTTGGAGAACACCGTTAGATCGTCAAGGTACACCACAATGAACTTACCCATTACGTCACGGAAAGCAAGATCCATGGCACGTTGGAATGTGGCGCCGGCGTTGATCAAACCAAACGGCATCCTACGATACGCAAAGGTTCCCCAAGGCGTTGTGAAAGCGGTTTTGTGTTGATCGCTTGCATTCACTTCAATTTGATTGTAACCGGAAAATCCGTCTAGCATGGAGAGCATCTCGGATCCAGTTACATTTTGTAGAACTTGATCCATCACTGGAAGTGGGTAATTGTCTTTGAGAGACAATTGATTTAGATTTCTGAAATCTACACAAATGCGGATTTCACCATTCTTCTTACGAACGGGGACGATATTGGCTATCCATGTTGAATGATGGATAGGGAATATTATCCGCGCATTCAGCATCTTTTGAACTTCAGCTAAAATCGTTCCAGAAATCTTGGGATTGTACTGCCTCTGCTTTTGTTTGTAAGGTAAAGCACCAACCTTGAGAGGAATGTCATGTTGCACTTCCTTGGGCCGAAATGACTTTAGATCGTCATATGAATACGCCAAGACGTCAATGTACTCCTGCAGTAGCTGAGCAAAACGTCTTCTTTCTTCGGCCGTGCAACATTTGCCAATGTTGACCATCTTAGGATCGGCCTCAGTTCCCAAATTTATCTGTTCAACCTCATTAGATGAGTCAGAATCTGAGAGTTGTTTCTTGACGTGGCGATCATGCTTATCAAAAAGTTTCTCCAAGGATACCAATCCTTTAGGGATCTTATTCCCTTTGAGTTGCAGATATTCCTCGCCCGTAACAGGGTCTAAATCGGACACGGATTCTCGAAGTGGAGAATCGCTGCCCTCAAAGTACAACTCATCGAAATTCTCTGCTTTCTCAAGAAAGGCGATAATTTGATGGTCGTCGTTGAAAATCTGCCAGTTTTCTGAATTGTCAGGTACACTTGGGCGAAAAACCAATTCTATGGTGTAAGTAGAACCTTGAAAGTCTTTGTGTGGTACCAAGAGCGTGGCAGAGATCGCAAGGGAATCAGCTCTAGTATTGTATTCTCTGGGAACAACGGAGATATCAAAAGCCTCGAATTCCTCAATGGAATCCCATACGAGATTACGGTAATGCCTGAGTCTCTCATTCTTTGTTTGATAGAGATTTCTCACTTGACATACTATCAACTCGGCATCACCTTGCGCATGAAGATTTTTTATACCCTTCTTCAATGCAACTTGCATTCCCAGTAACAGGGCTTCATACTCGGCGGTGTTATTGGTGTTATCAAACTGCAGCTTGAAGGAAAAAGGGAAAAACTTTCCTGATGGTGAGATGAAAACCATTCCTGCTCCGGAACCGGTCGAAGAGCAGCTACCATCGAACTCGAGCAGCCAGACACCGTTGGAATCACCAATTGGAACAGTGTCAAAATCCAAGACTTCATCCTCTGACGAAGATTCATGGTCGGAGATGGACAAATCTCCTGATGACGTTTCATCTGAAGTTGACGAAGTATCATCTTTTTCTAACTCATTTTGAGTTGAGGATTCTCCTACCTCATTTGTTTGTAGGTAGTAAGTTCCCATGCCTGATGATTCGAACAAAATCTGAGCTCTGGGATCATTGGACTCAACAACCGAAAATTTTGATTCCTTTTCAGGAATCAGCTTTTGCATCACACCTTTTACTGGTATTCTTGCTTCAGACATATCCATACTTAGTTCTCCTCCAACATCTTTGCAGAAATTGCGTCCGAGGAGTATACCGTAGGAAGCTGGTACATCGGCCACGAGGACCGTCATTTTTATCTTCTTCTCCGGGTATGCGGCGAATGCATATTGGGCATCTTTGATCTGACCGATCAATGGTACTTGCTTATTTTCCATGGAAAAGCAACGGCTGAAGGTTTTGGTCATCTCAAGGCCTAACGCAGTAGCTACCTTGGCGGGCATTACGTTGTCGGACGCACCAGAGTCTATGACACAGTTACTCAGCTTGAAACCATTTACAAGTAGGGAGATGAAAAATGGATCAATGCGTCCAGAAGCAGTTGGAGGGTTAGATACGAGGTTACTCTGTGACACTTTGGGTTTAGGAGTAACCGGGACGTTAGGAGGGGTATCCTGACTTGGGGAGATCTTTTTATCATTCACGAACTTGACAAGCCTGTCAAATTGGTCGGGGTTGGCTTTGAGGTATTCAGCTTCGGACATTTGAACCTTGGTTTTCTTGGCATGGTCAATGATGTCGAAAGCCTGGAAAGAACTTTGTAGATTGGAAGCCGTAACTTCATTGATTGGTTTCACAAAGGGCACACTGGTCTTTGGAACGGGAGGATTAGCTTTAGGAACAATGGGAGTTGACGAAGAAGAACGGGGTGCACTCACTTGTGGATTTGCTGCTTTCTTAGGTTGCCAAGGGAGGGGAGATCCTCTTTTGGCAATCGTTATGGGCGGTTTTTCTTTTTCTAGGACAGCGGCAGCTTGAGCTTTGTCAAGTTCACTTTGTTGATGCCGAGTAAAAACAGCGTAAGTGTCAGTCACCAAGTCGTCTTCTTCTTCTTCTTCCATCATTTGCAAATAGCTGATCTTGGAGTCGCCAGCCGATTCAGTTTCTTCTTCTTGGAAGAGGTCGGCATTTTCTTCTTCAGGATATTCGGGCTGAGCATAATCATCTTGTTCAGTCTCATAGTACCCAGCGACATTGTTAGCAGGTGGGGCTTCAAGAGCAAGTCGTCCTGGAGGTGCTGGGAGACGATTCTGATTTTTATTGCCAGCATAGTTAGGAAAAGTCCTCCTAGGGACGTCTTTGTAGTTGTTACTATTGTTGTTGTTTGACACTTGCTTCTTGAGAGACAGAACTTCATTTGCCAGCCTTTGGACCATGGGATCTGTGAAATTTGAGCTGGCAGTGGGAGTACTAGCGTTGGATGCTGAAGATCCTGAGGCTTGCATCCTCTTATTTCCGTTAGTTCCCATCCTAATTTCTCCAGCAAGGATCATGTCGTCCTCAAGACTGGTAGCCAATTGCTGGGCTGCTGCAACATTAGCAAGATTTTCCCTACGCAAGTAAAAACTTACCTTAGGTAATTGGGTGTTGATGAAGAAGCATTTCAGGTTGTGATCCGTTGGTTTTGCATCATTGGGAATCCGCGTCACCAACTTATTGAACTTCGCCACAAACTCGCGCATAGGCTCGTGAGCTTCTTTACGCATGGTGGTGAGTTGCGCCAATAGAGCATGTGAATCTTCAGCAGGTTTAAACCTTTCTTCAAATTTAGTGCGAAGAGTGGCCCAATTGGTGACGGAAGCATTGGGAAGAGTAAAGAACCATTCGGCTGCAATCCCTTGAAGGGATTCAATGAACAATCTTACAGAAACATCTTCGTGCTCAATGCCAAGGACGCCGCATACTATGTAGAATGCGGATATGTGCTCATCGGGGTGTTGTTTGCCATCACCTTGAAATTTTGGAAGATGCTTCCTGGATACACGAGGAAGTTCGTGTAAAGGTGGAGTCAAACGGAGGGGACCAAAAGCATTTCCCCACGGTCCTGCAGGTGGTGCGGCCATGACTGGTTGCACAACGGACGCTTGAACAGGACGTCTGCGATAAACTGACCAAACACTTGGGATTGGAGATCTTTGGCTACGTGGAGGGAAGCTTATAGCCCGCTGCAATGGTGACTTTGCTCGTGGAAGAGTAAATGGAAAGTCACGTTGCAATAACTCTTCAAAGAGTGGATCTGTTATTCCTTGAGCCCTCAATCCTCTTGTATATATTCGGTCCGCCAGAATGTAGATCTGAATACAAAGGGTCTTACAGAGTTAACAATATACAAAAGAACAGCAAGAAAAAGGAAACTTATCTACTTCAATCCGAAGCGTGAGGCTCAGATTGCGTATGTAGGTTCCCCAGCGGAGTCGCCAAAAAACTGTTGGGTGAAAATTATGTAATCAACTTTCGACAGATTACACAACTTGGACTTCAGCCACAGCTATGTGAGATATGAATCTCTCCTCTCGGAAAGGGGAGGCGCCCTTCTTACTGCTAAAAGAAACAATAGTAAATCACAAAAGTAATTACACAATGTACACGAAATTCACGGAGTGGGGGGGGTGTGTTACATTCATCCTTCTCTCTTTTTTCAGAGAAGATGTTTACAATGCTTCACGTGTTGGAAGTTCCGAATTCTTGATAACTGAAACGAACAACTAGCAGTAATGCCAATATCTCTATCTCGTCAAAGCGAAGCGTAGAGATACCAGAAGTAATTAACAACAAACAAATAAATTAAAAAGGGAAAGCTAACGAAGGCACAAAGTCGTTCCGTAGCTTTATCAATGTTGGATCTGCATAAACGTACCGTTTGCTACGTTAGAAGCACAAAGTCTTCTTAGACGCAACAATTCTTCAAACAGCATGAACGATTACAAGCACAAAGTCTTGTAGATCATCCAACAAAAGTATCAATGAGCACGAACGATTACAAGCACAAAGTCTTGTAGATCCTTCGACAAAGTATCCAAGAGTATGAATAATTATAAGCACAAAGTCTTATAGATTATCCAACAAGAACATGCAAGAGTATAAATGATTATAAGCGCAAAGTCTTATAGATCACTCAACCAATGATAAACAAAATAACAATGCAATCTAAATAATAGATGTAACGCAAAGTTTACATCAACCACTTAGAGTCTTTCAGATTCCTCGAACTAATCACTACCAAATCAAATCAACTTACAAAAGTATTGAATCCAACGCAAAGTCTGGCTTGCAATCCTTTTCTTTATTGATTGAATCTCATTCACAAAATATGAACGCAAAGTTTCACAAGTTTGCTTACAAAAGGGCAGCACTTCGTTGCAAAAGACTAAAAGATAATATTACAATGAAAATCCCTCACATTATATAGAAAGAGGGATGAGCAAAAGAAGGAAAGAGATTGAGAAAATCAGGGAGAGTTAGGTGAGCGATTTTAGGAAATCTCACCTAACTTTGACCAAAGTCAAAGTGTAATTTGTTTTGAAAATATTACATCTTTGGACTTGGTGTAATTACAATTTACAAAATGACATTCGAAAATGTCGAGAAATATTTACAAGATGCATAATGGGATGCACCGGAAATGTCTAACACTGGAGAATAGGGGGCCGCTTCACGTCTCTTTGCATTGGGCGCGGAAGTCTTCAAATTTCTTCCTAGTCTCCTACACGAACTTCTCATCTGGACCAACGGTGTAATCCACAATGGTGTGAATTCTCGTGATCGATCTCATGGCAGATGAGTGAACCTTTTTGCACCTGCCAAGATGCGCCTTCAAAGTTGTCCAATGTGAGCCTTGTATCACAAATGATGTTCAACGAAAGCTTCTGAGAAGTCTGAACTGTCGATCAAATTCGTGATGGCTTCCTTGAAGATCAGGGATATTTCTGTGGCCGGTAGGAAGATACGATTGTTCCTCAAGAAGTTGACCAGGCAACTCTCTAATACTTTTGTCAAGAATGTTGCGATGCTCCGCCGACATCTTCAGACTTGGTGAAGATTCAATGAGATTGAACCACTTGAACTCGTATTTTAGTGATTCTTTACCTCACAAACTTTTCTTTGTCGAATTTTTACCCCAACCCTCCACCTCAATTTGTCAGCTTTTACCTCGTTTACTCGACCAGACAACAAAGTATTTTACGTCTCGCCCGGAAAGTGCGCTTTTTCTTATCAAGCCTCAGGAGAGCTTGGCCAACATGGTGGTTTTCTCATCCGCAGCCAAAATTATCTGAGATCCGTGTTCGATGATCCTTTCAACAAAGTCATACAACACCCTGCCTTTGGAGGCGAATTTCTCAGCTTTCTTGACAGCTGGGTCTTCAATACTTACCACTGTCAGCGGTTGTGCATTACTTTGAGAACCGGCAAGTCTCTTTACAACAGTGGCATAATGCTCTGCCCTCTGTTTGTACATGTTACGAGATTGCTCAACTTTGTCCAACCTTCCGCCAAGATATCCAAAGACTTGCGATCGGCTTTTGCACTTCACAGTAACCTTTGCCAAGTTTGACTCGTTATCGTGGTAGTCCTCCTTACGCTGACATCACCTCTTGATTCGGTATGCCAATTTCAGCATACTTGTGGCCACCTATCAACATTCAAATTGAAAGATATTTCGCCTTCTTCCCTTGGCTCGAAGAACTATCTCAAGGTCGAGCTCCTCTCGGAGAAATCATCGCTTTTACGCCCGACACTTGAGATATTAGCCATGAGGAAGAAAGAAGGAACTCGATCATCGCCGTCACCGCCATTGCCACCTCCTCGGGTTATTGTCACATCCTAACTCACCATTGGTATCGTGACAATTGGAGAAGGTTTTGTCATCACGCTCCCAGAGTTACTACATTGAGTCGATTACGCATGACCATCTGGCGAAACGACGAATCGCTTTCAGAAGTGATATCACATGCCAGTGAAGACAAGCCAGAAATGGACGTAGATGGTGGGTTTTGATAAAGATATCAACCGCAGGGATGCTTGTCAAGGAGTATCGTCAAGCTGATGCTGCAGGATAGGATATCTCACAGAATGCTTGTGGTAGGAATAGGTGACGAGGGAACAGGGTGGAGGAGTCTTGACTCAAGAGGGGCATGGAGGGAACGCTTGAAATCACGGCGATGATGTTCAGGATTTCCTCAACCACGTTTTGGAGGAGAGGCGGCGTTATTTCATCATGCTCGGGTTCCTCATGGATCACCCTCTTGTCTTCCTCACCTGCTCACTGTCACTTCAGATCCTCTTCTTCGACCCCACGACTCGTCCGCCGTAAAACCTCTTCGGCATCGGAGTCTGCTTCTGCCGAATCTTCATCTTCAGCGGATTGGTTGCTTGTAGTTCCTTCTTCATCGGAATCTATCTCCTCCGGGATAGGCTTTTTACCCTTAGAGCGAGATGGATGAGATTCCGTCATTTCTGTCTCTTGGACAGCCTGGGTATCTTTCTTACCAACAATGAACTTGATCCTTGACCTCTTCGTGAAGATGGGAACGGGCCGATTTGTTTTGCTGGAGTTCTGCTGTTGGCGGCGCTTCCGCTTTGGAATTTTCCTCTGAACTGGCTCCAAACTTTTCATTGTAAGGGACCATGTTTGTGTAACCATTCTTCAGGTTATTGTGGATTGGTCTCAGCCTTTCCCTCATGCTGGTAACCTCTTTCCTAGACCATTGTATTGCAGGCAACGGCCTTTTAGCAATGCTTTGCTCATCATAGACAACGTTCATGATATCACCTGGATCCTCAAAATCCTCTCGTAGGTCAACATACCAAGATCTCTCGACGGTTGAACCGCCAATCTGCACAGTCCATTTTATGTAACGGCTTCTTCATCTCTCGCAATCAGATGTCTTCAAAACGTACCGTGTTGGTGACCTTTTGCAACTTTTCTCACATCTCGAGTCAAATCAAAACCTATACCAGAGGTCTCCGATGGTCATGATCTGCATCTCAAAGATAGACAGACGAAGCTGGTGCGCTGATAGTATATCCGCCGATGGTCGGGTGGGAACTTGAATCCACGCCAGGTTGTTTCTTCTCGTGACCGACATCACCGTTCGGTGATGTTTCCATGAGAACCCACTTATCCGAAGGATAACGTGGTAGCATGTAGGGACAACCGGTGTAACAACCTACTCTCAAGTAAGTAAACGTTGGGAATTGAAGAAAAATACATCCAACTTTACTTACCACCTTATAAGCCTCATCAGACACTCTTCTTCTTTCCAGAGCTGGATCAAAGTTGAAGAGTAAGGGCGCAAAGAAAGCATCAGTGACTCGTCTGAAATGGTGAAAGCTCTCCTTTAGCTCCAACTGATAGAAATATCTGTACACAGGCACCATCATTCGATTCCCCTTTGTAGATAGACCTGGGAATTGTCTCATCACAACTGCTGCGTACACCAGGTAAGAAGTCATGTAGAACTTCAATGTAGAAGGAGCATTGATCAACTGTTCGTGCATCTCATCACTGATTTGTTTACCCCAGTCAATATGTACCTTCTGCCTCCTTATGATCCTGATGTACTCATACATCCAATCGTGAAAGGTGGATGATTCCGGCAAACCTTTCACTCTGCTCAGAAACGTAATCATATCCTTGACGTCATCTTTGAAGTCACTTCTCAGGAGTCCTTTCGGCCATCTGGAAACAGACGATCTAGGCTTTTTTGAGCCATTGAGTATTTATCAACTGTTTGGCTTTATTAGGATCAGCATCGAAAATCTCTTGTGCTTTTGATATAGAAATGTCAATATATTTGTCCATGTGAGGAACCTTGAAGACGATGTCAAAGAAATCGGGGTCGAGTCTTAGAATCTCGTGCCCGGAAGAGTCGATCACACTTCTGCTTTCTCGGATGTAATGAGACGCAATTTGAAGAACAAATTCAGTATTGTGCAGCTGTGGGGAACATCGCCACCAAGTGGAGATTGCTGTGTACGATTGCCCTCATTGAATCAGGGAGAGGCTTCGTCTCTGTCAACTTTGCGAAGTCAACCAAGTCTTGATGGCCAACTTCTGTATCCTTTATTTCTTCAACTTTCGAAAGCACCATAGTTGGCGGATAGACGCCTTGATATTTGTACTTCATCTTGCTTTTTGCTTTCGAAGAAGAAGGAGGCTTCGTAGCAGTCATCAAAAGAAACTGGAACACTGAGCACTCTTGACTTGACGATCTCTGAGAGTAGACTGCAATCCGTCTAGCCAGAACAAACACCAATTGTTAGGAAACATGGGAAAGCGTGAAATGAGCACGAGGGTGGAAAAGCATGGAGCGGATGGCGAGGCACGCAAAACGATGCACGAATGCGGAAAAACGAAGCTCAGGGATGCACTGGTCAAAAATGGAGTGCATTTGGAAAGGTCTGGGAAAAGCCTGCAAAAAGTGTAAGGGCGCTAAAATTCAGCGCCCTTACATTCTAAGAAAATTGCTTTTGGTGTAAGGGCGCTAAATTTTAGCGCCCTTACACTTTTCAGTGTTAGGCAATTTTTGTTAAGTTTGAAATGTCATAGCGCTGAAAATTAGCGCTTCTGCAATTTTGGCAATTTTTGGTGATGTAAATGCAGTGAGGAATGGCGAAGGCGCTTTGAGCTTTGCAAATGCTTGTAGAATGAAAGCTTTCGAATTTGTCTCCATTTCCATGTTTATGCTTAAGGGTTTCACAAGAAATCTTTTCTTTTGTGAGATTGCAAAGTTTGTTTCAAAGCATATGAAAAGAACGGCGTGAAAAACGCGATGGGAATAACGTTGGAGAGATATGAGTTTGTGAGGAGAAATGAACAAAACATGGAACACAGAAATGTCGCCATCTTTGAAGGAAGAAAGAAACGTGTATGGAGAATGAGGGTGGGACGCGTAGAGAAACAAAGAAACGCGAATGTAGAACAATACACGTTTGGAGAAAACAAAGAAAGGAATGGCGAGGGTTAGCAAAGGTTCACCAAGGCTCGTGCAATGAAAGCAAACCATGAATGGCGAACAGGGTGAGGAAAACGCGAAGGGAGAGAAAGCGTAGGTTTAGGAAAGAGAAGAATGCGAATGGTAAGACACAAAAAACGCGAATGAAATGAAAGACGTGAAAGAAAGAAACAAAAACGCGAACGAACACAGATCATATACAAATGACAATACAAAAACAAAATGGAAAATCTTACCAGGGCAAAACGCGAAGCTTGTTGAAGAGAAGAATGGCGAATCTCCAAAAAACGTGATTTTGCAGATGAAAGGCAAACGCACAGCAAGAGGAGAGGTAAAAGAAATAAAACATAAACAACAAAAGTGGCGAATTCATTCACTTAACTTTGCAAATGAAAATTAAAAACCTAACTCAAGTCGTGCAATAAATTTAGGCACGAAAAGTGGCACGATTGACGAAAAACGCGAAATTGTGAAGAAACGTGCCAGAAGCTCAAAAAAAGTTTAAGTGTCGAGAAAAAATGTAATGGCGCTAAAATTTAGCGCTCTTGCATTTTTTGGAATTTTCACTTCATGTAGGGGCGCTAAATTTTAGCGCCCTTACATTTCCAGACTTAGCCAAATTTTTGGATTTTCCCTGCAGGAGCGCACTTTTTCAGTGCTACTGCATCTTCCGTAATTTGCAAAGTACTAACAGTGAAACGTCGCGAAAGATCTCGTTTCGAAGGTCTTTGCGAGGCGAACAAGGGGGATTGCTCGAATTGAATATTCGAGACTTGGGAACGCATTTCAAGGTGGCTTGAAAATCACTTCGTTATGCGTACTTGAACTTCACGAATCCTAGGAAACGGACAAGTTTCGTAGGGGGGTTATCCGTGGAACGAGCGCTGCTAGATTCCGTGATAACAAATTGGAGGATTGGGATCAATTTACAAAGAATTGTCCACAAAGAGTGAGAGTGCAATGCTAGGAAAGAATTTACAAGCAAATGAATGTTGTCCTTACTTTGAAAGAGAAAAAAAAATTGGGGAAAATGAGGACAGTCACAACCATTGCAACAATCATGAATTCCAACATGGTGTGGGAATATAAGCTAGAATCAAAGATAACTACTCTTGTTGTCCATGAACCCATAGTACATCCTCTTCAACAAGCTCCAACCAAATGTAGTCACATAAGGATTTTTCATTCTATGGAAGGTACCAGGTTAGCAACCTTCACTTGAAGGTACAAATTGGAACAAGGACAAACATGACAAAGCAAGCACGACTTTGTGCATTTTTCTAATACTACAATGACCACCTCCCATTAACCATGGCAAGAAGCCCATATTGAGAGAATTTGGTCATAGCGTTGACCATTTCAGGGGAAGAATTTTAGGCACCTAATCCACATGACTTAAGTGGGTTATTACTCCAAAGAGCAAGGAAAATTATAGAGATGAATGTGGAAGAAAATAGAAAATATTGGCACAAGAAGGAATGCACTATATTATTAGAAGGGTGGATAGTTTCAAATGGTTAGATGGTGTTCTAGAGGTCCATCAACACCTCCATCAAAGTAAAAAATGCCAACAATCTAAGTCAAATGTTATAGGTCACCTTAGAGGTTGGCATAGAAAATGTGGTCCAAGTTGTGACAGATAATACAACATGAGTGGCGGTTAGGAGACCACTTGAGGAGAAGCACCCAACACTTTCTTGGAGCCCTTGCACTAGTCATTGCCTCAATCTTCAATTGGAGGTCACAAGCACACTTCATTGGGTGAAATCCATGTTGGAAGACACCAAGTGCATCTACAATCACCCAATATTCTTGGGTGCTTAGCTTCATGAAAAACAAAACCAAGGGGAAGGAGCTTGTACAATTGAGTACCACATGGTTTGCAACAAACTTTATTGCCTTGTTGAGCATTTATGGTTTGCTCACACCTTTGAAGTAAATGTTTGTCAACCAACTATGGGTGGATTATTCTTATTTGAAGAAGCCGGATTGAGAGAGTTGCAAAGACAAAGTTTGATGATGTCTTCAGAAAGATCGCTAATAAGATCATCTATGTGCCTTCAAACTTCTATTATGTGTCCTTTTCCAACTTTTTGGCTTGAAATTACCAAGTTTGGCGAATTTCCCAACAAGTCACTCAGCAGAAGACTGCCTTCAACTCAACAGTAAGAGTTTTGGCAAGTTAC
Source organism: Sequoia sempervirens (assembly GCA_007258455.2). Taxonomy (NCBI): domain Eukaryota; kingdom Viridiplantae; phylum Streptophyta; class Pinopsida; order Cupressales; family Cupressaceae; genus Sequoia; species Sequoia sempervirens. The sequence goes on along the minus strand of VDFB02256132.1, from coordinate 241,676,154 downwards.
TCAACAACACAATTTGCCTCATAGTTCTCACAAGTCAACAAGTCACTTCTTGAGTCACTTAGTAAATTATGATTATTACCAATATAAATGAGGAAAAATGCGATTCATGTAATGACTACTCATGGTGGTCATCTCAAGATCATTGAAAACCTATGCTCCCCGAGGATGCATCCATTACCAAATATGACCTCATCCCTCATAGGGGATGTTTCAAGGATGCATGGATAGGAGGAAACATCCCCACCCTATCCCCTATTTTGCAAAAAAATAAAAAAATGTCCCTAATATGCACATTTTTTTAGGGGACTCCTAAGTATGTTAGGGGATGGCTAGCCATCCTAGGCCAACCAAGGGATGTCTAGACATCCCAAAACAATCCCAAGGATAGCTAGCAATCCCCTACCATACCCAAGGACATTTTATTTTTATTTTTTAAACTTGCAACCTTTCAATGCTTATTTGGTTTATGACATGCCCATCTAAGATTTACAAAAAATCAAGAAGCATTTATGTTTATTAATCCTCTATCAATCAAGATTAAGCACAAAGTTCATACCCCCACACTAAAAGATATCATGGCTAGGGCGCTAATATTACTTACACTAAACTACCATTAGAAAAGATCAAAACCTTATTGTCTAATAGAGTTTGCAACCCTCATATTTATCTAAAGTCTTCAATTCATTTGTCTAGACCATACTTAGCATATTATGAAAGTGGTGTGTGTTGCCCATCAACCCCATTGGGTTTTTTGTCCCAAGACCCATGCGAGGGACACTACCCCTTGACCCCACTGGGGACATCACCACCAAACTCATTTGAATCTTGATACAAAGCCACACATTACTTAGCATTAGTCAACAACAATTGAAACTATGAGTCAGAGCAAGTAATAGACCAATGATTAATCGTGATCACAAAATACATATTCCTTGATACAAATATCTACAACTTAACAATTGAAGTCAGAATCAAGGATTATCTTGTTTCCTATATTGGAAAATTTGCTTGATATACAAGGACTACCACAGACAAAGTTGGCATGGTATAGTCAAGTAAAAGGAATCCATCTTGGAAACAAGAGAAAAATTATTAGAGAAATCAATCCCCTTAATTTGTGAAAAACCCTTGGACAGAAGATATTCCTTTGCTATTGAATTTGAGTTAAGTCATAGTCAGCAGGAAATGCAGCTTTCATAATGCAAAACTTTATCAATAATTCCATGCACTGACAACTCATAGAACAATCCCATCTATTTGTATCCTAGCCAAGGTCAAATTGGAACATAATCAATTATCTTTTTACTTAATTGTTCCTCTTTGTTAATGAATTGGACAATACAACATGCAATCTCGAAGGCTTCAGGAAGACTTGAATAATAAATCCCTAACCTAAAAATACACACTAGTCAAGCATGTCTTTATTAATTCATGCTCATATATATATACAATCCCATCTATTCTAATCCTAACTAAGGTCAAATTGGAACATAATCAATTATCTTTTTACTTAATTGTTCCTCTTTGTTAATGAGTTGGACAATACAACATGCAATCTTGAAGGCTTCAGGAAAACTTGAATAATAAATCCCTGACCTAAAAATACACACTAGTCAAGCATGTCTTTATTAATTCATGCTCATATATATATATATAGAGAGAGAGAGGCGGTTAAGCCATGTCACAAACCTAAGCGCTGCGCTGCATAGCATAAGGAGACCAAGGGCACACACCTTGCAACAATCCCCCCCTTTGTCATTGATGGAAACACATAATGTGAAAAAACATCAACAACAAACACAACCCTGCTCCATACCTATTTCCTTTTCTCTTTTCTCATTACTCACTCTCCCCTTTCAACTTATCTTTTTCACATGCTTCATTCTCCCCCTTGTTTTTTCACATTATTCTCTCCCCATTTGACATCAATCAACCTTCTCACAACTTCTCTACAACTGTCTTTCCTTTACTGCTAAATGTACCTCTACTCTTATCTCCAATGATATGTTCTTCAGAATGATACTTTTGCACATACTTAGGAGTTTTAGGAGTCTTCTTGCAGAGAAGAAGAAAAAGCTAAAGAAAAAGAAGATATATATATATATATATATAGAACATTGGGGAGACCCTATGGTGTGAAGGTGAGACTTTCTACCAATAGACCCATCAGCCCAAGTTCAAACCTCGCAAAGTTGTCCGCTACAGTGTCAACAATTGAGAAATTTGATTCATAGCTCTAGACAAGAAAGCGCTTCAACCATTTTTTTTGAGGGGAGACCCTATGCCATGATATTGGGCCTTTTTTCCTATAGAGCCATCAACCCAAGTTTGAACTTCATGGAGTTTTCCTCTACCATGTCAACAATTGAGAAATCTAGTTCATAGCACTAGAAAATAAAAACACTTACCCCAAATTTTTATTTTTATTTTTTGTTCATGGGGTTGTGCTTAAATGACAAGGCCATATGGTTCTCAAGATGGAGATCCATGTTCAAATCCCCAAAGTGACATCTTAAGTTGGAATTCCAAGTGGTGGCTCTTGGACTTCCATTGCGGCTTCTTAGTTGAATAAAGTTGATTAATCGGTTCTAAGGTTGAATATGTTGAAGGGGAGGACATCCCCCTTGTGACCTCCATTGATGTGGGGCTAGTATAAATAATCTCTCCTTACCAATAAAATATATATTATAAAGATCATAATTCTTCTTCAATTACCCATGCTCACAAAGGTTCTATAATGTCTATGATGATTGGCCAATCAATGATATCATATGAATATTTGAAATTTCCTTATATTTTAAAAAATTCCTTTTTCTAATAGTTTTCCCTTGAAAAATGGCCTTAAAAAAACTATCCCATGAATGCGCCCCCATGTCCCCTATCGTCCCCATTACAAAAACTAGAGGGAGCATAGCTAAAAACCTACATGGTTCAAGCCCTAAAAAATTAGAACTCTACTTTAAAACACCCATGAATGCCTTCATCTACTTAACAATACTCAATATGAGGCAAGAATTATTGTTCAAGTTTTAAGTAAATCTTAAGGGATTAGGAAATTAGGAATGGTGTCTTTTACAAAATAAACCCTCATATCTAGGAAAATGTAAGTAAATCTTATAGTTCATATACTTAGGTAGGGTTGATGTAGGATAATCTAAAAATTGAAGACCTAAAGCTTAAACTAGCAACCCAAAACCCTAAATTTATTTTCTTTTTGTTGAGATATTTTAGTCTAAAGGCCCTAGGCAGTTTCTTACCCTAATTGGAGGCTGGCCTAGACTTTTCTAAAATAAATACTAAATACTATCAATGATAGTCAACTTATTAGTAAATTGTTAATGATAAAATTTTCATTATTTGTTAAATAATGGGGAACCTATGGAAATTTGAAATGATAAAAATCATAATGCCATGAGAGGACTTTGCAGGTAACAATTGTAGGCTCCTAAGGGCTAACCACACCCAATGCAATATTTGTGCAAATAAATTACAAGACAATAGCAAGTTCAAATGGCATTTGGAAAATATAATTGGGAGCTATATGAAGTTGTAAAATAAAAAGTTCCTCATGGACATAACCCACTAGACAAGAGTAGCTCTTGTTTCCTTTCAAGAGAAGAAGCAAAAAAGGATGGGGAGATTTATGAAATTGCATCATGCTTGGCCTGCCCTAGCACAAAGTACCAATCCTCTATGAATGTTGTTGCCTCAAGCTACAACTTGTCAAATTCATAAACCTAATACGAGTGGCAGCAATGCCAATAGATTGTTTGCACACAATACTATGACATGGTTTGGAGAACATGAGCTCAAATAAAGATGTCCATGCAAACAAAAGAAGGAATGGAGAACTTTTGTTATTCTTTGGCATTTTGATGATGATAGGCTCCCTTTATTGCCAAACTATGGTTGATGCTATGGCCATTATTGATCCATATTTTAAAGCCCCTTCACATGAAAGCACTTGCATTGAAGTTTTAAATGATTGATTTTGTTGGCCATCATGCAAAATGGAACAAAATAGATTGTAAGATTATGTTTGAATGGTAAACAGTAGGACAAGGCAAGCATTCATAAATTCTCTTGTAGCTTCTATTAAAGTTGATGCCTTGGACCAAATAAAAACTGGTCAAACATTTTATGACTTTTTCAAGGAAGTTGGAGCAAAATTGAGGTGAATAACAATATGCAGTTTTTCATAGACAATGTTGCAAATTGTGTGGCTATTTTTTAGCATAGTTACAAGACTTGGGCTTGGTGCAAACTGGAAGCTGATTTTTAACCTAGACTCAGACTTGGTGCTCAGATTTTTGAGCCTTTGCATGGGATGAAGTAGCCCAACTAGCTTTGAAAGACTTAAGGAGATAATGAGTTCTTGTCCCGTTCTAGTTGTTCCTGACTTTTCATTACCTTTCAAGTTAGAGTGTGATGCTTCCAGAGAAGGCATTGGAGCAATACTCATGCAAAATAAACACCTAATTGCATTTGAAAGTTGCAAACTCACAGAGGCTGAAAAAAATTACTCCATTTATGACAAATAAATGTTAGCCATTATGCATGCACTGGCCAAATTTAGACAATATTTAATCTGTGGGAAGTTCATTGTAAAAATCGACCACAACAACCTAATATTTTTCCTAAATCAAAAGGATTTAAATGATCATCAATAAAAATGAGTCAACAAGTTACAAGCTTATAATTTTGACATAGAATATATGAAAGGAAAGAACAACATTGTAGTTGATGCCCTATCTCAACAACCCTACTTATGATCCATAACAAGCATTTTTGTAGATTGGAAGAACTCAATCATTGCAGAATACACCAAACATTCACAAAAAAGTGACATCCTAGAAGGAAATCTACAAAATGAAGAATGTAAAGTGGTGGAAGAAATCATCCTATACAAAGATAGGATATATCTTGTAACAAGCTCAAAGATAAAGGAGATCATTAGAGAATACCATGACAATCCCTTAGCCGGCCACCAAGGATATTATAAAACCTACAAGAAAGTAAGAGGGAAATATTCTTGGAAAGGTCTCAAGAAAGACATCCTAAAACATGTTCAAGAATGCATGACTTTCCAAAGGAACAAAACACAACAGACCTATCCAACAGGCCTCCTACAACCCCTACCCATACCTAATCAAAAATGGGAAAGTGTCTCCATGGACTTCATAACCGGACTTCCCAAAGTGCAAGGCAAAGATTGTATATACATAGTGGTGGACCGCCTTACCAAGTATGCACATTTCATTGCAATATCCACAAACTATAGAGCACCTCAAGTAGCCGATGTTTTCTTCAAGGAGATTTTTAGATTACATGGCCTACCTAGAAACATAGTCAGTGATAGAGATAATCGTTTCCTTAGCTTGTTTTGGCAAGAACTCTTCCAACTAGCAAGAATAGAACTCATGCAAAGTACAAGTTACCATCCCCAAACTAATGGGTAGACAGAAATTGTAAAAAAATGGGAGGAAGGATACTTAAGGAACTATGTTATGGGGCAACAAAATGCATGGATCAAGTGGTTGCACCTTCAGGGAACTTTGTTATAACACAACCCATCATATGTCAATAGGGATGAGTCCCTTCAAGGCCTTGTATGGGTATGAGGCAACCTCATTTGGGATTTTAATCCTTCAAGGAAGTCGTGTACTAGGGGTCAAAGACTTTGTGCAACAAAATATGGACATTATGAATACACTTAAAGACAATCTACATCAAGCACAAAACCAACAAAAGATATATGTTGATAAAAGAAGGACCGAAAGGACATTTGAAGTTCAGGACTTGGTTTTTCTAAGGTTACAACCCTATAAGCAATCATCAATCAAGGTAAGTGGAGCCGAGAAGCTCAAACCTAGATTTTATGAACCAAACAAAATTTTAAGAAGGATATGAGAGGTTGCCTACAAGTTGGAACTACTAGAAAATAGTAGAATCCATAATTTCTTTCATGTGTCTCAACTCAAAAAGGTGTTGGGACAGCATGTTATTCCATGTTTAGAATTACCTTCGCTCGACGATGAAGGAAAGTTAATTTTGGAACCCAAAACCATTCTAGATATGCGAGAAAAGAGATTGAGGAATAAGTCTATTCCTGAGCATCTAGTTAAATGGAAGGGTCTACCTACAGAAGACACCACTTGGGAAGGAGTCGAGATCTTTGATCATCCAAATTTTAAAAAAATAGTCAGTGATAGAGATAATCGTTTCCTTAGCTTGTTTTGGCAAGAACTCTTCCAACTAGCAAGAATAGAACTCATGCAAAGTACAAGTTACCATCCCCAAACTGATGGGCAGACAGAAATTGTAAAAAAATGGGAGGAAGGATACTTAAGGAACTATGTTATGGGGAAAAAAAATGCATGGATCAAGTGGTTGCACCTTCAGGGAACTTTGTTATAACACAACCCATCATATGTCAATAGGGATGAGTCCCTTCAAGGCCTTGTATGGGTATGAGGCAACCTCATTTGGGATTTTAATCCTTCAAGGAAGTCGTGTACTAGGGGTCAAAGACTTTGTGCAACAAAATATGGACATTATGAATACACTTAAAGACAATCTACATCAAGCACAAAACCAACAAAAGATATATGTTGATAAAAGAAGGACCGAAAGGACATTTGAAGTTCAGGACTTGGTTTTTCTAAGGTTACAACCCTATAAGCAATCATCAATCAAGGTAAGTGGAGCCGAGAAGCTCAAACCTAGATTTTATGAACCAAAATTTTTTTTAAGAAGGATATGAGAGGTTGCCTACAAGTTGGAACTACTAGAAAATAGTAGAATCCATAATGTCTTTCATGTGTCTCAACTCAAAAAGGTGTTGGGACAGCATGTTATTCCATGTTTAGAATTACCTTCGCTCGACGATGAAGGCAAGTTAATTTTGGAACCCAAAACCATTCTAGATATGCGAGAAAAGAGATTGAGGAATAAGTCTATTCCTGAGCATCTAGTTAAATGGAAGGGTCTACCTACAGAAGACACCACTTGGGAAGGAGCCGAGATCTTTGATCATCCAAATTTAAAATTGCTTGAGGACAAGCAATATTGGGAAGGGCGGACTATCATGCCCCCATCAGGTTTCAGACCACCATCGCAGCCTTTATTAAAATTGCAAACAATGATAAAAATACCACCGCTCATATCCAAGACTAATTAATTAATCAACACTAGACATGGGCGGCAACTCTACAAAGGGACATAATTAATAATTAATAAAATGATTTAAGGCAGCGATAAGCTTGTGGAGGGGCGTGTCCCTTACCAAGGGAAGGGTGTTGATAAAAAGCTATGTCTTTTCCCCACCATGGAGGATATAAAAGGAGGAACATTTCAAATGGAGAAGGAATCAAAGGAGATTAGAAAATAAATAAACATTTGCATTCAAAAAGGCAGCAGCCATTGAATATAATAAGTGATTAGTATGCATCATGATGGAGTATAATGTTTTTATATATATAATCTCTTATGTATCTTTAACCTAGTTACTAATGGGAATTGCTAATCTATTCAAGGCTCTTATAATTATTGATTTAATCTATTAGTTTCCCTATAAGCAATCAGGCATGGATTTGCAAGGGAACACGATTGGGAGAGGCAATAGACTGGTTCCACAATGTAAGTAGACCACCCCATGTTGGATGGTAATGGGATTTCCTGCCACTTGGGGCCAAGGGGTGATTGCCACGCTCTTGGGCTTAGTTGTGATGAACAGTCTTTGGGTGCCCTATCGTTCTTTCCTTTCCAATCCTTTCTATGATTGGTTATCGGAAATGAAACTATAGATCCAATTAGGCGATGTTATTTATACTAATTGTTCATTTAATCTTAAGTTCAATAACTTTTATATGATTTAATTTTAGAATATTGTTTGTAAAACAAATTATATTGTTGGAATTGTTACTTTTGGGCAAAACCAAGCATACCCCAAATAGGGGACATTACACCAAGACTCAACAAATTGAAAAAACCATAAAATATGGGGATTTTTAAGGATTTAAAACTATTCTCATGCACCCTTCAATGGATAAACTTTAAATACACAATAAACTAATAAAATAGAAGCTACTTGATCACATACACAAGTATACATTGATCATACGAGTATAAAAGCACATTTTAACTTACGAAAACAACATTTTTACTATAAAAATATTGTCTAGTGTTTTAGGTGTATAAAACTCGTGGATTATGATATCCATGGCATCAAAAACAAAAATCACAATATGGAGTCATGAACTATGATAGAAAGTAGCTTGTATCCCTCAACCCAACATTACTAGCTCTATGTGGAGTCATGCGCTTGTATCTCAAAAAAGTCTACAAATGCCGCTACAACCTTAGGAGCATTACTTAGGATAGGGTTTAACTTAGCAAACTAGAAGTATAAATGTAATTTAATTACTAGGAATTTAATTGGGAAAATGTTGAAAGAATAAATAAATGTTGTTCTTACATCCAACATGGCCCAAAAATATTTTCATTTTCATGCCATTTTTCATAATTTTATTTCTTCTAAGCATCCTCCAAAAGTCCTTGTAATGTCCCCTCCTAGCCTCTGAGTAGTGCACATGACCTTTAGCCTATTCCAGAGTTCCTGTAGGCTAAATGGTTTTGGTAAGGGAACTCGGTTCTATTTCTTGGTGTTGGGTTTTCGGTATTTAGGGGAACTTACTATTTTTAGCAGGGATCCAATACTGCGCTTACAGTATTTCAGTGAGCCCTTTGGACATATCAGTATCTCTCTGGCTCAAGTCTTGGGTACTACTTACTATTTTTAGTACTTTCTAAAAATAGTAAGTCTATTTTGGGTAAGCTGGACCTAATCAGGGTTCTCTCAACAGCATATTCTCAGTTGAGGCTTTAGGTTTCTAAGGTTGAAATATTTTAATATTTGTTTTTCCCTTTGAAAATGGATTAATATAAAGTTACTTTATAACTTTAAGTTGAGGGAAAAAGGGGACATAAAAGTACCTTGGGCACCTAGTCAATGACTTGAATTTGTTTTTAAAGCATTAGAAACATTTTAGTATGTTGAATAAGAGATGGGCACCTAGACTATAGTTGAAGCCAAAAATTAAAATCAAATCAAATAAAGTTATTTCATGAGGCATGGTTTTTGAAGGGGTTTAGGGTTTTAGACTTAAGGTCACCCTAATTTGCTATTGAGTCTTTTAATAGTGCTTTGTGAGGCCTCATTCTTCATGGATGATTTTGGTTGCATAACGAGATGTTGTTGGTTTTTTGCCAAGAGGTCTGAAAGTGAGTGTTGAGGACAAAAACCCTTGACATCTTGGATTGGTTTCCGTAGTGCAAGACCTGCCCTAGCTGGTGGAAGAGTGGTTTCATCCAAAAATCACATTGGAGCTTCAAGTTGCAAATTTCAATCTTTAGAAATGAAAATATTTCAGCATTTTTTATTAGTTTCAGTTAGGTTTGGATTGCAATTGTTTCCTCTCATTTTGGTGTGGATTTCTAGGATTTTTGGGTGTAGTTGTATCATTTTTTGGGCACTTCAAAATCTGGACCTGAACCTGATTATTCAATCATATCTCCAAAATGGTTTAGGTTTTCAATATGGGTATTGGTTCTATGGATAGCTCTCATCTTGGCGCCAACAACAAGTACTATTTTGCATTTTTTTAAGAAGCCTTGGATTTATTAGACCAAGTCATCCCCCTGCAGCCAGCACCTCTTTGGTGTTGATTTATCCTTGTTTCAGGTTGGCCTTGTATGGTCTTGTATTTGCTTTGGCTAGGAGCTTACAGTGAGGGTTTTGGCATTGCATTAGCAAGGGTTTGGAGGCCGAACTCATTGGTGAGGAGCAAGCTCAATAAGGAGTTTATAATCTATTGTATGGTACTTATTCACAGGTCTGAAATTACTTATATTCTGAGTTTGAAACTATGTTGTAATGAACAATAATTTTTTGTCATTGAAAAATGATTATTGGAAGCTTTGAAAAGTTATCTTTCTTAGTGTATTTGCTCCTATTTTATGTTCTTGCAATTTATACTTTATGCAAGTTCAAAGCATGATTGGCACATGAAAACTCAATGAAAAACATCTCAAAACAAACACAAACAGCAAGTGAGAAAACAGAAAAAAAAAAAATTAGGGGTCTTATATTACAGTCCTCCAAACCATTCAAAAAACACTTGACTTTAATGCTTTTACATTTAAGCATTTTCAATATTTTGTGCTTTTTTTTCTTGATTTTCATAGGCTTGGCCAAGTCTACACATTGAGACATGCCAAGTCTGGCAATTCTTACCAAGCTCACTATGTGCCTAGGACATGAGTCCTTGAGTCTTGTTGTGACCTTATCACACATCGCCCCATTACAAATGGAGACCCTAGTAGTTTTCTTTTTAGGGTTTTTTCGTTGTGCTTCAATTTCATTTGATTTATGTTTGGGAGTTTGGAGTTTGAGTTTTTGAAGGGTCACCCGAGCCAAGTAAAGAATTTGAACCCGAATCAGTGCACAAACATCATCAAAATGCTTAGAAAGCCTAGAGGACGAAGATCGCCTTTCGTTTGAGTCAATTCTGACACCTCCTGCTTTTTGGGGATTTTCACTCTGGCCCCCTATTTTTTAGGGACTTTATTTTTGGCACTTTTAGCCTATTTTGGACTTCCTATTTTTTAGGGATTTATTTTTGGAAAGTTGCTATTTTTGGAAAGTTTCTATTTTGGGAAGATTTCTATTCTTGGAAAGTGCCTGGGTCATGGCTTCAACATTGTCATCCTCAGAAGACCCCCAAAAGTGGAAATAAGTGTGAAATTTTGGATGAACCAGATGAAGGCCAGAAAATCGCCTAAGTATTAGTCATGGCACAAGCAATGGATATGTTCGTCCAAGCCTCAACAAGAGGAATGGCATGGACATTGGGCAAGTCCACCATAAGAAGAGTTTGACAATGGCACAAGCAATGGTAAAGTCTACCATAGGAAGATAAGGGAATGGCTTGAACACATCTGAAGTCCGCCCTTGGAGATGGCTTGACACTTAGCAAAGTCCGCCCCACTCAACAAGTCACGGCATGGACATTAAGCAAGTCTGCCCAAGAGGAATGGAATCATTAAGAGCAAATTCCGCCCCATTTAAGAAGACATGGCTTGACTCTAAGCCAAGTCTGCCCCATCCACATGGCATAACAATAAGCCAAGTCCACCCACTCAAGAGAGATAGATGGCACAACACAATGACAAGTCCGCCCAGCTCAAGAAGATATGGCACAAGACTATGGAAAGTCTGCCCCAGCTCAAGAGATACATGGCATAACACCTAATGAAGTCCGCCTAGTTCATGAGGAACACGCTTGACCTCTAGATAAGTTTGCCCTAGCATACATAAGATGGCAAAAGTAATGATGAAGTCCGCCTTGCCTAGAGAAAGTGGAGAAAATATAAAAATTTTGCCTAAGATTAAGCATTGAAACATTAAAATGTCAAATGACATGCCTAGAAACTGAAGGAATTTTCCAAAGAATTGGGAAGTTATGAGAAATTATGGCAAAATTGATTGGGGAAAAAAGATTCGCCTTAGGCAAAGACAAGAAATGACTTAGAAAAATCAAATTTGCCTTAGGATAAAAATGAAATGCCATAATTAAATAATTAAAATAAAAAGATTGGAAAATAACACATGGAGATTTTAATTTTATTTTTATTTTTATTTTCCAACACCAAAGAGAAGAAATTCGAATTTTGGAAAAAGACAAAAGGACTTCATTGAAGTAGTGCCCGACTTAGAAACTTTCCCTGAAACTGGTGTTGGAGATCAAAATTTCCATTCGAGAGAGGAGTGCAAGCCAAGTTCGAACTAGATTAAATGGAAATAAGTAGATTCTACTAAATGGATCAAACTTTTCACCTTCATAATTGGCTTTACTTATTTTTTAATCATTCCTCTTTCAAGAATGAAGTTGTGAGAAGTAATTTTGTCTAAGGCAAGAAAGTGACAAAGTTTGAAGCAGAAGGAAGAAAGGCGAACTTAACCAGCCAGCACAGTGATCTTTTCCATTTATTTTTTCCAGAATATCAGGCAGATTTACATTCTTCACCTTATTCTGGCAAAAAAATCATTTATCTATTGGATAAATTCTTTCATTTCTAGTATGATCATTCACAAAATTTAATTTATCAATTGGCTGGAATATATTTTTCGAAATAATGGTTCAAGTAATCTGAATTTAAATTCAGAATTTTAATATTCTCTTTGTGCATTTTTGCAGATTTATGACAAACAAGTGAGAACCTTCGAGGAAAATACAAATGAAGTTTTCCAGCAAGGGTTCATAGCCAGAGTCCAAGATCAACTCTAAATGGAAAAACATCGTGGACACCAATCTCGGTCACGTAGATTTTGATGATTTTAAAAAGAGGATGTATGGAAGTGATGGATTCTTGCCTACACCAATTGCACGGCGGATGATGTGGAATGGCATTGTCTAGGTAGCAGGATTTCTGCCAGCAATAGAATGTCCAAAACTCATGGTAGAATGTGCATTGCATTATAGTGCACAAGAAAGACAGATTGAAGCACCTGACGGAAGGATACTGGCATACTTGGGAGAGTTGGCTATACAAGAAGCATTTGGAATCCCAACCTACCAAAAAACATCTTACCGAACCAAGAATGATGCACAAAAACTTTATGAAGATCAACAAGACGTTTGTGCATCAAACATGAACAAGTCATGGTTAGTGAAGCCCAAACCCACTGCCAAAAAGATGCCCAAGAAGTTGCACAAAACTGATTTTAAGGAAGAGTATGGAGACATGGTTTTGCTGCTAAACAGAATGGTGGGAAATCCTCAGGGTGCGCCCTTTGAAACCTGGATGTATTATTTCATTGATGAAATAACTTCCGGAGTAAAAATGTTCAACTGTTCAAGGATGATCAGTGATTGTCTCCATGAGTAGATGATCAACTTGGAGAGGACCAAAACCTTCCACATGAGTTCCTATGTTATATATTTGCTTGCTAGAACCTACAGATATGCTGGCCTAATTTTCAAGGGTAAAATTGGTAATGGCGAAGGAGAATTCAAGTCTTATGATTGCTATCCTCAGTTGCAGTTGAGCGAGAAATCACACTTTAGATAGGCGCATGATGCCTTTCTCATGTATATCACCAGAATACTCCAAGGAGGAACGCATCAGAGGCTCACCCGTGAAGCCAAAAGTTTAATCAGTGGATATGGATCCTAGTTTATCCAGTTTCCTAGATTCACGTACATTAGAATTCAAGGATTCACATGTCGCCCTCACAGGCTGCCGATTTATCCCACCAATAGAATGGTTCTACTAGTGGTGCTTAGGCAATTGGAGACATATCAAAATATTCAAAGGCCAAAGCAGAAAGCAGCCATCACTTTTCCACTCTTTATTGGAAACATGTTAGAATCTTGTCCATCGGCGCAAGCAGTAGAAAGTGCCCGATTGGAAATACAATGGTACCCATTCACTTCCTACAAGTCCAGGGCTAACTTTGATCCACTTCATCATATTGGAACTGTGGACGGGAGGAAATATAAACACAAAGTTGACCTAGAAGACTTCTAGGAAAATGTTGCTGATGAGTATGACGTGAGAAAAAGACTATGGTCAAGACTGTCGTTGGATATGATCAAGACAATAGAGCTCTTTCGTGTACCTGATCAACTTGAAGATGATGAAGTGTACATGCAGTCGGGCTTTGATGAAAGGCAGTCACTTCCTCCTGTGAGATGGTCTGAGCCTTAGCTTGGTGACTTAACAACTTTCATGAGGCCTGTGTTCAAGTATTCATGATGGTGGGTAGACCAGCAAGTGCAAATTTTATGGCAAAGGAATGTTCCATTTACATATGACTTGATGGGTGAGGCAGAGTCTTTTTCTTCAAATGTCGACGCATCTCAGGGAGGTGAGCTAACCGAGACTGGCAACCCAAAGAAGAGAAAAGAAATGATAGATGACTCTACAAGGAAAAACAAAAAGAGGGCAATAGATGAGGTACTTGCTCAGAGGATGCAGAAATCCAATGCCCTTCATCCAACCACATCCAGACATATGGACGAGATATTGATCATGGAAGAAGAGTCATGGGGAAAAATTAGATTTCCTTTGCCAGTTCTAGAGAAGGATATGGAGCTAGTGCAGCTGGAAGATGATCATCATCACTCCCCTACAGGAACAAAGATTCTTAAGTCAGATGATGATATGGATACCATGGAAGGAGAATTCCAAGAGGGAATGATTTCCGCCCTCAAGGGAATTCAGGAAATCCCATCTGTGCAGGAAATTCAGGATATGCAAGATATTCAAGATAATCAGGAAGATGAAATGTCTAATTATTTATCTTTTTGTATCTTCAATTAGTATTTTATAACTCCTTACCAGATTCTGTTAATTTATAGTTTTGTCATTATAGCTTAATTTTTCACTTAATCAAGTTATTGCAATATTCTTTCTATTTTGCACCTCGCCATTTGAGGTAATCGAGGGTTATTCGCTTCCTATACACTCTTCCTTGTCCTAGAGACTTGAGAGTAGAAAATCCCCTCCTTTACAATATTAAATGGGAATGAAGAACATCATTGGATCTGCTTTGATTCACTTCCAATTGGAGATGAGACAAAAGAAAAGCTTAAAGAGGTGGTTTTCACAATACATATATGCCCAAACAATATAGGTGATCAAATCATCTGGTGTGCTTTCAATTCTGGGCAGTATACCACAAAGATGGCTTATCTATTACAGTTTCATAAGCAAAACAATAACTGGTTAGTGATATTGTGTTGAGATAGGGAAATTCTTTCAAAAGAGGGAGCCTTTGCTTGGATTGTGCTACATAAGAGATGTCTAAAAAATGACCACCTAATGGAAATCGACATGCATAGGCCCTCAAGATGGACACTGTGCAAATCTAATTCAAAGGATGCTAATCACTTGTTATTAAACTTTCCTTACGCCGCCTCCTTTTGGGATTAGCTTCAAAGTATTTTTGGGTGGTCTACCCTGAGACCAAATGAGTTGAGAGCATAGTTTGACTCCTAGCCGCCCCCAAAACACCCTTCCTTATGGAGTATCATTTGGTTAACTGGTCCTTACATGATAAGTTGGCATCTATGGAAGGAGCAAAACCAAATAATTTTAAGAGAATCTCCATCTCTAAGGGAAAAAGTCCTAGTAGACATAGAAGGAGGCATCTATGAATGTATGGTGGTGGCTACTAGGAGGAAGAAAAATTTCCCTTTCTCTTATTGGGATGATTCCCTAATGAAACAATTTCCCCTTCTAAAAATACCAACTAGTTACATAGCTCCTCAAGACCGAAAGTCAAAGAGGATAACAACCAAATGGTTAGCTCCGCCAACCAGCTACCTAAAGCACAATTTTGACAGGACGTCGAAAGGCAACCTCGAAGCCTCACACATTGGTTTTCTAATTAGAAATGATGATGGAAAACTCATATGGGCACTATCTAAGTGAATTACATGGGGAAAAAAAAATATGGCAGAGTTTGAAGCTCTCATGGTTGACCTCTACCATTGTTGGAATCAAAACTTGCATGGAGTGGATATCAAAGGTAATTTGATGATTTTCATTGAGGAAGTCAAACACAATCGCATGGAAAATTGGAAACTACAACCCTATCTTCCTATCATATAAGATCTTGCAAAAATATAGGACTACACAATCTCTCACATTTACAGGGAAGAAAACTCAGTGGCAAATCTCCTTGCTAATCATGGCATAATGCAGTCCATTTTAATGATTTCAAGTACTATGTGTGATTTGTGGCCAAAGCTGGGTGAGATCCTAATCACGGAGGCTATGCCTCACAGTCCTCCTCCTTGGTTCGTGCCACTTCCTATGCAATATGGTGAAGTTAACGAAGAAGGTAACAAAGGAGGATCTTAGTTTGCTTTGTGCGAGGCTAGATTGGGAAAACAGGGACTCATTTGTTTTCTTTCTACAGGGATCTCTTGGGACCATATTTGTCCATATGAGTTGTTGTGCTTGTGGTAGGAATTTATTCCCAATTGTCACACAATTGTTGAATGTACTCATCAGATGTAATATTTTTTCTCTCTTAATACAATGGGGATACCCCCTTTGGTAGCACTTATTTACCAAAAAAATGTATCCCATAATGGGAATTTTGTTTCATAAGCATTTATTGGTAGAAATGATAAATTTTTCCACTCCTTTACGGATTTTGATCTATAATGGTTCCTCTTTTTTTCTTTCCTTTTTTTTTATATCGATACAATGCAAATAAATTACATAAAAGAGGGTAGCTAGCAAACTACCCAAAAAATCTTTCTGAGTTTATGGGATAGCTTTCATGGCCAAATTTACTTATCAAAAAAAGTCACCACAAAAAAATTAGATATCCATCAAAGGTATCAAGACTTATCCCTTTAGTATTTAATTCACGACAAGACACACACAATGTTAGTAAAAACCATTGGTATGACATAAGTACCAACAATAAGTTGCAGGTGATTTGACATATTAGTCCACCAAGTGTCAATAAAACAACCCAAGAGAATCAAAAATCAAATGCCAATAAGGTTATTCAATAGTTGATACATTGAGCACTTCCCATAGACTTGTTAACACTTGTCTCTATTCCAAAGAAATTATGTATGAATTTGGTTGTGTCAGAACTTCGACCCAAAATACAAATTATGGCATTGATTTTCCATCATCCAATAATGTATATGTAAATTTATTTAAAGTTTTGAATTCGTCAAGTATCTTAATCATTGTCATTTATGAATTAATAATTTTTCCACCCACAATATGATTTTTCAAAAATATACCAACACATTTTCCAAATAATTAATTTTATAGTTTTGAATATTTTTATAATTCACCACTGAACTCATTTTATTTGTTTAAATACAATTTTAATTCACCAATAAAATTATTTTATTTTTTGAATGCACGTTTAATTCACCAACATTTTTTTTATACAAGCATAATTCTCCAACAACACTATTTTATTTGTTTGAATACAAGTATAATTCATCAATATTTTCTACAAATTTCTAGTGATTTAAAAAAATCATTAATAAAATTAATATTTATTTCCAAAAAAAGATTCACCAATAGAATTAATATTTTTTTAAAATAATAAAATATTACCTAGGGTTTTATATCCTTTTGTAGGGGGTTTCTTAAAGTTATCCCTGGTCTACACTTTTTGGTAAAAGTATTGGGTAGAGTGCACGTGCAATCTATCTCAAGATAAAACTAGTTGTAGGTTGAGTATGAGTGAGAGGTCATTGTCATAGGGTGTGTGTCTTTGCTATTGTGAATGTGTGAGAGTGAGAGACAATATTTCTTCTAGGAGGATTAGAGTGTCCTTGAGAAGGGTTGTAATATTTCCATTTGTGGACTAGAGAGAAAGATATTATGATGAGAGAAGTTGAGTTAGAGTTGAAAGTATGTGTGAAGAAATGTTTAAGATATTAGATGGTCTTGAAGGGTATAGATTTAGTCTAATGATAAGAAAATAGGAGTGCAGGGAACCTAAACCATGGAGCAAGACATTTTTGTTTTTGGGTAAAGAAAGCACAAAATAACTGATGAGATGAGTAGTATTGTTGGAACATTATTTTTGGAGAAAAAGATTGAGATCCCCAAGAGGGTAGAGTTTGCATGTACTAGATTGTGTGATGTGTTTTGGGAACATCTCCATGGGAGAAGGTAAGAAAATAAAAAGGAAAGGTGAAGAAATGGAAAAATATGGTTTCTGAGTTGATGGAGCAAATAGTGCATCCCAAAATGTATCCACCATAGTTGAAGGAGCTTCAAGTCTTGAGAATTAAGCATGGAGAGTAGTTACCTTGAGAGGTAGAGAGGAATTGGTGTTTTCCTATGAAAAATACAAACCTATTTTAAAGACCTATGAAAAAGGACAAATGGTAGCTAAAGTGTTACAAGGAAAATATGATACCATTAGGGTAACCTTGAAGGATATAGAAAATGTTAAATCCCATTATTTATCAAAATTTCCTTTTTTTTTCTTGAGTATTGAGGAATACCAAGGAAGAGAAAAGGAGAAATTCATGATGGAAGATGTAGAGATTCAAATTGATGAATCATTTGTAGAATATACTATTAGAGGAAGATGAAGATGACACAAAATTTCACATAGTTGGCATGGATGAGGAAAAAAGAATTGTTGCAATAGCAACAAAAATAGGATAAAAATGTGAAGGTGGAGTTAGCGAGAAAGTGGAAATAGTTCATGTAAATGCACCTTATAAGTACCTTGAGAAGGCACCAAGTGAAGAAGAAGAAGAGAATGAGGAGGTGTGCCTTGGGATGGTACAAGGAAAGTTGTAGATATTGAAACTAAAGTGTTTATAGATGAGGGAGTTAGTGAGTGTAGAAAATTTAAATTTTGGTGGAGGATAGAAAACACTAGCTTAAATCCCACAAGAAAAGAAGATAAGCATTTGGTGGAGGTGAATGGTAGTGGTTTTTAAGGGAAAGAAAGAGGAGAAGCACCAAGAGTTTTTCAAGTTATGGTGGATACAAATGCATAAGAGGGAAATCACCAAACTTGGTGGAGGGTGGGATTCATCCTAGGTATGTGCTAGAAAATACAAAGGAAGACTTGTTTCTTCTAAAGTAAATATCTATAATGAAGCATCATAAATATTTTATGCATTCTAAAAGGGTTGTTCTACCACTTTGCTTTGATTTTTTGTTGCCATGTTATAAAATTTTACTCAACATGTAAGATGTAGAAGCATTTCAATCCATGAGCAATCATATATCTCCAAAAATTGAAAAAAGGTGGTTGAGGAGATTTTAGCTTTGTGCATGGGTTTTGGTGGCATGCTCAGATGATTCTAAGGGCCTTAAAAAATTTGAGTTGACTTTGGCAATAAAAGACAAACATAGCTTCATCTTTAAAAAGCATTAGCTTGAGTCATTTCAATAGAAACTAGGATAATTTCAACAACAATTAAGATCTCAACAATAGTGGAACAACTTTAACAAGGTGAATCCAATAGTTGGTAGAGACAAGACATGATGATATGGACTAGAAAGGACACATGCCTTTGTCTTTCATTTGATTGACTCATTTTATGACCCCAACCTATCATTCAAGATCAAATACTTTTCTTGGTTGTGTGTTGGTATTTTGGATGGAATAATTGGAAGTCCTAATCCTTGTAGTAAGTTATCTTCATATTAATATGTGTTACTATTTTATTATCTTAGTGACTATTGGTCTTCAATTTGAAGTTGTGTTTTCTTTGTTTTGAGCTATCACTAGGGTTCAAATCATTATCATTTGGTGGTCATTATTTCTTCTTATGCTATGAATATAATTTTATAAGGTGGAAATTGTTCATAATTGTATGGGCAAGTGCTTTCCTATCAAGGATATTTATTGGAAATTATGCATATCATGGAGAAATCTTAGTTGGCAAAGAAAACAAAAGAACCCTCACCTAGACCTAATCAAAGGGATATTCAATCAAGAAAAAAGGGAAATGGATGGTAGTTTATATAGTATCTCCATGGAATGAAATAACCAATGTTCATGTGTAAAAAGAGTGAACACAAGAAGGTGAATGAGAGAAAGAGGGAGTGGGAGAGGGCTAAGAGACTAGGATTCAAAAGAGACCCTCAAAGTATTCACCAAAAATAAGAGTATTAGGAAAAGAAGAGATAATAGGTTGAGGAAGGATGAAGACACTATGGGAGATAGTCTAGAATGTAGCCATTGAAGGGGCTTGCAAACAAATATTTGTGTGCAAGTTTGGAAAGAGACCTATATATCTATGAAATACTTGAGGAAACAAGACAATGTTGGGATTTTTATTATTATAACTCATAGCTAGTAGGGAATTTGGAATTGTATGTGTATGAGTTAGGACTCTAGCCACCATATTGTAGCTTGTTGAAGACAATTCATATATAAATTAATAAAACTAACTTTATTTTTCTTTCGCTTGGTGTATGATTTTGTGGGTGAGTTTGTAGGCTGCTAGGTGTAGGTAGTCTTTCATTGGACCCCCTTGCTTAGATTGCATCAAATATTTAAGTGAATATTCATGAATTGTTTATGAAATATTCAAACACACTAAGAATTAAATCCAATTCATACCTCTTCAAGATTAATATAAATAGCTACACATGGCCTTTATTCACATGTACGAATTACACACCAATGATTCAAAGTTTATCTTTAGATGACACAATGAAATTCCCTATTATTCCTCTATGACCCTTATCTAATATTTATTCCTTGATTTAGAGCAAGGGGACATTATAAAAAACCAACTATTATAGGAAATCATGTGAATAGTAACTCATCATTTCCATTCAAAATGAGATAAGGAATACATGACATGTACTCTACTATTTACTTCTCAAGTTGATTTCATGATATAATTATAATAAGAGAAAATCAAATGAGAAAACATAATCAAGTTTCATTAGTTTAGAGGAATATTTGACCACAAATTGATTTATGGTTCATTGCAAGATAGACGTAGCAAAGCTACTATTCCCAACAACCACCATCCCAATAGGTGTGTGGTTTTATAAGGGGTAATGGGGAGAATTTCCAACTCACATTTATTATTTCTTCTAATGCAAATTAATATCCTAGTGAACTTTATTTCTCCCCCATCTTACTTCTTAACTTCCTTATAACAATTAGAAACCCAAACTAAGCTTATGGGTAGCACATACCCAAGGAAAACATTAAAAGAAAGGGCATTACTTTAGCAATCTTCCAATCATTTAATAACTACACCAATCCACTAGATAAAGTGGAAAAACACTACAATTGAACTTCTTTAGTTATTTTATATGTGGTGTTATAGGGGCTAACTAGACTGGCCATAAAGGATCACCTAGCCAATGAATCCAGTGTTAGATTTATCCACCCTTGATGGGCATAAGAAATGTGTCACTGTCCCTACACCACATAATGCATTGGAATAAAACAAATGGTTAAAGGCATACACTAACATACCATGACCCTAGATATAGGGAAAATATGCCAAAATATAATGAGATTGACATAGTCCAACAATAGAACTAAGTGATTATTCACCTTAACATTGTCACAATGATTAAACCAACTTATGATACAATTCCCATTCTTCCACTTTCTTTTCCATATAACTAGTCTTCACCCTTGAAAGGAAGCCAAGTGAGCGGAAATAGCTTCCTACACTAATCTAAGTAGGGAAGAGTTATAAAAAAATTCCTTTAAACACCTTATACAGTTACAATAATGAGAAACACATAGAAAGAATGGGATAGAACAACAAGTACACATAAACAACAAACATCAAATGTACATGGGGAAAACCCTTTCGAGTAAAAACCCCCATCCTCCAAAAGCATAATACTATTGTATTAAATCAGATAGAGGTTACAATGCAGCTCCAAGTACAAAGATTCTTCAACAAGTGTTTCGAAACAAACACCTATTTTAGAGTGAATCCATCAACACTTTGTTACCTACAAATAAACTATGCATTCTACAATGCAAGGCATCTAATATATAGAGAGATGCAAGCAAGAAGAAGCATCTAGAAGAGGATGGGAATCCAAATCCACGTGGCATAGTCTCCCACACCATACATATGCATTTGGACACTTGTACAATATTCCCTTACACCCCTTACAGTTGTCATAATATGCAAATATTCCTTCCTCAAGCTTGGGCACCCAAATGATGCTAAAAATAGGCTATGAAAGATGCCTTACACATCTTACAACTATCATAGAATCTGTCATAACTGATAGCACTTACAACTATAAGAGAATTTGTCTTAACTAACCAAGAATATTTGATTCTCTTACAACTTGTCATAACCCAACTTGGGTGCCAACTTTATCCATGCAAAAAGATACCTTATGACACATCATAGAATTTGTCATAAGTTGACATAACTTTTCATAGGTCAAAGATTCCAAAGTGGGATGCCTACCTCCTCTTGGGATGATGATGTGTCATTCAATCACCTCCAACGGGGATGCCACCCAATCAATGGATCCCAATTTATGACATAACACCATAGGAAATTCAATAATAGAATAATACATTAATTAATCAATATTAGGACTCTAAGGTTGAGACACCTTAATCCCAACATTCTCCTACTTGTTGTAGACCTGTCGAGAGTCATATAGAATCATTTGCTCAGGGCCCCAAGGCCCATGGAATCGAAACACCATATGAACTTATTTGTTCTCACTAGTTTTTCCAATGCATCTGCAACATTTTCCAAAGTGTCAACATTTTCCACGTTGACCTTTCCATCTTATACCATATCACGAACAAAATGATATTGAACATCGATGTGCTTTGTTCTGGCATGGAAGGTAGGATTCTTTTATAGGAAAATCACAATTTGACTATCACAACAAATAGTAATATGCCCTGCATCTAAACCACTATCAAAAACACAGTATCTTAAGCCAAATGGCTTCCCTAAAAGCATGAGTGGTTGTCATGTACTCTGCTCCTATTGTGGATAATGCGACTATAGCCTACCACTTACTCATCCAACTGATAGCACCACCAAACATCATAAACATGTAACCACTGATGGATCTTCTACTGTCAATGTCACCTATCCAATTTGAATCCACATATCCATGAATACTCACAAAATTTTGAGGTCCAGTGAGATAACCATGAAAACATAAAGCATACTCGGAAGTACCCCGTAAATATATGAACCCTCTCTTAACTACATGCACCCATCCAGGATTAGCCATAAAACGACCAAGGAATCCCACTGGTTGGGAAATGTCTAGTCTTGTACACACCATCACATACATCAAACTGCCAACTGCACTCACATATGGTACTCTAGTCATGTCCTCCATCTCAGTAGGAGATTTTGGACAATCATTCACAGAAAGTTTCATCCCCTACATCATAAGAACAACTAACTATCTGCAATTTTCCATGTTAAATCTCTCCAACACTGAGTTCTCATACTTGCTCTAGCTTAACAAAATATTTCTATTAGCTTTTTCTCTCATGATCTCCATTCCCAGAATGTACCTAGCTACACCTAGGTCTTTCATCTCAAACTATGCTAACAACTAAAACTTTAAATCTAAAATCATACTTTTATCATTCCTTATAAACAACATATCATCTATGTATAAAGCAATAATGGGAATGCGACTATTATCATATTTATAATGCACAAAATGGTTAGATTTAGATCTCTAAAATCCCAATGACAACACATAGGTGTCGAACTTTTGGTACCACATTCTAGGAGACTATTTCAAAGCATAAAGGGACTTCTTCAATTTGAAAGCCAAATTTTTTTTACCTTTTTCATCGAAACACTCTAGCTGTGACATGTAAATCTCTTCCTCCAAGTCACCATGAAGGAACGATGTCTTCACATCCATTTGTTCCACTTCTAAGTCATACACTGCTGCAAGTGACAACATGAACCAAATAGATGTTAGCTTTACTATAGGAGATAATATCTCCCCATAATCAATTCCCTCCACCTATGAAAACCTCTTAGTGACCAACCATGCCTTATACTTCTCAACATTGCCATCAGGACCACACTTTCTCTTGAAAACCCATTTACAACCAATAGGTTTACATCCAACAAGCAAAGGTACCAAATCCCAAGTCTTGTTTTTCTTTAATGTAGTCATCTCCTTGTCCATTTATTTCATCCAAGAATCCACATAATTCATACCCATAGCCTCTCTAATAGTCCTAGGCTAAGTAGTGTTAGCAATCAAAGCAAAAGTGCAATTGAAATCCAATAATGAATAACCAAACCTTTTTGGTTTCTGCCTAACTTGTGTAGACCTCCTCAATGGCTAAGGTTGAGGTTCTTCTTCTTCTTCAAAACTTTCATAGCTTCTTGAGCTCTCCTCATCATCAAGTCCCTTCGGAGTGTGTAGTTCATCTTTCTTTGGAGTGGGTGGAGTCATAACTACCTCCTTCTATTTCTCCTCTTTCTCTAGTTGCAGCTCAACAATGGAAGGTTTCATTTCTTTGAAAGTCACACATATGCTATAGAGAACCTTCTAAGCTTTTGGATCCCAAAGCTTGTACCCTTTCACACCAACACCATAGCCAATAAAGATACCCTTAACTTCCTTGTTCTCCAACTTTGACCTCTTCTCAATTGGAACATGAGCATAAGCTTCACAACTAAATACTTTGAGATGTCTCATCAAAGGATTTTTACCAGATCACGCCTCCATCAGTGTCTTTCCAACAAGCATCGATGTGGGAGATCTATTGATCAAATAACATATAGTGGCTATCGCTTCAGCCCAGAACTTCTGCTCAAGGGTAGCACCACTCAACATGCTCCTAGCCCTCTCCATCAACGTTCTGTTCATCCTCTCTGCAACTCCATTTTATTGTGGACTATAGGGAGTTGTCTTATGTCTCTCAATCTCGTGCTCTTTACAAAACTTGTCAAACTCTGTGGAACAAAACTCACCACCATTATCAGTTCTCAATCACTTAATCTTTCTACTAGTCTGATTTTCTACTAAGGCCTTAAACTCCTTAAATCGACTAAAGACTTCAACTTTACTTTTGAAAAAATAAATGAATGTCCTTCTACTGTAATCATCTATGAAAGAAACAAAATATATAGATTTCGATAACGAAGGAATATTCACAAGACTAAAAAAATCTAAATGAACATAGTCCACAACCCTCGAAGACTTGTGAGAACTAGAATAAAAAGAAATATGGTGTTTTCTTCCATAAACAAAATGTTCACAAAAGTAAAAATCGAGATTACAATCATTAAGGCCTTCAACAAGGCTCTTATTTTTCAGGGTTCTAAGACCCTTCTCACCAATATGACCAAGTCGTTGGTGCCATAACATTATCTTCTCTGAAAGAAGCTTCATTTCCATGGAATGAGCACCCTTAGGTACCCAAAATGCATGACCATTGAATGTAATTGTAACACACTTCTTCATTGCATGATCTAATGGTGAGGATGAAGAATCCAAAGGTCTCTTCTTCGGTACATCAAAACTATTGCACTATATTGTGCATGCATCCAACTTGTATAGAGTGCCAACTCAAACACCATTGGCCAAAACCATAGCTCCTCTTATTAGCTTGCATCCTCCACTAGAGAAAACAACTTGCACTCCCAAATCATTTAGTTTATTTACAGAAAGCAGGTTTCGTGCCAAACTCAGGATATGCAAGACACCATCAATCTCCTTGACTCTTCCATTAGGAAATCTGATTTTGACTCTTCCATGACCAACGATCTTTAGGTGAGAGTCATCACCCAAGTACACCTTCCTACCATCATACTCTTCATACTTTGAAAACCAACCTCTATAGAAGGTCATGTGAAAAGATGCACATAAATCTATCAACCACACATCTTCCGACGCATGGGTTGCCAAGGATGCAACAAATGCTTTTGCTTCATCCTAGGATGATTTTTCGGATTTAGAATCATAGAAAGACTTATTTTTCTTCTTCTTCTCCTTCTTGCAATCTTTCCAAAAGCATTCATTTTCACCACAATTCCAACATTTTTCTTTGGACTTCTTACCAAGAGACTTAGATCTCCTTAGAGACTTTGACTTAGATTTCTTGTCCTTTTTTCCTTTCTCCTTTGGTCTACCATGAATAGCAAGGGCCTCCTTGGCCATCTCAGAAGACTTTCTCCACATCTCTTCAGCTAACAATGAAGCAACCACCCCATCCATCTTGAAAGTGGTTGGTGTGATTCCAACCATCACTAGGTGATCCCATGAGTCTGGAAACAAACACAATAGGAGCATGCAACTGTCTTGTTTGTCAATATTGTCTCCAACTGAACCTAGTTGAGAAATCAACATGTTAAAAGCATTCATATGGTCTGCCATAGATCCTCCATCTTCCATATTCAGAGAATACATCTTTCTCAGGAATAGTTTGTTTACCATAGATTTAGTCTGATGAACGTCTCCAAGTTTCTTCCACAAATAAGCAACAGTCTTCTCTTCATGAAAATTTAGGAGAATGGAATCAGCCAAACAAAGTCTAATCAAACCCTTGGCCTTTCAATCCATGAGATACCAATCTTCTTGTTTCATGCTCAATGATTTGGTTCCAGAAATAACAACCCATAGCTCAAAATCTACAAGCATATCTTCCATCTTGAGCTTCCACGGCTCAAAGTTACCACCATTAAATTTCTCCATATCAATCCTTGTGGATGTTCTTGCCATCATTTTCCTACAACAAAGTCACAAAATAAACTTCTACAAAACTCCCACTAAAACAAAGATCAACTCAAAAAACCCTTCTAACCCAACAAAGGAATCAAGGCTAGCCAGGCTCTAATACCAACTAAAAGGAAGTCAAGTGAGCGAAAACAACTTCCTACACTAATCTAAGTAGGGGAGAGTTACAAAAGAAAATCCTTTTTAAACACCTTATACAATTACAGTAATAAGAAACACATAGAAAGAATGGGATAGAACAACAAGAACACAAAAACAACAAACACCAAATAAACATGGGGACAATGCTTTTGGGTAAAAAGCCCTACCCTCCAAAAGCACAATACTATTGTATTAAATAAAATAAAGGATACAATGAAGCTCCAAGTACAAAGCTTCTTCAACAAGTTCTTCGAAACAAACAATCGTTCTGGGGTGAATCCGGCAACACTTCATTACTTGCAAACAAACTATACATTCTACAATGCAAGGCATCTAATAAATAGAGAGATGCAAGCAAGAAGAAGCATCTAGAAGAGGATGGGCATCAAAATCCACGACACAATATCCCACACCATACACATGCATTTGGACACTTGTACAATATTCCCTTACTTCCCTTACTGTTGTCATAACATGCAAATATTCCTTCCTCAATCTTGGGCACTAAAAATAGACTATGACAGATGCCTTACACATCTTATAGTTGTCATAGAATCTGTCATAACTGACAACACTTACAGTTGTAAGAGAATCTATCATAACTGACCAAGAATATTTGATTATCTTACAGCTTGTCATAACCCAACTTGGGTGCCAACTTTCTCCATGTAAAAAAATACCTTATGACACATCATAGAATCTGTCATAAGTTGTCATAATTTTTCATAGGTACAAGATTCCAAAGTGGGATGCCTACCTTCACTTGGGATGATGATGTGTCATCCAATCACCTCCATCAGGGATGCCACCTAGCCAGTGGGTCCCAATTTATGACATGACACCATGTGTAATTAAATAATACAAATAAATAGAATAATGCATTAATTAATCAATATTAGGACTCTCAAGTTGAGACACCTTAATCCCAACACTTGAACTTTTATTGCAACACTTGACCAACTAGCTAAACATTTGTCATATTTTGTTAAACCCTAAACTTTGTGACTCTCTTTATATATTATTACTTTTGTTTATTGGGACACATATCCTCTGATTCTCTATTTGATTTAATTACTCCTTACATTGGATTAATTCCCTATGGTTTGCTCCATGGTGTACTCATTTTTTATTTTCCTCAAATGGCTCTAAATCTCCTCAAAACTTAAAGTTTTGTATTCTACTACCAACTACCTATTAGTTTACACTTCCAAAGGCCCTTTTTGGAATATTTGTTGAATAGTTATGGGTTGAATCCTCGTCTTTTCTTCTATCAATTTGTTATTCCTTCTTGTCCCTTCTAAAATTTCCCATGGAATTAAGTTCCAACAACCTCTTTAAATACATCTCAAGCCTCGTGACCTTCCCCCATTCATATGTTTACTAATTCATTTTTGCAAATTCTAGCCCACCTTTCTCATTAAATGATCTTCCACTTTCTCACCCTTACCATCCTTTCCGAGTGGTTCGCAATGCTATATGTAGAGTTCATGATCAAAATCTTCAACTTAATCATCTAGTTTTTTTCCATAGCCTTTGCGTTTCTCAAGAAATAATTTCCCAAATCTTAGTCTTGATTACCAACAACCAATTTTCTTAAGGTTCATAGCATCATATTTTTCGTAATTGTAATTGACTCGGATGCAAATTTGGAAGTTAAAATGCCAACTACATTGTCGACCCGCTCTTGACTTGGATGTAAATTTGGAAGTAAGAATGCCAACTTTGTTGTTATTTAACTGATTTTTCTAACTCAACTTGATTACTCCCAAGAGCAGTAGCACCAGAGAAATCTGAAAAATTCAAAGCAAAGATGTACTTACTCGTAGAAAATTGAAGCCTACAGACCGATCGCCATCCCAGGGCATTCATATCCAATTGAAAAACAACATTATAAATCTTTCCTTTGTGGTTCATAAATCATTTGCGAGTTCGTAAGCGGAAAGAGATCTAGTGCAATTTTCTAGGGTTTAGCGCAGAGCTCTCAACATGAAATGCCGTAGGGTTAATGTACAGTGCCCTAATCATATGATAATCGGTTGGAGAAAAATGAGGAGGGCATCAAGGGAGATTTTACAGAACAGCAACAGGAGGATGCCAACCACATTGCCTTGAAAATATGGTTTGTTGTATCCTTCTTTACCCTCTGTTTGCCTTTGATTTCCATTCCTCATTGCTGGCTATTAAAATTGTGTTTAAGTTTTGTTTGGCGTTTTCCTGCATTGTATTTTAAAATTTAAAGTTTAAAAGTTAAATGTAATTTCTAATATTCGTAGCAGGAGTGGTGCCTACATTTACTTCTCCTTGTGTTGGGGGTGTCAATCAGTTTTGGACATTAATGGTACGTGGTGATGATGCCCCGGGTGAACCCCCCGATATTACGGATGGAGAAATGGGTAGTAAAAACCTAAAAAATGATCACACTCTATCCTTCCAATACATTATGGTGGAAGACGATGGTAATCCAGTTTATGCAACGTTCAAAGTGGTGGATTTTGAGAGGGTGGGGTGAGCGGCCATCAAATGGAGGAAAAGATAAGCATCCTCTTGAAGGCCCTAGGAAACTTGTTATTCTAAATATCGAAATGGTTGTTGTATTGGGAAGAAAGAAAATAGGTTAAAAAATGTGGTCATCTTTTTCGCAACACTTGACTATAATAGGACCTTGGCTAGGAAATTTTTGGATGAATGGTTAATAATGTTTGGGGTTAAAAAATGGGGTCCACATTTCATTATGTAGAATGATACAAAAGGGATTTTTTAAATTTTTTTTTCAAAAATCATGACATGTAGAAAATAGTTATTGAGAAACAATTATGGAACATTGGAAATTTGATGTTGAAGGCCATTGCTTGGTCCCCTAAGGTGATAAATGAGGAAGTGTTGGCCCTTTCCTACTCTAGATGGGTGGGTGACTGTGAAAGATGTCCCACCTCAAATTTGGGAATTTGTACCACAACTACTTTCTCTATTGGGAAAGGTGATGAAGATAGATGAAACAAAAGCCACCCTTATGCATATGGATGCAAGGGTTTTGATCTCCTTAGCCTCAGGGTTAGATATTCTTGAGGAACTAGAGATTAACAATGGAGAAAAATTGATGTCCTACAAATTAGAAGTCCTAGGAGGCCCAAATGCTTGTTTTTGTGCAAGAAGAAAGGTCATTTGAGGAGAAATTTCCCTATTATGAAGAATAGATCTATAAATTTTAAAACTTACCAAAAAATTGTATCTCTAAACCCTAAAGGGTATGCAATTGAGAAGGTGATGGAAATGATTATCAATGATAAAAATGTGGAGTCCCCCAAATTTGCAAAAGCGAGAAGAATGCAGAGTTAATTGGAGAAAACACAAATGAAAATCCAGTGCAATCTATTAGGTTAGAGGGCCAATTGCCAATCAAGTGGAAAACTCTACAAAAATCCCTCCTTGTAACCCTAGCTTGAGGGACTTAAATATATGCTCTAGAAATATAATAAATATAAATGAGAATATTGGGTGCCAAGCGGATGAGGAAATATCCCCATAAGAGGGATTGATGAATACACTATCCGTGAAGAATATTTTCCCCTAAGAGAAGAAAGCTAATAGGCTATTGAAAATTAATAACAATCTTGGACACCAAAAAATACACAAGAGCTTGTCTTAGATAAAATTGAGCAAAGAATTATTCAAGAAAACAATAAAAATAATAGTAGGATGGAAAAAAGTTGTTAATCTTGAAGAGGACTTTGAATAAAAGACTAGTTTGGAAACTAAAGAAAGTAGGGAGTTTAACAAAGATGTGATTGAATCGAATAAGGTAGGGAATAAAAACCCTAATACTTTGAATATAAATGAAAACTCAAAATTGTTGAAGATTGTTCAAAGATATGAGACCGAAAATTCAAAAACTAAAGAATTGAAAGATACAAAGGATCTACTAATTAGTTGTAGTTTCAACATGAATCAAAGTAAATTAATCAAACCCCACTATGCTATCTTTGAATAAATCTATCCCAAGACAAAAGGATGGTTCCTTGGTGTTAGAATTAGGTGAGAGAGCATACGGGTGCTATTTCAAAAGACAAGAATGAAATGTTCATTAAAGAGGACCTTACAAGATAATGTAAGGTAAGGAATAACATAATGCCTTCATTGCATAATTCTAATTCTCGACAAGGAATTTCCCAAGTTTTAGTCTTAGACAAGCTAAATCAAAGCCTATATGAGAAGATGGAGCGGAATTTGTTGAAAACCCAAGAGAATCTAGCAAGGGTTATATGGAATTTGATAGTTGAGGAGTACACAGAAAGGATTACACATCCTAATGTAATTGACTATTCAAATTTCAAATAAAAAAATCAAACAAAGGAAAAAGAAACACACTAGTTAATAATAAGGAGAAAAATGAAAAAAGAGGAGGAGGAAGTAGAACCTTACTCAAAAAGGAAAGACAAAGAAAATATATTTCCTAAATGCTTGAATAGATTTAGGAAGACTCACAATTCATGATTGAAAATTAATTTTAAATGCACTAGTTGGAATGTGAGGGATCTTGAATCTCCTGAGAGGAAATACATTGTAAGGAGATACATAAACGCAAACAAGAACAAAGATGTATTACTACAAGAATTTAAAGTTGTGAACTTTAATCTAGAAACTAACCTTAGATTCATTTGGAAATACTTTGTTCCTTTTTTTACAAAGCACAAAAAAATGGAAAGGGGGAACAACCATCTTGTTGTCTAACAAGTGGACACAATATGTGACAAATAGTGGAATATCTCCATACAACAAGGCAGTGTGGGTTACCTTAGAAAAACAGAGTAGGAAATTCAATCTTTGTTCAATATATGCACCCAATGAGTATAGAGAAAGATTAGAGCTAAAGAAACGGATGCTTAATCTATAGAATATCCCATGGATAGTGGGAGGGGATTTCTATATGATTTAGAGCAGTGATGATAAAATTGGTAGCATTGAAGTGGAATGTAAAGGAAATGAAAAGTACTTTTAGCTTAGATTGAAGAATAAACTCAATCTATTTGATCCTTTGGAAGGATTAAAGAAAAAAATAAAAACATATGGTTTACTTGGTGTAACTCACAATTAGGAAGAAAAAGAATATATTGCAGGCTTAATAGATTTTATGAAAACAACAATTTCTTTAGTTACGACCAAATTGAAGGTGGGAACATAGTGAAAGTCCTACCATTCTTGTTGTCGGATCACCATCCCAACATAGTAAAGATCAAAATAGGTAAAGAAGAACATAAAGGATGCAAAAAAGAAGAAAAAATTGTATTTAATACCACCTTACTAAAAGATAAAGATTGCAATGATGTTATCCTCACCCTTAGGGGGTAAATAGTTGGATGTTGAAAACCAAATCAGCTATTGAAAAATGGAATAGAAATACTTAGGCTTGGAAAGTTATATATCATACAATAGGAGAAAAAGAGCCATGGATAGTAGAAAATCAAAAAATGCCCTCCAAGAGAAATTACTCAAACTGGAAAAAGATTTGTAGTGTGACCCTAAGAACATTAAACCAAATGAAGAGCTAATCTACGTAAAAAACTCATTGAGGAACCCGCAAGCATTTAAGATACAAGGATTAAAAATAAGAGAAAAGAAGAATTGGTTAAGTAATGGGGATAAATGATCTAAATTTTTCTTTAGATTAGTAATAAAAAAGTGTGCAAAAGACAAATTAGGTTACATATGGGTAGAAAAAAGGCTAATTAGTGACCCAAAAGAAGTTAAAAATAAATTCTTTTATTTTTATAAAGATCTATTTTCTTCAAAAGGTGATAAATTAGAGGGGCGTAGAGCCAGAAACAGTTGCAAATATTTAATACCTAGAAATATTTCTAAAGAGAGTACATAATTACTGGAAAGAAAAGTATCTAAAGAGGAAATAGTGAAAGCAATAAAAGAATTAAGTAATGACAAATCTCCAAGGGCAGATGGCTTACTAATAGAATTTATTAAAAAAATATTGATTGGATGAGTGAGGATTTATTGAAGCTATTGATAGAGGCTCCTTAGGAAGTAATATCAACAAAGGTATAATCAAACTATTTCCAAAAAATGGTCACAAATCACTAATAAAAAAATGGAGACTTATTACCCTAGTCAATGTTTTTTATAAGATCTTACCAAAAAAATTGTCACTAAGATTGATAGGCATCCTTCCCTTGTTTATAAGCAACACTCAAATTGACTTTATTAAATGAAGATATATTTTAGAAAATTTTATAACTAGTTGGGAATCCATGGAATGGGCAAGGTGCTCCAATCAAAATAATGAAATTTTCTTACTAAACTTTGAAAAGGCCTATGATAGAGTCGAATGACCCTTTTTAATGATGACATCGGAAGCCTTTGGATTCCCAAAAGGCTTTCGTTGGATGGTTGGAACTTTAATGAAAGATGTTGCACAAGTAAAGATAAATAACTCATTTTTTGAACAATTCTCCTTATAAAGATGCATAAGCTTGGGTTGCCCACTAGCACCTACTTTCTTTGCAATTGCATTTGATGCAATATTTTATCTCCTGAGAGACTCAACTTGAAGCCTCGAGTTAAAAGGAATTTCCCTCCCCAGTGATGAGGAAATTTTAAACATTCAATTTGTGGATGACACAACCATATTTGTTAAGCTAGAAGAAGATAAATTTAATAATCTATTGTAGAAACTAAACCTGTTTTGTGTAGTATTTGAGCAAAACTATCAACAAAAAAATTCATAATCTTAAGTTGGGAGATCTATCCCTTGAGTGGTTTACAAACTATAATTTTCAATGGGGAGGACTGAATAAACAAGTTAGATACCTAGGTATTCCCTTTGCTATGAACCCAAGTCTAAAAGACATGTGGGAGTGGATAAAAAATAAAATTGAAAGGAAATTAAATAATTGAAAACCAAATCAGCTATTGAAAAATGGACTAGCAATGCTTAGGCTTGTAAAGTTATATCAAACAATAGGAAAAAAGAGCCATGGATTGTAGAAAATAAAAAAATGCCTCCAAGAGAAATTGCTCAAACTGGAAAAAGATTTGTAGTGTGACCCTAAGAACATTAAACTAAATGAAGAGCTAATCTATGTAAAAAACTCATTGAGGAACCTGCAAGCATTTAAGATACAAGGATTAAAAATAAGAGCAAAGAAGAATTGGTTAAGAAATGGGGATAAATTATCTAAATTTTTCTTTAGATTAATAATATAAAAAATGTGCAAAAGAAAAAGTAGATGACATATGGGTAGGAAAAATGTAACATGCCCAACTAGATTTTTTCTCAATAAATTAAAATTTGACATTATGAATATAAAATTTATGACATGAATCCCATAGCTATTTCTATTTAGCAATTCCATGTCCATATATTAAAATAAAATAAATCCAAATATATATTCATTTCCAAATGTCAATAGTCAATTTACAAAACTTGACTTGGCTTTCAATGCCTCAAATTCAATACATCAAATACACCAATTACATCCATTACATCAATTTCATCAGTTACATCAATGATACAAGTACATAAATTAGGATTCCAATATAATTCCTTAATGACAGCTCGCCTCCACTAGTGGACGAGAACCTGATTGAGGTGCTTTTCCGCCCAACCATGAAGCAATGCTTCTGCAAAATTCTTTAGTTTGTCAAAGAATACGCAAGTTCCATGTTAGGTAATAAATGAAATAATAGAGAGAGGATAAATATTAAATAGTCTTTTTCCATAATAATAATTAAAATGACTGTAAAGCTTGGCCAAGCTCATGCTACATAAAATGCAACTCACGTTAGATTTGGAAAAGCAAATCTACACTCTCTAGCACCCATTCCCAGAAGAAAATCTCGTATAAGCAAAGGGGTATCCCTCCCATTTAGACCATCTATTAGCATCATATTCTAGTGTGCTATAGTCTACCAAAGTAATTTTGTATCATTCCACTTCATTATCATCAACAATATTCCATCTAAAATCTAGTATAATCATTCATCTATTCATCATACAACTATCTTTCCATTAAGTTTCATATTGCAATTCAACATTGTTCCATATCTACAGTTCTTTACTTTGCAAAAAAAGTTAAACAATATTAATAAAGGAGAAATTCAAGATGAAATCGAAAGGTATACCGCATGTATGTGCACGTGCATAAATGATGCATTTATGCATGTACACATATATGCTTGGAAATAACACATAATGGAATGTGTATACATTTTGAATATTAGAAGAAAAATATACCTTGCATACAAGTTTTCATGTTTAGATAAAGAAATAACTTCGTTCAGGTGTTCCATTTAATTTTTCATTAACAACCAGTCTCAATTTAAGTACGGTGAAAAACACTAAAATAATAGTTCACTTGTCTCTCAGGGTAAAAAATAAATAAATAGTTTCAGAGAACAAATCAGAATTTTATTGATTATGAAAATAAATCCTTCAATCTGTACTAATATTGCATTCTATATTCATTCATTTTCTAGCCAAAATAAGTCCATATAACATTCAATTTTTTTCACCATCTTATTATTTGTTTAAAGAAAATGCAAGTTGCTATGTTCTAACAACATCAATATTCAACACAGGGGAATCGATAAGCAAGATATCATGAAATCGATATTATGATATCGATGAACATCATGCACCTTTATTTTTACTTGTTAATTTTGGTGTTATGGTTTGACCAATCATAGTGAAGGCACCATTCATCGATAAGCATCAAGTGAATATAATATGAATATGCATTGGCCCATATTTACATAGTGAATTTTAAATGACAGTGAACATGTATGTATATATATATATATATATATATATATATATATATATATATGTTTACACACACATATATATAGATAAGAATATCAAAATATCTCATAAGAGAGAAATGATTTAGTTAACTCGATATAGCCCATGGCCTAAGATGGTTGAACATAGGTGACACCACCGCCACCTTAAGCATTGGTTGAGCATCATACACATTCGACTGAGGGTTATCCATGGAATGTTTGGATCGTTCCTCAACCCCCTCTTTATCTGTATAGGGAAAGAATGTGGTTGGCTTATGAAACAATAGTGAACGATAAGTATATTGTTCCGCCCTTGCTTTTAGCAAGGCTCGATTCACAGTTGGCGCAATGCATGTCGATCATTTGTAGATAGGGTAACAAGCGATATGAATTGCTCGGCTAGTGTTAGCTAAAAGATTATAGAGGTCATAAAGAAAACAATAACCATTGAACGATACCCAACCATTCGACCATATAGTGCTACTCAGACATAAAATTGAATTCCATGATGCTGTCCATCTGACACATCAACTATGGAATATACATAATGGATTTAATCAATAATTGAAATGCAAAGACAATGCCAAGTCAAACGACCAAGACTGCAAAGGGTTGATGTAGCATATGGGTGGTAACTCGTCATGGGTGTTCATCTCAAACACGCACATGCAGGGTATCCAAAATATGGGGCTCACACATAGTGGCTCGACCCTGAAGCATGGCTAATAGTGTAAACTACATGATTGACACTACCATTACCAAAATAAAATTTGAAGAGCTACGGGTTTTCTATATATCAAGAGCACAATTTTCAAGCATTTTGAACACAATAAAATGCACAATCCATTAAAAATAGAGCATGAGGACTAAGATGATTCAATAGAAGGGAAACATCAAAAGTAGTGTTTGGGATTACCTCTCTTCAATGCAAATCCTTTTGCTTTTCCTTGGTTGTAATTGGTAATAGCACCCTGTTCAATCGTCTTTTCCCTTTCTCTATCAATTTTTTCCTCACTTCGCCCAACTTTTTGCTAGATTGCCTCCATCAAATTGCCCCCTCTCTACGAGAATATATTAATTTCTATGTTTGGTGTAGTGTTCATTATTCTTATGCCCATGCCACTGTCACTTAGCCGCCCACTTCCTTCCATTTTTGAGTGTTTAGGGGTCGGCTCCCTCTCCATTCATTATGGGAGCTACGCATGAAACAACACTCTCATAGCTTTTTAAAACTTATTGTATATATTATATATATGTATATGTGTGTGTGTGTGTGTGTGTGTGTGTGTGTGTGGTTTCTCCCACATATATATGCATATATACATATGTAGAATTTCACAAACATATATTTATCTTATATTTCCCATTTTTTATCAAGAATCTATTTTTTGAATTCATCTAAAGAACAAGTATTATATTCATTCTTCTTATGATAATTGTATATGATAAAATTCATTTCTAATACTATTTTATATCAAACTTTGAGATAGACATAGTAAGACAAAAATGCATTAGATTCATTTCTTTCACAAGATTGCTCATTTGACCAAATTTTAAATCCATACTAACAAGAATGATATTTATCGATTACAGACAAATGTAGATGTCATGGTCTACTATGATGTGTGAGATTCTAGATTCCATCCTTACCATTTTTCTTCTGGCTAAGCATTCCTACCTCAACCAAGTTCTCACTCTTCAACCTCTTCCTGCACACACACGTTCTTGCACTTTCCAACTTTATCAATAACCTTTAACTGATAATCCTTACGAAATAACTCTTTTTTTTAAATCATAAAATTGCAATATAATTATTTTTCAAATACTATTGCATTTATCATATCCATAAATATTAAATGATAAATTCCATTTTCCAAATATTTCAATTAACTCAACATTATTAAATGCAAGCAATGAAATTGAGATGTGACATCATTCCCTACTAGAAAGAGACATTATCCTGATGTATGATCAAACAAAATTGATTCACATATGTTCATCAAATCATACTATTTTCAAGCCAAAACATCATAACATACAAATCCAAAAAATTTAAATAGTATATAGAAAATCATCAATAATCTATCTAAGAAAGAAAATGAGGAAAGGAGTGTTTTATCTCCTCCGCATCCTCCCATGTAGCATTGTCCTCAGAATACTAATCCCATTGGACCTTATATTGAACAATGTCTCTGTTCTGCAACTTGACGTTGCATCTATCTAGAATTCTAATGGGCTCCACTAGCACCACTCCTAGATCCTCCACCTGTAAAGAATTCCAATCAAGCATATGAGATACATTTTGGTGGTACAGTTTAAGCAAAGAAACATGAAACACATTATGGAGTCGAGCTAGAGTAGGTGGTAGATCAAGTCTATATGCAATCGAGTTAATTACTTACAACACATCAAACGGGCCCACATCTCTTAGAGCCAGCTTGGCTGATTTCCCAAAAGTAATAGAGCTCTTATGCGGCTTGACTCTTAAAAAGACCTTATCCCCGACTGCAAATTGTCTAAAGGTTCTATTTTAGTCGACATATTTTTTTTGTCTATCTTCCACCTCCATCAATCTATTCTTCCATCTCTTTTAGCATCTTAGGACCCACTACGATCCTATCTTCCAATCTATCCCAACTGATGGGAGTACGACACTTTCGCCCATATAGAGCCTCGAAAGGTGCCATACCTAAGAATGCATGATGGGAGAGTTTTTATAAGAAAATTCTACCAATGGTAGATACTCTTCCCATTTATACTATTGATCCATACAGTACATCCGAAGGAGATCTACTACCTGATTCACTCTCTCGATTTGATCGTCGGTCTGAGGATGATAGTCTAAATTGAAATTTAGCCTAGTCCCCAATATTGTGTTCAAGGTTATCTAGAACCTCGATGTCATTTGTGTATCTCTGTTGGATATAATGGTTTTTGGCACTGCATGTAAACGAAGGATCTCTTAGACAAATTTCTTGGCCAAGGTCAACGATCCATCCTTAAGATTCCCTAGAATAAAATGTGCCACCTTAGTCAACTTATCGACTACTTCCAGAATGGCATCATGTTTGTTCTTACTTAGAGGTAACCCTTGTACAAAGTCCATGTTGATCACTTGCCATTTGTACTCAAGTATATCATGAGGGTAAAGGAGCCCTGTTGGATGCACGTGCTTAGCCTTAACTCGTTGACACTCCAATAACATGGCTACGTATTCCACTATGTCCTTCCTAAGTCTCAACCAATAATACAATTTTCTCAATTATGTGATCATCTTTGTAACTCTGGGGTGTCTCGAATATGGTGCATTGTGAACTTCTTCTAGGACCAATTTTCTAAGCTCTCTAGAATCTGGAATATACATCCACATTTGGTATCTTAAGATATTGTATGATTCAATCTTGTACCCATCGAATCGGTGGTCTAACGGATTATCTTCTAAAGTCATTTTCACCCTTTCATAATGCTCATCTCCTTGCATGTGTTGCATCACCTGCTCCCTCAAATTGGACCTTGTAGAGGTCATGGCTACTAGATGTCTTCTTCTACTGAGGGCATTTTCCACTCTATTTTCCTTTCCCTTTATATACTCAATTTTGAAGTCATACTCCTTAAGGAATTCTAGCCATCTCCTCTAGCGTGTGTTGAGGTTTGGTTGAGTGAAAATGTATCTAAATCACAAATGATCCATTTTGAGTTCAAACAACTTCCCCAAAAGATAATGTCTCCACATCTGCAAGGCGTGCACTATAGGTGTTAATTCTAGATCATGTAGCACATAATTTACTTCATGCTTTTTCAGCTTCCTTGACTCATACGCCACTACTTGTCTATCTTGCATTAACACTGCTCCTACACCATCTCCTGAAGCATACATGATCACTGAAAATTGTCCATTGGGATCTGGAATAGTCATCACTGTGGTTGTCGTGAGCTTCCCCTTCAAGAGTTGGAAAGCTTGTTCACACTTCTCAATCCACTCAAACCTTTCTCCTTTCTTTTGGAGAGATGTTATCGGGGCTGCAATTCAAGAAAACCCTTTTACAAATATTTTGTAATATTCGGCAAGGCCCATAAAGCTTCACGACTCTGTTACACTTTGATGTGTCAACTATTCCACGATTACTTTTATCTTCTTGAGATCCACATAGACTCCCTCAACTGAGATAATGTGGCCTAGGTAATGCACCCTATCTTGATAAAATGAGCACTTAGATAGATTTCCAAAAAGCTTCTTTTCTCTTAGACGTTGTAAGACTATCCTCAAGTGTCGATCGTGTTCCTCAATAGATTTGGAATAAACTATAATGTCATCAATAAATATTAGGATAAAATCATCCAAAAAGTCTCAGAACACACTATTCATAAGATTCATGAAGGTTGTGGGTGTGTTGGTTAAACCAAATGGTACAAAAGTGAACTCGTAATGTCCATGTCGAGTTCGGAAAGTAGTCTTCAGAATATCTTCTTTTATTCTCAACTGATAATAACCAGATCTGAGATCTTTTTTTGAGAATATTGTCACTCCCTTCATCTGATCAAATAATTCATCGATCCTCAAAAGGGGGTATCAATTCTTGATGTTTTCCTTGTTCAACATCTGATAATCAATACACAGGTGCAAGGTTCCATCCTTCTTTTTCACAAAGATAATCGGTGCTCCCCATGGTGACACACTGGGTCTAATAAGCCCTTTGCATAATAGCTCCTGTAACTGGGCTTTCCTTTCATAAAGCTCTATGGTGGTCATCCTTTATGGGGCCTTAAACTGAGGCTCGACTCCTTGCACCAAACCAATGGAGAAATCGAATTCTCGTTTTGGAGGCATCTTGGTGAGATCTTCGAGAAACACATCCCAAAATTCCCTAAGGATTGGATAATCATCTAGGTATCGTTTCTCATTATTGGGTTCACTGACATGCATAGCATAAATGACACAACCCTTCCTCTAAGCCCTCTTGAGTTGCATAGCTGAAATTTGCCTAAGCTCCAAGGGTTTTTGTATCCCATGTATCTCAACCGGGTACCAATAGTCATCCAGACAGCTCACCATCTTATCCTCACAATTTATAATGGATTTGTGCTTAGTTATGAAGTTCCCAAAATTACATCATAGGATCCTAGAGGTGCCATGTAGAGGTCAACTGGGGTCAAGAAGTTAGGAAGTTCTAACTCGCTACAAAATAAGCATGAATCTATTTCTCGCTCTGCTCAATTTCCATACTGAATAGACCATGAGTTTTCCAAATATCCAGGTCAAATGGGCAGCTTAGAAATCATTCTAGGATCTATAAAAAACTCAATAGCTCTAGTATCTATCAAAATAGAAACAGTTCGACCATAAAGCTTACCCGTCAATCGTATCAGAGAAGCCTGGTGCTCTACTTGCCTGTTATCCAACGCTGCATGGATCTTGTGTTGCAAAGTCTGGTTCTAGTTTCCTTCCTTCCATGATTTTGACTTCTAACGAAAATTAGATGCATAATGGTCTCCCCCACAAGTGTAACATCCATCATGTGGTCCTTTCCGACCTTCAAACCTATCCTCTTTTGAGTACCTCTAGTTATTGTTAAATTTTTCGCTGCTCTTATTATCCCTTTTTATTCCTTCCACCTTGGCTATCTTCCTCCTTTTTCGAAGGGTCGCCTTCTCTTTTGAAACTTTTGATTTGATGGTACTTATTTCCCTTCTGTCTACCACCCTTCTAAAAAAATTTGTTTCTAAATCGAGGCTTGGAGTCTAAACCCTTGCAACGATTGGACAACTGTGCAACTTCTATTCTTGCTTAATGGCCTTCTCAAAAGCTTTTTCCATTGTAAGGGGATTGTGGAGGTCCACCTCGGCTCCAATGTGGAGTCTCAATGCCAGTATAAACTTTTGAATTTGGAAACATTCATCAGATTGGTACTACAACACATACTTGAGCAAGTTGGTAAACTTCTCCCAGTAGTGAATTATACTTAGGCCACCTTGGATCAAATTTTGAAATTTTGTCATCTTTTTGTCAAAGAAAATTTGTGGTAGCCACCTCTTCCTAAAATATTGGAGGAAGAAATCCCATGTGATATCCTTTGGCAGAAGTCTCCCTTTTTCCTTCTCGTTGTCCCACCAAGTAGTTTCCTCTCCAAACAATTGATATGCAGCCCAAGCAGCCTTGGTTTGGTCTCACAGGTTGCAGAGCCCAAATTATTTTTCCATCTCTATGATCCAGGCCTTAGCTCCATCTCTGATGGCCTTGCCATCGAATTTTGGTGACGCTACCCTTTTAAGATCCTTCCCCAGTTCATCCTCAATTTGACCCCGATTAAAATCCCTTTGGGCCCTTTCTCCTTGGTCAAGAACCTCATTCCTAAGATTTCATTCTTCTCGCACCCCTCAGGGCTCTTGTTCCAAATAGTCCATTCAGGTTTCTTGCCAGTTCAAGAGTTTCAGGATTTGGTCCAGCCTCTTGCTTGGCCCATTGGCATGTCTACTACTACCTGCTTCTTGTATGG
This sequence comes from Sequoia sempervirens, assembly GCA_007258455.2. Classification (NCBI taxonomy): domain Eukaryota; kingdom Viridiplantae; phylum Streptophyta; class Pinopsida; order Cupressales; family Cupressaceae; genus Sequoia; species Sequoia sempervirens. Next base: position 241,634,458 of record VDFB02256132.1, on the reverse strand, counting down.
CACGGTCACCATAATGACTCACACTCAACCTGCATCACAGTCACGTTTAGTGTATCTTAACTCAAGGTTTTTACGTTTATACTATAGCATCTACACAATATTATGTACAAAACATGCAATCAAAAAAAAGATATACATGTTCATTCACATCAAGACAAGTCTTCAAGTTTTGTGCACTTGATCAACAAAAAAAGACTTTCTTTATTTATATTAAATATGGATTTACACTAATCCTTATTTACAAAATCTTTTCCACTCTAAAGGGTTCCCTCATTATCGAAAAGAGGGCATTCCTTTGGATCCTCATTTGAGTTTACATCACCCCTCGTGGGTGAGGCAAGACGTGTGTAGGCACTCCTTTTCCTCTCTAGTCAGTAGAGGTGCATTAGGTCCACATCCTATTGGCCAGTCTTTAAATGTGGAGGGTTTCTTATCCTTAGGAGTTCGTTTGGAATCCTCAATATTTTCGCCCCTCTCCAACTTGAGACATGTGAGGGCGTGTGCTAGATTTTCTTTGTCAAGAATCTCGGGTTTAGGATTTTCTTTGATAACGATTGGCTTCTTCAAATCCCTACTAGTCTTTCCCTTCTTTCTTCCCAACTTGGACCTTCTCATATCCTGCAACCAATTCAATTTTGGTTATTCTCTAGGTAACTCAAATCCAGTTAAGGGTCTACTATTCCCTAGTTCAACCATCGTGGGCTCATAGGCCTAGAGGTGAACCTTGCGCTCTGATACCAAAAGTAACATGCCCAACTAGATTTTACCTCAATAAATTAAAAATTGACATATGAATATAAAATTTGACATAAATCTCATAGTTGCTTCTATTTAGCAATTTCATGTCCATAAATTAAAATAAAATAAATCTAAATATATATTCATTTCCAAATGTCAATAGTCAATTTACAAAACTTGACTTGGCTTTCAATGCCTCAAAGTTAATACATCAAATACATCCATTACATCAATTTCATCAGTTACATCAATGATACAAGTACATAAATTAGGGTTCCAATATAATTCCTTAATGATGGCTCGCCTCCACTAGTGGACAAGAACCTGGTTGAGGTGATTTTCCACCCAACCATGAAGCAATGCTTCCCTGGAATTCTCTAGTCCATCGAAGAATACCCGAGCTTGCATGAAACACTTAGCAAGAGATACAGTTTGCAAGATGGAATTTGTGTGTGCCTAACTACATGCATTTCTATCTACTATTAGAATATACAAGTTTCATATTAGGTAATAAATGAAATAACATAGAGGATAAATATTAAATAGTCTTGTTCCATAATAATAATTAAAATGACTGCAAAGCTTGGCCAAGCTCATGTTGCATAAAATGCAACTCACGTTAGATTGAGAAAAGAAAATCTACACTCTCTAGCACTCATTCCCGGAAGAAAAACTCATTTAAGCAAGGGGTGTCCCTCCCTTTTAGACCATATATTAGCATCATATTCTAGTGTGCTACAATCTACTATAGTACTTTTGTATCATTCCACTTCACTATCATCAACAATATTCCATCTAAAATTTGGTATAACCATTCATCTGTTCATCATACAACTATCTTTCCATTAAGTGTTGTATTGCAATTCAACATTGTTTCACGTCTACAATTCTTTACTTTGCAAATGAAGTTAAACAATCTTAATAAAGGAGAAATTCAAGATGAAATCGAAAGGTATACCGCATGTATGTGCACATGCATATATGATGCATTTATGCATGTACACATATATGCCTAGAAATAACACATAATGGAATATGTGTATACATTCTAAATATTAGAAGAAAAATCTACCTTGCATACAAGTTTCCATCTTCAGATAAAGAAATAACTTCGTTCAAGTGTTCCATTTGCTTTTTCATTAATAGCCAGTCTCAATTTAAGTACAGTAAAAAACACTAAAATAACAGTTCACTTGTCTCTCATGGTAAAAATAAATAAACAGTTCCAAAGAACAAATCAGAATTCTACTAATTATGAAAATAAATCCTTCAATTTGTACGAATATTGCATTCTATATTCATTCATTTTCTCGCCAAAATAAGTCCACAACATTCAGTTTTGTTCACCATCTTATTATCTACTTAAATAAAATGTTGGTTGCTCTGTTCTAACAACATCAATATTCAACATAGGGGAATCAATAAGCAAGATATCATGAAATCGATATTATGATATCGATGAACATCATGCACCTTTATTTTTACTTGATAATTATGGTGCTATGGCTTGGTCAATCATAGTGAAGGAACCATTCATCGATAAGCATCAAGCGAATACAATATGAATATACATCGGCCCAGATTTACATAGTGAATTTTAAATGAGAGTGAACATGTGTGTGTGTATATATATATATATATATATTATACACACACACACACATATATATATAGATAAGAATATCATAATATCTCATAAGAGAGTAACAATTTGGTTAACTCGATATAGGCCTCAACCTGAGATCGTCGAACATAAGCGACACCACCACCACCTTAAGCATTGGTTGGACATCATACATGTTCGACTGAGGATTATCAATGGAACGTTTGGATCGTTCCTAACCCCCCTCTTTCTCTATACAGGACAAGACTATGATTGGCTTATGAAACAATAGCGAACGATAAGTATATCATTCGGCCCTTGCTTTTAGTAGGGTCCGATTCACACAATCACCTCACCAAAACAGTGGGTGTGATAATAAACACAATCGATGCAATGCATGTTGATCATTTGCAGATAGGGTAACAAGGTGATATGAATCGCTTGGCTAGCGTTAGCTAGAAGATTACAAAGCTCATAAATAAAACAATACCATCGAATGGTACCCAACAGTTTGACCATATAGTGCTACTCAGACAATAAATCAAACTCCATGATGGTGTCCATCTAACACATCAACTATGAAATATACATAATCGAGCTAATCAATAATTGAAATGCAAAGACAATGTTGGGTCAAACAACCACGGTTGCAAAGGGTTGATGTAGCATGTAGGTGGTAACCCGTCATGGGTGTTCATCCCAAACCTGTGCATGCAGGCTATCCAAAAGATGGGGCTCACACACAATGGCTTGAACCCAAAGCATGGCTAATAGTGTAAACTACATGATCGACACTACCATGAACAAAATAAAATTTGAAGAGCCACAGGTTTTCTATATGTCAAGAGCACAATTTTCAAGCATTCTAAACACAATAAAATGCATCATGACCCATTCAAAATAGAGCATGAGGACTAATACAATTCAATAGAAGGGAAACATAAAATGTAATATTTGGGATTACCTCTCTTCGATGCAAATCCCTGTGCTTTTTCCTTGGTTTTAATTGGTAACAACACCCTGTTAAGTCATCTTTTCCCTTTCTCTGTCGATTTTTCCCTCACTTCGCCTAGCTTTTTGCTAGATTGCCTCCATCAATCGCCACCTCTCTACGAGAATATCTTCATTATTATCTTTGGTGTTAGTGGTCATTATTATTCTGCCAATGCCACTATCACTTAGCCGCCCACTTCCTTCCATTTCTGAGTGTTTAGGTATCGGCTCCCTCCCCATTCATTATGGGAGTTACGCACCAAACAACACTCTCATAGCTTTTTGAAACTTATCGTATATTTTATATATTGTATATCTATATATATACCCGTATATATGTAGTTTCTCCCACATATATATATATATATATATATAAATAGAATTTTACAAACATATATTTATCTTATCTTTCCCATTTCTTTATCAAGAATCTATTTTTTGAATTTGTCTAAAGAACAAGTATTATAATCATTCTTATTATGATAATTGTCTATGATCAAATGTATTTCTAATACTATTTTATATCAAACTTTGAGATAGACAGAGTAAGACAAAGATGCATTAGATTCATTTCTTTCACAAGATCACTCATTTAACCAAATTTTAAATCCATGCAAACAAGAATGATATTTATTGATTATAGACAAATGCAGATGTCGTGGTCTACTATGGTGTGTGAGATTTTAGATTCCATCCTTAATGTTTGTCTTTTGGCTAAGCATTCCTACCTCAACCAAGTTCTCGCTCTTCAACCTGTTCCTACACACACATGTTCTTGCACTTGCCAACTTTATTAGTAACCTTTAATCGATAATCCTTACAAAATAACTCTTTTTTTTAAATGATAAAATTGCAAGATAATTATTTTTCAAATACTATTGCATTTATCATATCCATAAATATTAAATGATAAATTCCATTTTCCAAATATTTCAATTAACTCAACATTATTAAATGCAAGCAATAAAATTGAGATGTGACAAAAAAGGCTATTAGTGACTGAAAAGAAGTTAAAAATCAATTCCTTTATTTTTATAAAGATCTATTTTCTTCAGAAAGTGATAAATTAGAAGAGCTTGGAGCCAAAAACAGTTGCAAATCTTTAATACCTAGAAATATTTATAAAGAGAGTACAAAATTACTAGAAAGAGAAGTGTCTGAAGAGGAAATAGTGAAAGCAATTAAAGAATTAAATAATGACAAATCTCCAAGTGGAGATGGCTTACCAATAGAATTTTATTAAGAAAATATTGATTGGGTGAGTGAGGATTTTATTGAAGCTATTGATAGAGGCTCCTTAGGAAGTAATATCAACAAATGTATAATCAAATTGTTGCCAAAAAATGGTCACAAATCACTAATTAAAAAATGGAGACTTATTACCCTACTCAATGGTTTTTATAAGATCTTACCAAAAAAATTGTCACTAAGATTGATAGGCATCCTTCCCTTGTTTATAAGAAACACTCAAACTAACTTTATTAAAGGAAGATATATTTTGGAAAACTTTATAGGTAGTTGGGAATCCATGGAATGGGCAAGGTGCTTCAATCAAAATAATGAAATTTTCTTACTAAACTTTGAAAAGGCCTATGATAATAGTTGAATGACCCTTTTTAATGATGACATTAGAAGCCTTTGGATTCCCAAAAGGATTTTGTCAGATGGTTGGAACTTTAATGAAAGATGTTGCACAAGTAAAGATAAATAGCTCATTTTTTGAACAATTCTCCTTACAAAGATGCATAAGCCTAGGGTGCCCACTAGCACCTACTTTGTTTGTAATTGCATCTGATGCAATATTTTATCTTTTGAGAGACTCAACTTGGAGTCCTGGCGTAAAAGGAATTTCCCTCCCCAGTGATGAGAAACTTTTTAACATTCAGTTTGTGGATGACATCCATATTTGTTAAGCTAGAAGAAGATAAATTTAATAATCTATTACAGAAACTAAACCTATTTTGCATAGTATCTGGAGAAAAAACTATCAACAAAAAAATTCATAATCTTAAGTTGGGAGAACTATCCCTTGAGTGGTTTACAAAATATAATTTTCAATGGGGAGGACCGAATAAACAAGTTAGATACCTAGGTATTCCCTTTGTTGTGAACCCATGTCTGAAAGACGTAGGAGTGTATAAAAAATAAAAGTGAAAGGAAATTAAATGATTGAAATAAACAATATCTATCCTTGGCAAGAAGAATTCAAATTTTTCATAAAAAATTTTGTCCTATAATATATATTACTCTTTTGTGTGGTTATTCAATAGTTATCAAGTAAATAATTTTTTTTTAAAATCATACATTTTCTATGGTCTGATGTTAAAGGAAAAAGAAAGAAGCATGTTGTAAAAGGGAATGGTGTTGTCTAAATAAGTCTAAAGGAGGAACGGGAGTAAAAGATTTACAAAAACAAGGAATTTCTCTTGTCGTCAAATGGATTCTTGAAACATTAAAAGGATATGAACCCTAGAAAATACTAGTAAGAAATAACATTCAACTAGTTGAACCAAGACAAGCTAAAACATAGAAGTGCATTCCATTTTGTGACTTATTGATTGGAAAATTTCATGTTTCCCCTGCCAAGTCTAATGTATTCAAAAGTTTATGGAAAGTTTGGGAGAACATTAGAAACTTGGTTATTAACAGTGATAATTTGGAGAATAGCAGAATATGCCCATTCAGTTCTATTTGGTGGAACTTATCTCGCAAAGGTAAGTACCTTGCACTACTACAAGGTTGTCCAACAAAAGCTTGGTATAAGAAATGAATAATATGTTTCAATGACATGTGTAATGATAAATTGAAATCTTAGGCCTCCCTCAGTAAAGTTTGATCTACCTTCATCTCAATAGAGGACATACTCTATAATGTGAGAAGTGTGCAAATTGTACCAATTTACAACACTAAGTGAATCAAACAATGAAGTTCTTGACAAATTCAAACAAGTAGATGAAACATAACTACAAAAAGTAAATCCCGAACTAATTTATAAGTCATTAAATGGAAACTTGGACATAACCAAGTACCTAAACAAATAATGGAATTTGGAAACTTTTGATAAACAATGGTCCAAGATTTTTAAATTTCTTTGGTCAAATGTTTTAGAACCAAAAAAAGCATGTTTCAAATGGTTGTTTGTTTTACAAGAATTGTCTTCTTTTACTTTCTCATGTAGTATAAACTTGTGCACTATCTACAAGAAGCCAGAAAATATTTTTCACATGCTTTTTGACTGTTTTTTATGCTGAAGAAATTTGGAACATATTATGTGGTGACTTGGGGGATTGAGATTTGGGAATAGTCAAATGGTAGAAGATTCTATCTAGTTTTATACAAGGTTTAGGTCATTCATATAACCTGTTATGGCTTTTATTAACTACTAAAATCTTATAGTTTTTGTGGAAAGCAAGGAACGAGGAATGGTTCATAGGCAAAAAGAGGATGCTTATTGAGATTGATCGAAGACTCATATTTCATAACATTTATGTGCAAGTAACAATCACGATGGAGATATCAAAGAAGTTTGTCAACATGCTAAAGACAGAAGACAACATGGAAGAAATCTTGTGTGTAAGACATTGGCCCTTCAATAAATTTGATAGCATTCCTTACCTAAAGGGATACCTAGAATTCCAAAAAAAAGGTATAATAAAACTCATGAACTAGAAACACTACAGAGAGACTTGGGCTACAAGGAAGGTCCAAATCCCATGGTATAATCTTTTTAGATCAAAACAATATTCTTTTTGTAATCATGTGGTAACTTTATAGCATGATATGATTTGAATAGATCAAAAACAAGATTGTATTCCTAAAATTTTGATAAATTGAAATATTTAAATACTTATGTTAATGTAAAAATGTATTATTCAAATTTAAAATATTTATTTAATTTATCAAAATTCACTTGCATTATAAGTTTAAACATTATTATAAATATTGATAATAAATAAAGATTATTCACACAATATAAATATTACCTTATTATTTCATCAAAATTTGCATGTACTATAAGTTTAAACATTATTATAAATATTGAAAATAAATAAAGATTGTTCACACAATATAAATATTACTTTATTATTATAAATATAAAACAATAATATCATTAATTTCTTATAAGTTATTAATAGTAATCTTTATGGGTTCAGATTATTTTAAATAATATTGATCATTACAGACGATTGATTTTATGGACCTTAATAAACAAGGAAAGATACAATTTACTACAATACATGAAACATTAAGAATTACAATTTTAAGAGCCAAGTTATGTTCATAATCCAACTTGACACCATATTGTTTTCAACTAGAACAATAGGCTTGGTTTATAATACCGACAGTGATAACTTTAAGAAACCCATCAAAAAAATATATAAAATCCTAGTGAATCTTCCATTTTTTTTGGAAAAAATTCTAATTTCTATTGGTGAATCTTTTCTTTTTCGGAAAAAAAATATTAATTTTATTGGCGATTTTTTTTTACATCACTAAATTCTTTTAGAAAATTTTGACGAATTTTGAAAAATAATAAGTGATGGAAAATCCATCCAATCTAAAAATAATTTTCATGGAAGAGTAGGGGCTCAAAGGTGGAAATTATCCATGGGTTTAAAGGGTAGACTATAATATTTACTTGTCACCATTATTTTAAAATATAATATAATGACCCTCATTATTTTCTATAAGGTAAAATTTACCCATGATCTGTAGTTTTTATAAGGCTTAATATTTATTTTTGATCATTGATCTAATAACCCTCATTGTACTCTACAAGGCAAATGTACCCACAATCTATAAAGCTCATGAGACCCGAAATTGTGCACCCCATGAGCATTACAAATCATGGGTACATTTTATCTTGTGGAATACAATAAGGGCCATTAGATTATATTGTAAATCATTGGTGGAAACTAAAGATTAGAAATATGGTCCTAAAGCAATAATTATGATATACTATTAGTGAATTAATATAAATTTATGATTTAAATCATGTATGGAATGTGGCGAATTTTTGATTTAATTTTTTTAATAAAATAAATTCTTTGACAATTTAAATAAGACTATAATAAAATTTTGTAAAAATGTGATGATTCAAATCACATTATAGCTCGAACTATTAATCAAATTTAGATTCCCAAATTTTAACTATTAGCCAATTGATGAATATTAGCCACTAAAAATTGTTGAATACCGATGCGAATAATATGTGGACATCAATATTCAGATTTTGATATTAAACACTTTATAAACATTTTAATAGATTGCTTTTTATAAATTTTAAAAAAAAAGAGAGATTAGTCCTGAAAGCTGACGTGCCTCTTTTTACATCCATTTGTAAACAAAAAAGGCCTACAATGATTTTAAACAATCCACATCTGCATTCATATAAAGAGTACATCCCATCTTTTACTGGTATTGAATTATGTTTTTTACTTCCTACCAGTCCTTGCGCTTGATTCGCAATAACTTGTCGTATATAACCCATGGGAAGCTTATAAAATGCGGATTGTTCTCATCTTTCTCTTCGTAATCTCCGAAGCCCCAATAATCGGGATGATATGTTACATGATACCAGGCAGATGCTTTTGCATACTTATTATCATCGGAGCTGCTTTCCCCATCATCGAACCATGACCTCGCCTCCTTTCTGAGAGCCTTCATTTCTATCATGATGGTTTCTTTCAGATCTCCAAACTTGGAACCACGTAACTTTGACAAACTGAATATATTTCCACTGACTACTTCTGCTTCATACTTTACTCCATAATGATACATTAAAATAGCTAATTTGGAATCATACCAATTTTTGTATATTAATGCTTCATCAAGATAGTTTTCAAATCCCCATACCACCAAATCCTTATCATAAGTTTTTTCTGCAACTTCCCTTGTGAATGAATTTATAAAAAGGGCCTCTGTTGCCACTTTTCTAATAGCCCTGTAAAGTTTTCCAATAATTCGCTTTGATTCATACATGGGTTTATCCTCTTTCTCCATGAAATCAGGATATTCTTTTGGAGTTAGAGAAGCAGGAATCTGAGCAGGAATGCCAGTTTTTGGAAAGTCGACTGCTGTTGAGAAGAGCTGGGCCAACTCTAGACAAATCTCACTCCGAGCCATGTTGGGCTCCTGATCAGCATACACAGTATGCCTATTAGATATTATTCCCAAAGTGTCATTTAGCATATAATTTGCAAAATATTCTTGAATTTCCTGCATCATGAAAGTGATCTGGATTAGGGACAGTCCAAGATATAGCAGCACAGAATCGTCAGTCAGTTAGCACTGTAGAATATATTGACCTTTAGAAACTACCATTTCCTATTTGTACGAGTGCTAATAGACCGAGCCGCTGACATTTTAAAGAAAAGGGATTTTAATGCTCGCGCAGTGTAGCCCTGTGAGTTATTATTTTAGAATAATAAATGGCGACACTCTTTTTTAAGATTCCACAAGCTCGAGGTAAAGTTACAGAAACACGTCTACTAATCAATTCAACACAAAGACCAGGGCATCACATTAAGGAGTACAAGGGACCCAAGCATGTTTCCATACACTTTCTATCAAAGAGTATGTGCTTGAGATGATGAAAAATTCTTACAACAATCATGTATAAATGACAAATTTGCTTGAAATGTTCAACGCCATATGAAGTGCATATTAGTTTGGGATTACAACCTGCAAGTCCACTTGGGTGCACACAGTTAATATCCAACCGATTCACTTAAATTCACTAAGGATAGGCTTCAACGAAATAAATGGTTTCAATCTAGATGTCCCAAATGTAAAATATAGATTTAAAAGTGTAATCTGTTATGGATATAAAAACCGGCAGAGCAGGCAAGTGACAGACTGCTAATTCTCTATGTTGTCAAGCACAACACTTGAGAACATTTCAAGAGTAAGGACTAGAGTTGGAAAGGTTTTTTGCCTCTCATATCATGTGGCCAAATAGGAACCAGAAGAATCGTGGGAATTGGAGCATTGAGCAGCCAGATTATAGAAGCCAGAACCCTTATCATACACTCTATTATGAAGAAATGTATAAGGTTCTTATTGAGGCATCATCTCAAGCAATATTCAGTAGTATAGAGACTAAATAAAGGATGAGTCCTTTCAAAAACACACTATAATGATGGAGAGAAAACATATCGCGCACAAAAAAAGATAATTCATCTACTAAAACAAAAAAAGACAAGAAGGTGGGTTAACTAGACCAACGGCCTCTTGCTAAACTGAGCATACTTAAGGGCTGAACCATAAATAAATTGGTCGCCAGTTATTCTAAGCTTTAAATAATATTAACAAATGATAAGAGCAAAAGCACTAATCTGTGAATTCTGTTATGGAAAATGTTGAATACAAGTGCCAATAATTTCTAGAAGAAAGATATCTTAAATCTACATGTACCAATCATACCTCAATCGTCACCTCATGATCCAATACTTCTGCTGGCTTAGGCACATAGTCCATTGGCTGGTCCACTTGAGGTGGAATAAGAGACTTGTCCCAACTTACAAAATATTGGTCACCATCCAAATCACTACCAGAACACTCATCTGGATGGGGCCTGCATAATCAAAAAGATGATAACGTAAAGCCATGGCAAATTTTATCATCTAAAAAATGCTCTCATGTAGAAAAATGAACTGCTTAAAGCAGAATGGAAATGGAAGAAAAATGATAGAAGTTTTCAGGTGTTTAATCTCTTCCTTCCAGTCCTTTGGGTCAAATGATCAATGCAACAAACAACTTAATGTTGTGAAATTCATAGCATGTACTATGTATATTAAATTTCATGGTATACAATTTTCATGTTGGACTTGAATAAAATCACGTTCCATTTGACTGTTTAGGAATGCATAATTTCAAGGAGGTGTAGATAAATAAAACTTTTGAAGGAATTGTATTTTAGGAATTGGCAGAGTCCAAGAGTCCATCCAAAAATCAACTCTTAGCTAAAATATTTTTAAATTCACTTCACAACACTTTCAGGGTTCACAGGGTTCACATTGATTCTTAACATGGAAAAATTTCCGCTTCTTTCAAAATCATGTATCTCATATGACATGGGATTTGAGAGCGCAAAAGATTTATCCCAGATTCCTAGGTGTCACCTTTCTACTTTCCTTTGTGATCACTGTCTATACTCTATGGTTTTGATCATTTCATATTGAAGTGGTGTCATCATCCATTGCTAGATATTCAGTGTAACAGATTCAACAGAGTGCACTGTCCTACACATCCAGAAGCGTGCTTCACCAGTTCCAGCTGATGCTCCTATCTCTCAGAGCAAAAATTGTGAACTCTGAAAGTACAAATTAGCACTTATGATACTATATTGGTGGAAATTGTCCTCTCCCAATTTATTCAGAAGCTTTAAGAGAGCTACAGCTTAGAATTCAAACCATACAAAGAGTGAGCACACTGGTCAATGGAGCTTATGTAACCATGAACAACTGGATTGAAGGTGAGAGCAGACCAAGAGACTTCTAAAATGATGGATCAAGATGAGAGATTGGAGAGGAACTAAACCCAAATTAAACCACATTGTTATGCACCAACTGGAAACATCAAATACTTGCTGCTTTTAACAGAAACCACTTCAAGGGCATGCAACCTCCAATACAAATCACTTTCAATATTTCAAGAAGGCAGGCTTCCCCAAAAAATAAATGTACATCCAACATACTCCATTCTAAGTAATTTGACTTGTTGTGACCTTTTCACACATCACCCCATTCAAAATGGGGACCCCCTAATTTTTGCTTCATTCGGGTCTTTTGGCTTTGTTTTCCGGTCTGTCTCTCTCTGTCTGTCCTTTTCGTCTGATGATGTACTTACCATTTGACCTGGATTCGAATTGTGGCCAAGTCTGGAGGGCTTTTTGATGAATTAGGGTTTACATTCTTCAGACAACTTTGAGGTCAAATTGAGTTGGTTAATCAAATTCCGAGCTTAGCACTGCTGTTAAGATGCTTCGAGCAGGCTCCCACTGAATTTTCACTAAATTCCGACAATTTTCTATTTTTAGTAAGTGCCCATTTGGGGTTTGTTTTCTTGGGATTTTCAAATTCTAACAACTGTACTGCACTTTGAACACTGCAAGCTGCCTGCTTGCAAAATTTGAGCTGAAACATACAACTTACTATTTTTAGCAGTCCTGCCTTCGAGGGCCACTTTTAGGGTTTGCATGTTGGACTTTCAGATGCATGTCAGGAGATTCTTTGTGGGTTTTTTGAGACCTTCGCGGTGATATAGCATGCAAAACGAGATGATAACTTTCAATGATTCACGCTTCAGAGGTTATTTTTAGGGTTTGCATGCAAGATTTCTCAGCGCATGTCAGCATAATCTTTCTAGGTTTTCCGAGAGCTTCGCAACAAGGTAACATGCAAACAAAGTTGATCACTTTCCGGAACTTGCTATTTTTAGCCAGTGCTCGCATGTTGGTCATTTTTCTGGGTTTTTCAAGATCTCTCGGGCAGTGTGACATGCAAACTCATCCAGCAGCTGATGGGTCACTTTTTCAGATGTTTACTATTTTTAGCAGGTTCACTTCGGCAGCCGCCCAACACTTCAGAATCACAAACCCGATGACATGCAACAGAAACGGAGTTAAACGGAGCTCATCTGAAGCACATGCAAGACGAATTAGGGTTTCCGGCTTCGGGACCCAAAATGAGGGGTAAAATGTCGAAATTTCCAAAAACCAAGGTATCCCATCACGACCAGCATCTTTTGAGGAGTCCACTGGTAAAATTTGAAGGCAATCGGAACACTTACTATTTATAGTAAGCCACTTCTGAAACAAGCTATAAATAGTAAGTCAGCATCAAGCGCCAGTGTGAATGGGCAAGTCTACTAATGAGGGTCACGACATTCAAATTTCAAGTCAAACGGAGTTGTGGAAGTCTCGAGATCAAGCAGTTGCTATAAATAGTAAACTACCTCCAGAAACATGCTATAAATAGCAGGTCAACGTGAGGCATCAGTATGAACAGGTCAAGCAAGTGATGAGGACCCCATGACGCGAATTTCAGGTCAAACGGAGTTGCAGAGATTCAAAAATCAAGCACTTACTACTTTTAGCAGGCCTGGTAGAGGAATTAGGGTTTCCTAAAATCTAGGGCGAAACATGACATTCACACAGAAGCAGTATCCAGCCACGATCGACATCCTTCAGGCAATCAGCACGCAAAGTTTGAGCAATTACTATTTTTAGTAAGTTGCTAAAAATAGCAGGTATAGGCAGGCATCAGACGCCAATAGCTCAATCACATCACGAGGTTCGAGATAAAGTGAAAATCAAGCTTTTTGGAGCTAGAAATCAGCTTAAAATGCAAAATTTGAGAAACTTTCTAAAAATAGAAAGCTGGGGCAAGCTGAGGGCGACATAAACAAACCACTTCAAATTGGACAAAAGCTTTAAAATTCTTCTAAGTACTCAAAATTGGAAGTAGGCATGGTGAAATGCGCCCTTGGAGTTGAAGCATGATGAAATTTTTTCTAAGTCATCAAAATTTGAAGCTTGATGCCTCATATGCGCCTTGAAGAGAGGAGAGGGTGATGAAAATTCTACTAAGGCATTTAAGTTTGAAGCACACCCCTCTATTAGCGCCTTGACTTGTGAAGGGGGTGACTAAAAAGTTCAAGTATTGAAAACTTGAAGCAAGGCCCCCTATATGCGCCTTGCCTTGCATGGAGAAGAATTGAAATTTTTTCTAAGTGCTTCAAACTAGAAGCTGACCCCCTCATATGCGCCCAAAGAGAAGAAGATGGCTGAAAAGTTTCTAAGTATGAAAACTTGAAGTAAGACACCTTATTTGCGCCTTTGACTTGAGAGGAGTATTCTAAGTGCTTCAAATTTGAAGCTCAAGGCCTCATATGCGCCCTAGCAAGGAAAGAGGGTAAGGATTTCGCTAAGTGTTTTAAATTTGAAACACACCCTCCTATATGCGCCTTAAGATGTAGAGGATGCATTGAGAAACGCCTAAGGCAATGAAACTTGGAGTGGATACCCTCATTTGCGCCTTGAACTTGAAAGAGGAGAACTTAAAATTTTCTAAGGCAAGTGTTGTATGCGCCCAGCTAGGAGAGAAGGTCTTAAAAATTTTCTAAGGCATTTAAATTAGAACCTTGACACTCCATATGCGCCTTTGAAGAGGAAAGAGGAAGCCTTGAGAAATTTCTAAGGCATTGAAACTAAAAGCTAGACCCTCCATATGCGCCTTGGCTGAAAGAAAGAAGAGGCTTGGAAGTTTCTAAGTATTGTAAATTGAAAGCTCTGGGTCCTAAATGCGCCCTTGATTGGAGGAAGAGGTCTGAAAATTTTCTAAGTATGGGAAGCTAGATGCTTGAAGGGCTGAATGCGCCTAAGGGCTGAAGGGGAAATTTGATATTTACTAAGTGTTGCCAACTTGAAGCTTGGACCATCATATGCGCCTTGATCTTGAGGAGAAGTAAGAAAACATCTAAGTGTTACAAATTAGAAGTTCAACCCCTTGTATGCGCCCACCTTGTGGAATTAGAAGCTTGCTTGGTGAAATGCGCTCTCAACTTGAAGTGGCCCCCTGCTAGATGCGCCCAAGTCTAATAAAGAGATGGAAAACGCCTAAGTGTTGGGAATCGAAAGTGAGCCCCTTTTGATGCGCCTTGAGAAGAAGATAGAGTTGGAAAGAAAAATCTATGTGAAACTTAAAGCTACTACCCCTAAATGCGCCCTTACAAGAACATTTTTAAGTGTTGGGAATTGAAACGACAAGGGGTCATATGCGCATAAGGGTTGAAGAGGATACTTGGAAATTTTTCTAAGTATTGATAAACTGAAAGCTTAGACCCCAATATGCACCTTAGCTGGGAAGCTGAATTAAAACGTTGTTTAAGTGTTGGCAATTGAAAGTAGAAGCTCCCATATGCGCCTAACTCAAGAGTTGAAGTTGGAGATGTTGCTAGGCGTGTGAACTGAAAGCTTAGACCCCCAAGTGCGCCTAACATTGAGAGGGGAATATTGATATTTTCTAAAGCATTTAAAACTTGAAGCTTGGAGAAGAGTTGAAAATTTCCTAAGGCGTGGAAACCCAATGCTAGGAGAAAGTGGTTAAAATATTAAGTGTTCAAAAATGAAAGTTTGACCCCTTGATTGCGCTTAGACTGGGAAATAAAGTGGAAAATATTCTAAGTGTGGGGAATTAAATGATAAATGCACCTAAGTTTGAGTGTGGCCTGAGAGATTTTTCTAAGGCGTTGGGAATTAAATGATAAATGCGCCTAAGTTTGAGTGTGGCCTGAGAGATTTTTCTAAGGCGTTGGGAATAAAATGAAGTTTGTTCTAGTAAAAAAAAAACGCCCCATGCTGGAGAAATTAAATAAACTTCAATTAAAATTATTTTCCAAAGTTTAAAAAAAATCAAATGTCCCCCTTCGGTTAGACACATAAAATTTTGAAGTTGGGGAATATTTATCGAGGGGGAAATATTTTAAAAAAATGTTCTAAGGGGAAAATAATTTTGCCTGGTGATTTTAAAATGCTGGAGCTCGCGAGTGATGAATTTTTTTCTAGGTGAAATATGGATTTTTCTAAGGCATTGGCGAAGGAAATAAATAAAATTTTCTTAGGTGAAATAAAAAGGCGTTGAGATTAAATTTTAATAATAAATACGCCATTGTTCAAAGATGAATTTTTATGCTGGAGTAATTTTAATAAATTTCTCAAAAATACTTCAGTCAACTGAAAGTGACTTGCAGTCAAGGAGGGAAATTTTAAATTTTAATTAAGGAAAGAATCTCCAATAATAGCAAATTTCTATGACGACTCTATGACAACTGAGAATATTCCCTCCCGAATTGGAAATTTTCTAAGTAGTGGGGAAGTGAATTGATGACAACTGCTAAATTGGGCGCCTGCTTTCAGTTATAAAAACTCTGAAGCTATTCATTTTTCTTCACAGAATTGCAAAGTTGAAAATTGTGCTGAAGCTGAAAGTGATTGTCGAGTGAGTGAGAAATTTCTGAGTTGAGAGAATTATTTTTTTTCTAAGTGTTGAAGTTGAGAGTGTTGAAGTTGAAGTGAGTGAGTGTTAAGAAGAAGAGATTCTGAAGTAAGAGTGTTGAGCTTGATTTTTCGAAGTGCTGAAAGTGGTATTACTGAGAGTTGTTGAAGCTCGAAGTTTGAATTTCGTTGTTATATTTCTCGAGGTTTGGAGTTAAAGTTTTAATGCAATTGGGTGTTTGTTCTACGTTAAGACAACACCTATCCCTTCTCCTCACACTGAAGCTCGAAGGATTTGGAGAAATTTGGGTATGGCCGAAATAGAGCATGTACTCATGATTTGCTTGAACTGATCAAAAGATTTATGCAGTACACTAGACCATAAAATGCTCCCTTTTTGGTGAGATTGGTGAGAGGAGCAAACAACTGAGAAAAACCCTTCACAAACCTTTTGTAGAAGCCACAAATACCAAAAAAACCCTACATCTGAGTAAGGAAATCTATTGGTGGCCAATCCAAAATGGCCTTAATCTTCTCTTGGTCCACACTAACCCCCTTTGAGTTGATCACGTGACCAAGGTACAAGAGTTCGGCCATGCCAAACTCACATTTGGATTCCTTTGCAAACAAAGATTCAGCTTCAAGAATGCTCAACACTTCCTCCAAATGCTTCATGTGCTCCTCCCAATTCTTGCTAAAGATCAAGATGTCATAAAAAAATATTAGAAAACACTTCCATAGCTGCATGTTGAACACTTGATTCATACAAGATTGGAATGTTGTAGGAGCATTAGTTAAGCCAAAAGACATAACTAAGAATTCATAATGCCCAAAGTGGCATCTAAAGGCAATCTTTTCAATGTCCTCACAAACTCTTATCTGATGATAACCAGATCTCAAATTTATCTTTGAAAGGAAGACTGATCCATGTAGCTCATCAATCCTTGGTATAGGGTACCGATTTTTATGGTCTTCTTATTGAGAGCTCTTAATCTATGCTCATGCATATAGTTCCATCCTTTTTCTTCACCAAAACCACTGACAATGCAAAAGGGCTCTTGCTTGGACGAATGTGTCCCATGTCCAAGAGTTCTTTGATTGCCTTTTCAATTTCATCCTTGTGCCTCTTGGGATGCCGATATGGGGTGGTGATGACGGGCTTGGCACCTGTTGTGACCTTTTCACACATCACCCCATTTAAATGGGGACCCCCTAATTTTTGCTCCGTTCCTCGTCTTTTGGCTTTGGTTTTGTCTCTCTCTCTCTGTCTCTCTCTTCTGCTGTCTGCCTTTCCAGGTATGTGCACGTCTGTGAGCTTAAACGTGAGATTTTGGCTAAGTCTGAGAATTAGGGTTTGCACTTTTCTGGTCAATTTGAAGTCAAATGGAGTGAATAAGTTGGATTTTGAGCTTCACGTTGCAGTCAATATGCTTCCAGCAGGTTCCCAGCTAAGTTTCATCGAATTCCGACAACTTACTATTTTTAGTAAGTGTTCACTTTAGGGCGTTCTCACCGCACTACTGAAGTTCTCTTAGCCACACTGCATCCAGAGCATGTCAAGCTGCTCGTCTGCAAATTTTGAGCTAGAACGGACAACTTTCTATTTTTAGCAAGTTCACCTTCAAGAGCAGATTTTAGGGTTTATATGTGAAGTTTTTCAATGCATGTCTGGAGATTCTTTCTGGGTTTTTTGAGACCTACACAGTGATATAACATGCAAAATGAAACGATGACTTTCAGTATTCAGCCTTCAGAGGCTATTTTTAGGGTTTGCATGTTGAAATTTTCTTCGCATGTCTGAACATTCCTTGTGGGTTTTTCGAGGGCTTCGCAGTGGTATAACATGCAAACCAGGATCAAGACTCTTTCAAGAGCCGTCTTCAGAGGCTATTTTTAGGGTTTGCATGTCAGAGTTTTCAACGCATGTCTGGATATTCTTTGTGGGTTTTTCAAGAGCTATGCAGTGATGTGACATGCAAACGGAGATGATCACTTTTTAGAGACTTACTATTTTTAGCAGGTCCATCCCGACCGCTGCCCAACACATCAGGATCACGAACAGTGCAAAGTGCAACAGAAACAGAGTCAAACGGAGGTCGTTTGATCGACATGCAAGTCAAATTAGGGTTTCCAGATTCAGGACCCAAAATGAGGGGTAAAATGCCAGAATTTTCGAAAACCGGTGTATCCCACTGCGATCAGTATTTTTCAAGCTATCCACCGGTAAAATTTGAAGGCAATCGAAGCACTTACTATTTATAGTAAGGCGTTCCAGAAACAGTCTATAAATAGTAAATCAGCAGCAGGCGCCAGTGTGAATGGGCAAGTCTACCGATGAGGGTCACGTCATTCAAATTTCAAGTCAAACAGAGTTGTGGAAGTCATGAAATCAAGCAGTTGCTATAAATAGTAAACCACCTTCAGAAACATGCCATAAATAATAGGTCAGCTCAGGACGGCAGTGCGAACAGATCAATTAGGTCAAGAGGATCCTGTGGCACGAATTTCAAATCAATCCAAGCTTCAGAAGAGGGAAAACCTGGAACTTACTAAATATAGTAAGCCATGAGCTGGCAGAAGGATGAAAAACGCCTAAGTCTGAAAAATATCCTTCACCACCCCTGAAATGCGCCCATGGAGAAATTGGCTGGTGAAGATGAGGCTAAAATTTTTCTAAGTCTGAAGTCTGTCCAGCAGGACCCCCAAAATGCGCCCTCAGCTCAAGCAGGTGATAAAAAAAATCTAAGTGTTACATCCTGTAGACACCCCTAAATGCGCCCAAGTTGGAGATGCAGTTGGAGAAAATTTTCTAAGTATGAAAAGTTCCTGCAGATACCCCTAAATGCGCCCAAACAGGTTGGAGGTGTTAGCTTTTAAAAAAATTGTCTAAGTGTTGGATAAATCCTCCTCATGCCCCTAAATGCACCCACTTCACAAGGAGATGAGAAAAAAACGCCTAAGTCTAGACTTAAGTCCTCCTCCACCCTGAAAATGCGCCCACTTCAAGTCAAGGTGATGAAAAAGATTCCAACTATTGAAAATATCCTTCACCACCCCTGAAATGCGCCCAAGTAAAGTGGGGTCAAGACAAAGTGTTGACTTTCTCCTCTACCCTTTGAATGCGCCCATGCAAGGTGAAGAGAATCTAAGGCGTTGTGCATATGAAAGGAAATATTCTAAGTGTTAAATTCTTCACCACTCTCAAAATGCGCCCATGTTGGAAGTGGGGCCAAGACAAGTCTAAGGGCGTTGAAGTCAAAGTTTCTTCACCTCATGTAGAATGCGCTCAAGTTTGATGGAGTTAAGACGTGCTAAGTGAAAATTCCCTCTCAACATGCTATATGCGCCTAAGTGCAAGGTTGAGTTATGACTTATGCTAGGCGTTGAAGTTAATTCCTCCTTCATACCTATATGCGCCCATGCTAGAAATGGTAGAATATTTTTCTAAGTGTTAATATTTAATTCCACCTTCCTTAGACTAAATACGCCCAAGTCTGATGGAGGAGATGAAATTTTCAGAGGCAAGAATGAATTGGCCGTGAAGGAGTCAGAATGTGCCGACTTCATGAGATTGAAGAAGATTTTCAAGGCAAAGCAAAGAAAATTCACCCGAATGTGAAGAATAAGAATAAATTTGATTGAAAAATATTTTTCTAAGGTTAAAATTCAAAAAAAAAATTAAATGTACCCCTTCGTTTGTAGACCCATGGATTTGACTCTTTCTGAAGGGAATTTTCTTCTGGGTATCGAACATCTACGACAAGGAATTGATTTCAAAGTCTTCCACAGCTCGCCAAGGATTCCGAGGTGAAGATTTTTTATGGACACCAAATTGATGAATTTTCTAAGGAAAAAATTGAAAATTTTCTAAGGCAAGAAAGGAAAAAGATGTTGAAATAAAATGCCTTGGCTGATGAATTCGAAGTTGATTGCCTAGGTGAATTTGCTCAAATTCTTCGTGAGGGCAGTCTTCTTGAGCCAGAAATGAATAAAATCAAAGTTGTCAACACCTCAGCTGGTGAAATAAATTTCTTGAAGAAGATGCAGTTGAAGTTTACACTTTCAAAAGATGATTTTAAAATGCATCTCTTAAATACGCCCTTGAGGATGATGAAATTTTGTCTAAGGCATTGAAATATGATGCACAGGTGTTATATGCCCCAGCCTACAGATGTTGAAAAATCATGAAGAAAGCAAAGTTGGCTAGAGAAAAACGATGAATCCTATCAAATCTAGAGATCACTCAGACCTTGGAGTCAAAGCACAAGAATCAGGTAAGTAAGGTGAGTTTATATTATGAAGTGTTCTGATGCTCTTCTCCTTGCTTGTTTTGCAGGAGGAACATTGAGACCAAACGGTGATGACTTGAAGAGATGGAACGGATACTCCAAGACAACGTTACAACCTCGAAGGAAGAAAAGTTGCATGTTGGAAGAAATGGCTAAGTGTTGCACCCGACGCAGTCAGGCGAGTGGCAAGGAGGAATAATCGAATCCAAGACAAGAAAATCTTTCAAGTTCAGAATAGAGGGAAAGATGGAAACCCAAGCATTAATGGTCACCATCAAATACTTCAAAGTTGAAGAACAACATCAAGGAGGAAAATCATCATCGAGCAGGAGAAAGAGGTTGCAGGCTTGAAGTTAGATTAAGAACATGCCCGCCATATCCATTCAAGGAGTTGAAGCAGTGGTGACCAGACTTATCCAGTTTGCAGTCAAGAAGAGGAACAAGAACAATGCGAACGTGTCTATGGACGGGAATCTTCTAGAGGATGGTGGACATTAATTGTTCATTTATTACTCCACTCCTCTTTTTAGGGTTAGGGCTGAGGTGGCATAATTTGGGCCATCCATCTGATTGTAATTTGAGCCGTCCGCTGGACTTGGCCAGCTATAAAAGGGGCATCCCCCCTCATTTGTATCATTAGGAGTTAGAATAGCAGAGAAAGAATAGAGAGAGAATGATAGAATAGAAGGTAGCATAGTTTGATAGTTTAACTTAGATTGAAAAGGAAGGAAAGTCTTCCCTTTGAATACTTTGTAAGAAGTTGTTGTGAACACTTTCATAATAAAAGAGTTTTCATTGATGGTGATCTCTTCTTTGTTATAAGTAGCTAGCGAGGCTTCTTCGTCCTTCCAATTCACGTAGAATCTTGAAGTAGCTTAAAGTAAAGTAGATTTCATTTCATGCAAGTACTTAGTGATTGTGGAATACGGTATTCGATTTGAACAGAACTTCGCCTATCCATACCACTAGCGGGCTCGTTGACGGTGGGTTCGCCTTGCGTGGTCAACTGGAACATTGTGAACTTAACTTCGATTATGGTTTGTATGTTGGCATGCGTCGTTGTGATGGTGTCTTCATGCTGAACTGTGATTTGAATACCTTTGATTACTCCTCTGAAGATTGCACCAGTTTTGTGGAAGTTGTCCGAAGCTAGGCAAAGCAAAACCTGGTTGAAGTCTGTGAGAATTGATCGCCATGTCCCATCCCTTAGAGTAGAATTATAGCATCTCTTATCCCTGCAACCATTTTAAATTCAGTTCATTTTTGGTTAGTGTTAGGAAACTTGCGCTTACCTGCCAAATCATTCGAACCAAGTGAAACCCTTTAATTTGTTGTCTGTTGTCAGCTGCTGAACAATTACGTAAGTCCCCTTGAAATACCAGCAAAACACATCGAGCCAACTAAGGGTATTCTATTGCATTGAAGGAACCTTGGAGTTGAACGCACGAACTTTCTCGCAATCTTGGCGTGTTGGATACTTTGATCAAGAGAGAATAGGGTAACCGTTGGCAACTTTATTCTGTGTTGGTGCGGTCACGAAAATCACATCAACATCACCCTCCTCCAATTCTATCATGTGTTCAATTCCCCTTTCAAGTGGTCTCCCAGGTTGTATGCCACTGAAAACCTTGCTTCACTTGGTAAGCAAATCTTGCACATCAGGATGGTAATCCCTCTTTTCTTCTTGAGGAATGGTGGGCATGATTACACACTTTGCTGCCCACTCCACTTGGTCAGACCGAATCAATCTTTCCATTCCCTTAAAGGAGACAATGTGAAGGCCTCCATTAGACATCCCTCTAAACACAACTTTCTTCCCATCTGATTGGAATTTCAACTCCATGGTTTGTAGGTTCAATGTGATCTCTCCCAAAGAACGCAGCCATGTGAATCAAATTTGTGTCACCAATACTCACAACATAGAAGTCATCCTTGACTTCATAGTTTCCCAACTGATTACTCATATGGGGTATCTTCTTTGTGCACATGAGTGTAAAACCATTAGCCACCATCACCTTAAAGCCTTCAAATTCTTCAGTTTTGAGTCCTCTTTTGGAAATAATACCTTCATCAATGAAATTATGTGTGGCTCCAATATATGAGGGCAACAACTTGTTGCCCACATAGGACTCCTCAAACCTTGAAAGATTCGTTTTTCTAAAGTACGGAAAGTTGGAAAAGAGTGCCATCACTCTCCTTATCTTCTTTTGACTCTTCAAATGACTCTTCTCCTTCTTTATCCTCCAAATTAGATTGATGTTCTGATTTTTCTGATGCCGATTTATTAGCTGAATAGATCTCTAAATGAACTTTTCCCCTTTCGAAGCATTTATGGCCTGGGGCCTATGGATCCTTGCAAGTTGTTGTACCCAAAACCAAAATTTTTGCTTCACTAAGGCATTTTGCTTAATTGAGTCTTAATCTTGTTAAAGTGATGTCAGAAGGTCGTTTTTAGGGTTTTTAAATATGGAGTTGGTGTCAGTGTCATGTCAGTCTGTTACTGAAGAGATTTAAGAAAAATGAAAATCTGAAGGAAAAACGTCAAAATTCTCTCTGGAGAGGGGAGCACATTCTCAAATGGGCGCCCTATCTTTTAGGGGCCTAGATCCCGTTTTTAGGGTTTGTCACCTCCAGCAGACATTTGTCCGGCATCACGTCAACTTCGCAGTGAGCTATCAAGCCTGTCAAACGGACCTGTTTCTAGCAAGTTGTGGTGGATATAGCGCAAAACGAGGCAAAAGTAAAATTTGACTAAGTCTGAGAAAAAGCACAGCTTTTGGGAATGGCGCCCATCTTTTTGAGGTGCCAAATGAAGGATTTTGACTAAATACCGTCCAAGATGTTTGTCTCACGTTTGTTCGAGCTTCGGGACGCATCCGTCAGTGGGTGAATCCGAGTTGCTGAAGTCAGTGAACCAAAGGTCAAACATGGGGTCAAATCTTAGTCAAAGTATCAAAGGAAAAAGCAAAAGAGCACTTTTTGAGAAAGGCGCCTAAGCTTTTCAGGCCTTTAATGCTTTCTTTTTGATGATCTTAGATAATCAATGTGTCCGTGTTACGCTCAGCTTTCCGTTGCCTGTCTCTGTCAGATCAGAAGATGTCTTTGCAGCTTGCAGTCGGGGTTTTTGTGTTATTTTGGTCAGTTCCAGAAATGGCTAAGTCTGGAATGAAAAAGAGCAACTTTTGAAAAGGGCGCCCTTGTTTTTCATCCCTCAGATAATGTTTTCTGGGGAAATGTGCCTTTGCAGTTGTCGTACAGAATGGAGTTAGCTCCGCAGTGAACCTGAGATCTAGTCCGAAAGTTGATAAATCAGAAGTTATGAAGGATTTATTTTTCCCTTCGTTCGAGATCAGAAGTCAAAATTTGACTAAGTCGAAAAAGCGCAGCTTTTGAAAAAGGCGCTTGGATTTTTGAGCCGGATGTCAGTTTTATGACGTCGTCTCAAGATACCTTTTGATCAGTTTTTACTCAGCTCTGCGATGCACTGTCCCCAATCGGAGAAGTCAGTTAGTGTTAGAAGATGAACAGAGGTCCCGGCAGAGGTTTTAGCCTAAATTTTCATGAAATTTGGCTAAGTCTGGAATTCGCCTTAAGAGGTCAAAGTTGGATTTTCGAAAGAGAGTTGAATGGACGCCTTAACTGGAGTTCTGACTGCAGTTAAACTAAACGTTTTCTGGGTTGTCATCTTCAGTTCATATATTGGCATGTTGAGTGATCTTTCAGTTTGCATGTCGAGTTAACTAGTTTGCATGTTCAGTTAACTATCTTGCATGTTGAGTTAACTTGATTGCATGTCCACTTAACTGAAGATTATTCTTGAAAGTCAACTGGAGTTCACATGCATGGTGAATTTGGTTGCAATTGTGAAGTTTTTAGTGGAGATGGCGCTTCATTGAGTGTCAACTGAAGTTCTAGAAGGGACGGCATGAATGGTGAAGCATAAATTTGTGAAGTATGGCGCATTTGAGTGTTAACTGAACTTATCAAAAGGGTTGCCATATTTAGGATTTTATTGATGAAGCATGATTTTGTGAAGCTACGCATTTTGCAAGGAATGACAACTGAAGTTCCAAAAGGGTTGTTATTTTTAGAATTAAATTGAAGCATAAGTGTGAAGTTGGCGCACTTCTTGAAGGCCAACTGAAGATTGAAAAGGGTCGCTATTTTTAGAATGTTTATTGCATGAATATGGCGAGTTTCTTATGGCTAACTTTAGTTATCAAAAAGGACACCTTAGTTTAAATTTGTGAATCTAAAGCAAGTGTGAAGGATGGCGAACTTAATATGAAGTGCTAACTGAAGTCAAAGTCGCATGAAGTGTTGAACTGAAGTATTGAAAGGGAAACCCTAATGCATGGTGATTTAATTAGCATATTTGAGTTTCAGTTAACTGAGATGAGGTCCAATCACAAGCCAAGCGCACTTTTCAAGGATTCCTTGCCTTATGCGAATTTCAATGATGAAAATCTATATATTTCAGCAATGGCGTCCATTATTTCTTCATTTCAAACTTCAAAGCCTATATTCTTCTTGAGCGAGCAGCAAGCTAAAGGTGCTACAGGTGTCCGAATTCAGCGTTCTTCGTAGCAACGAATTCAGATTGTGCAGAGGAAGAAGATTCCAGACTTTATTTTCACTTTGCATGCAGGTTTCATCAAAGTTCCAAAAAGAGATTGGCGAATTCTTCAGAAGCAGAACAAACAAAACTTTCTATCTTCTGTCTTATTTCTTCTATTTCTCATCTTAGGTACTTTCTTCGCATGTCAAAGAAATTCAACATATATTCAGAATCTAACCATCTGGGTTCGCATATTTCAGCATCAGCAGCAAAACCCATGTCTTAGATTTTTTCAAGAAAATTGCCCCGCAGCCTTCATTCTGAAGCTCTGTGCTTTTTTCCGAGAATTTCTTTGCATGTGGGATAAAATCACATCTTTTTGAAAATCTCATCATTTGGGTTTGTTCAGAATTCCGTTGTGCACAAAACCCATGTTCCAGATTTTCTCAAGAAAAATTGCCCCGAGAAGCTCTAAAAACCCCTACATAATCTTTGCATGTCAAGCTAAATGGCGTTTTTTCACAATTCTGATGTTGTGGGTTGTCTTAGAATCATTTTCCGGACAAAACCCATGTCTCAAAATTTTCGATGAAAATTATCTTCCGACAGGGTATTTTTAGCTTTGTCCAGAGCATTTTAGCTTTCCGGAGAAAGTTGTCAGAACATAGCCGTGTTCACAGTCAACGGGCAAGTTTTCCAAAAGGCGGTTCAACTAGACTAAATTCAAGACCAAATCGGTCTTAATTTAGGTTTTCATCAGAGTAGCTGGCAATGAAGCGTTAAGTTGCAAAAGGAATAAAGATTACTTCATTTACGGAGCCGCCAAAGTCACTCAAATCTTGTGCCATTATCTTCGTGAAGATGGTACCTACGCTGATCTCGAGGTTGTACAAACTGAGTTTCAGAAGCATGTTTGTGATATCTTGATGGAGATTTTGGATCACATTTCAGTGATTGCAGCCAGTTTCAGAAAGGCGACTGAAGAATGTAAAGATGGCATGCACACGATCACAGAAAGTGGCAGAGAATTGAAGAAGCAGATTATTATTTTTGGACAGCGTCAGAGTGCCGAAAGACAGAGTAATTGATGAGTTCTTGGTCGAAGTGATAGACCGAGATGACATGGAGTGATCTACCAGTTGGAACCTGCAGTTAATTTCGAGGGTTGAGTCATGAGCAGCAATTAACTCGACTTTCATTCTTGAGTTTACTTGCTGACTTAACACATGCTTATCTCATCCTTGGAGTTATCATCACAAGAGTTAGGGTTAGGGTTTCCAGTTAACTGAAGGTAGTGGCCAGTTAACTTTGCTTTAAATAAGGACGTGCATGCTTGCACATGGTCTATTTTAGGTTATTTGTACCAGTTAACTGATGGTAGCTTTCCAGTTAACTGTATAGTTTACTTCATTAGGGTTTAATAATTAATCTTGCATGCATTTGCGAGACTGTAGTTAACACAAGGTGATTTTAGGGTTCCCTACACCTTGATGTATATAAATAAGAGCTTTTGCTCATTTGTAATTAACTTTTGCTTTAGAGAGAAATATATGTTGCGCCTACCTTGCCCTCAATATTGCTCTTTTGGTATTTGTTCATGTGTCTTCACTATTACGATTAATTGTTATGCCACATAGGGTTTCATGCAATCGTAATGGTGGATTCTTTCTGTTTTGTGCATCTTTACCATTATGATCAATTGTTATGCCAAATAGGGTTTCAAGAGATTGTGACGATAAATCTGTTTTGTGTATCTTTACCATTGTGATCAATCGTTATGCCACATAGGGTTTCGAGAAATTACGGTGATAAATCTGTTTTGTGAATCTTTATCATTATAATCAAGGGTTATGCCACATAGGGTTTCATGAGATTGTGATGATAAATCTGTTTTGTGAATTCTTTACTATTTTGATCAAGTGTTATGCCACATAGGGTTTCATAAGATTGTCATGGTAAATTCTTAAATCTGTTTTGTGCCCAATAAACTTATTCAGGTTGAGATAATAGTCGCGCCACCTTGCCTTCAAGTAGAGAATCTGAATTCGTTTATCGTCGATAGTCAAACCCCGCTCCATTTCCTCATGCTCTATTTTCTTGAGGAAGCTGGATAGATTTAAAGTAGATAGCTTAGTTGTAGTTAATGATCTGAAACCAGAAAATCCTTAGCTGCAACGTTCTTGGTTTTCTTAACCTTGTGCCTCTTCCAGCTGAGAACAAAAAGATAGGACTTAGATTACTTTTCTTTTCCATGCATTCCAGCACAACGAGGGAGCTTCCCCTCCTAATTTGAAGAGCACTCATTGCGTAGTGTACATAGCTGTCCATACAAACCTGCACTCCAGAGGTGTTAGATTTTACGCCAACACAAGTGAAGGAAATTTTTTTCCTTCTCAACTCAGTACGAAGGTCACCATCCATTCTTAATAGAAACTTCTTGCACTGATTAGCATCTTTATGAAAATGCTTCTTGTCCTTATTTTGGAAGGTCCTCGACAAAAATTTGTTTCTTGGGGTTGCAAGCTCCATGCTTCATGCCTTCCCTATCGCCTCTTGCAGAGTTGGTGGGTAAAAAGCCTTAACCCATCTCCTTAACGGTTCCATTAGCCCTTCACTGAAAAGGACCACCAATCTTCTTTCTGTGGTGTTAGGAACCATGACGAAAGCCTCTGAAATTTAACAATGCAAACATCAACAAATGGTGTCTCTATTATGCAATCTCTCTAAACTGCATCTCAAGATCTCTATTGTCAAATATTTCAATGAGTTTGTTTGTAAACTCATCATAAGTTTTAATCAGAGTGTCGCCAAGTGTGACCAAGCCGTGGTAACACCACTCATGGGCAGCTCCATCTAAGTGTAAGGTAGGAAATTTTATGGCATCCACTTCTAGCATTGGTCTTAGGGACAAGCAGTTGTCCAATTTTCAGACCGAAGTTCAGGAAGTGCACTTGTCACTCTCGTCAAAGTGAGCTAGAGTCACCTTTCCCAAGGCTTGTTGGTAGTCCCTTTGCACAAAAGGACCCCCATTCTCAACTCTTCCACCCCCTCTCTTCTTCTGATTCATAAACTACTCTAGAGACAAAATGTCTTGAATCTCAACTAGAAGAGTTACGTACTTTGCTTAATTAGCCCTCACTTCATTTTTCATGGGAATTAAGATTTCTTGTTTAGGTAGGGGCTCCTCTCTATGAGTGAGCATAGGCTGAAGGGGTCTAGTGACAGATCCAACAAGAACACCAATAGTGTTTCCATTGTTGCCTCTGTGATTATGGGCATTTGAAGCACTTGCCTCAGAACTACACGACTAGATATAAGAAAAGATATTATATTTAGATCAATATACAAATTGAGATTTTTTTTCCTTTGAAAATTCTCTCTGCAAGAGACTACAAAAATTCTAAACTCTAAACATTAATACCAACTACGAAACTAGGGTGATTTCACCAATGTAGAATTGGGTTTTCATCCAATTCTCTAAACTTGTAGGCAAAGTTGGAAAACTTGACTGGACTCGCCGTGGACTCAGCGAACTCGCGAGTCCAATACCATGCCGAGTTGACTCGGCACAAACTTGGGAGTCGAGTCCGAGAGAGTCTCAAGCTAGGACTCCCGAGTTCGTCTGAGGGACTCGTGCAAGTCCTGAGCTCGGACTCCCGAATCCCGTGCCTGGACTCGCATCGGCGACTGTAGGTGAAGATTGAGGTTTTAAAACCTCTTCTTTTTTTCTTTCATTTTACTCCTCCATTTTGCCCAAAACAGGTGTGTAATCTTTGAATTATGACAAATTGATAATCAAATTAGGCTCTTATGTTCTCTAAATGCATTAATTTTATTTTATTTTTGGTAAAACTATGGTTTTTTTTTTTTGCCTAGTCTGTGCTGAGTCTCAAGTTCGAGTCCTATTTTGGGCTGCCAAGTCCAAGTTTCCCAACCTTGCTTGTAGGGTTTTTGTCCTCAAGTCCTACAAACAAACTCTCTAAAAGAACCAAAATAAACCCAGCCTCCAAATGAGCTTCTCAAACTCTTTTAATCTTTCCTTCTGTAACTGCTTCTTAGATTCTTAAAATAACATATTTACTTTATTAATTTAACTCCTTATTTCCCCTTAACGACGACTTTTATTAAATATTTTAACTTTCCAACTTAAATCACTTTTAACCATTAAAATAATTAATTTAAGTTGTCCTTTGAATTTAATCTTATTTGACAACTTAAAATTAATTATTTGATTACGGTGTTGACTTAATAAAATTGGGGACATTACAGTCCGCCCTTCCCAAATATTGTTTGTCCTCAAGCAATCTCAGCACAACCACCAAGCCACCTGATTGAAACGAACTGAAACCAACTGTAATTCCAAGATCCTAAATCAATCTCTGGAAATATCCACTAGACTATCGCTGCGCTACTCTGATAAAAACCATCGGCTCATCATGCGCACTTTGCACTCCTTCCTCTCTCTAGCAACCCCAAAAGGTAAACATCACCAACACTCATACTAAGATACCTGTGTGAACTGAAATCTGTATCATGAAACATTTCCAACCAAGGCGCCTCAATGAAATCCATATCTAAAATTCCACTGTCTAACTCCATCCTAGGCAACAAGAAACTTAATCTACTCAACCCCATAGTATACCCTCAACATATCTCCACACAATATCTCGGTAGTGATGTCAATCAGTCCCTACCCAGAAGCTAATAACAACAGTATCGTCCCTAAAAGCATACATCCTGACAATGTTGTCTTGATCACAGACTAATAACTCCTCATCGACACCTAATCTCCAAGCATCAACATGCCCATATCGAGCACACCTACTCATCCAATCAATTGTGGTCATCACAGTAACATCTGCAGATATGTATATTAACATCTTGAACTGGCTAATCATCCCTCATACTAGTGGAAGCTAGCAATAATCGCTCTAACTCTATGAATCCTCCAACCACCTGTTGCCAAGATGCTTGTAGGTACTCGAAGTCACTCTGCTCATAAACAGATGTTGCCATCATCAATGAGGAAATGCTAGGGCAGCAGCTGTCATAAATCATTAGCCCTGAAAACATTGGAAATGTGAGTGCAAGAATGATCAAAAGAACTCCTTCAATAACCACATTACCCCTACTAATCAAGACCAATGAAGAGTTACTCCACTACTGGGCTAGAGGTATCGGCCAATCCATTTGCATGCTATCATTCATTAACCTATGTAAGCTAATTGGAAAGTGGACAGCGGTACCAACTCTGCAGTTTTGTCCACCCTTCCAATTTTGAATTAACAACTCAGCTCTAGTAACTGTACCTGGATCTCCAATCATACCTACACACACAACATCATGGCTGCTACAACAAATAATGACAGTCCTATGTAGTCTGAAAATCAGGTTTATAATCATCTTGGAATTGCCTCAACTGTCATCAATTGATAAGATATCATCAACATTCAATTCCCAAGTACCATAATGACAAACATGCACACACCAATCCAAACAATCTGCTGCTAACATCAATGCAAAGTCTGAGAATTTTATGATCAGCACCATAGAGCAACCCTTAAACATTAATGTGTAGGTAGGAAACCAAAGAACCAAATCTGAACACTCCTCCCCAATTTGGTGCACATTATTGTTATGCATTTTCATGAGGTGAAGAATAGTATACTCATTATGAAGCATCATGTCTCGAGAGTAACTTGGCCCCATAAACATCATCTCATCCATAGCCATAAAATTTTGAATATCAACAAGACAAGACCCTTTACCAATGTCAAACTTAAGATTTTTATCTACCATGTCATGATAAACAAAATCATGTAGAAATAATGGACTGCTGTTCAACATCATGAAATCAACATTTGTTTCATACCTTTCGTCGATATCATCCTGTCTCTCATGTAAATCTTCATCCAATTCAAGATGTTCAACATTAATAACAGATCCATGGAGTATATCTCATTCATACAAAGACGATTGGCTGTTGCTAACACTCATAGAATCCACATTTTCTTCATCATTTTCAATGCTGTCTTTATAAGTCTCATGCATACCTTCCCCCAATTCCAGCTACTACCTTTATTCATAACATTGAGAATTTTGTCAAAAGAGCTCAATACAATACTGCATCACCAAACAATTATTGCCCAAGCCAAGGGACCTTCTCATTTATAACACCCATGCAAAGGCATAGGTAGGCCTAGATTATTCGCACTACATTTGAGGAATAGACTCGGCTTCTACGAACTTGCAATTTCCTTTGGAATATTCAGCGACACTTGGAAGCTAGTCGATAAGATTCTGTCCTAAATAGATGACTCCACAACAAGTCTTTGACCTCCTTACCTTGTGCAGCAGTCAATAAATAAGGAGCATGCGAACTCAAATAATTGTGATTCCTTTTTGGTTATGTGGTCAATAACCTGGCTCCAATCAGTATGCATATATCATACGGCTTCTGCTTGAGACGATAACTATAAGCCACGATAGGAAAATAATTCGCACAAGTCTCCAAATACAAACAACGCCTATTTGACGGTTTGGCCTGCGTGGCAATGTAGACTTCCACCAGATGAATGAAGACAAAATGGGCAGCGACTTCAATAATGTCTTTATTCTGATAAAGGAGCCAAGTCACTTATGTTTGCCCAGTTGTAAAGACAGTTTGACCAATGTCTACACTGGCAGGTATATATTGCAATATTCAGCGCCCAACGATGAAACTTGGAATAACCACATGAATATATTGAGGTGGCTTCCAATAGATATATCGAAATCAAACCCTTTTAATATGCAGCAAATAACAATATGCACAATAAATATAAGTGACAGCTCAATTATCTTATAGAAGCTTGCATATTTATTTCCAGCGATTAACCAAATAGGGATGGCGGCTATAAATGTTTGGCTTCCCACACGATCATCAGAATCAACCGTAATAATATATATTCTCCATGTCGCCATAATAAACCAAATATGCATCAGGTTTTCGCAATACCAATATATGCTATGAAATAATAAGTTGACCAGGTCTGGGTATAAAATATACCTGAGCAATAGATTGGTGACACATAATGACAAAAGATTTTGCTGACTGATGTAAACTTTGATTCCAGAATAAATATCTTCTTTAAATCCACCAACCACAGTAATATTCAATATTGAATGTTCAAACTAGACAACCAAAGCATTCGAACAGCAATAGATATTAATCTTTTGAATACATCTATCTGCAATGTTTGAATAAATCGTTATCTCCTGCAATTTTGTCTCCAAAGGAGACTCACGAAATTGCCAAACTCATAAATGCATTCCCGAATGCCTTTTTGTAGCCTTCATCAAAAATGGGACATTACAAAAAAAATAGGATATGTCCCTAGTACAACAGAAACACAGTAGGAAACAGCAAGGAATCGCCTAAACATCCCTTTACTGTCCTACAGGTGACCAACCATCCTCTATGGCCAAGCCACATTAAAAGCATAAAAAAATTAGTGGGGGGTGAGGGGCACAACACAAGGCCCCCCTCACCCCTTTACAACAACCCTAAACGTAAGATGAAAGCACTAACTCTTAGAAACATAAAACTCCATTCTGTCATTTTACATTTTGTGAGAAGAAAAAGAAAGAGAACAACAATGAGAAGACAAGAGAGCACCAAAACTATACCATTGGAGGTAAATTTAGCATCCATTGTTCATTTGCACAAATCTTTTGAATGTTATTTTTTAATAATGTATTCCAAAGTTTTAAACACATGTAGGTTTTTCTTCTTTTATGCTTGCACTTGCAGCTGTGTTTTAAAAAAAAAAAAAAAAACACTCTGAGCAGCAGGGAGTGTTAGGGTAGTGAAGACGTTGAGATTCAACAAACAAGCCATAGAGGTATTGGTGCTCTTTTGGGCTTGGGAGTGTTGTAAGTTAAGCGAGAAATAACCTAATTGGATGCCTTTCAGTTCTACAAATTTATGCAAAGAGCCCATTCAATTCCAGAAAAACACCCTTTGTGATTTGCATCTGCTATAGACAATGACAAGAAAAACACTCAAGAGGGAGTAGAGTTTAGTTATGTCATTTGTGTAGCGAAAAAATAGGAGCGGCTACACAAGGGTTTACAATCATCTTTTCTGCATTGTTGAACAAAGGATAGAAGGTTGTGAAAAAATAACCTTAGTTGAGAAGGTCAAAGTGTCTAGGTTGTTCACTAAGGGTGAGGCAAGAGATAAAGGTGTGCAAACAGAGAATATACAATCTAGCATGTCTACCCATACCATGGATGTTAAGACTCAAAAGGGGAAGGATTCTACTGAAGGAAAGAGAAGGGCTACTAGTGTTGTAGGGATGTTGAATGTGCAATCACAGAAAGTTGGTAGATTCTTCGATTGCCAATTTTTTCTTCATCTACGCCATCCCATTTCACGTGGCATGTTCTCCCTATTTCAAACAAATTTTGAAAGATACAAGTGTCATTGGTCCCTCATATGCTCACCTAGAAAACATAAACTACACACCACCCTAATTGATAGAGAGTATTCTAAGGTGAGCTTGTTGATGGACATGAGGCAAATTTGGCCAAGGATAGGCTGCTCAATTATCATGGACGGGTGAACCAATATTAAACATCGCCATTCATCAATATCATATTTACATCTACAACTAGTTCTTATTTTCTTAAAGACATCAATTGCACATGGAAGCACAAGGATGTGGATTGCCAATTTTAGATTTTGAAAGAAGCCATAAAGGAGGTCAGGGCATCAAATATTGTATAAGTTAGCACTAACTCCATGTGTTTGTAGACTAGTTGATATGATGATAGAGGGTGCTTATTGTTGGGACTCAATTTGGCAATGCCAAATTTTGCTTGAATCTCAACTACTTTGTGCACTTAGGCCTCATTTTGCCTATCACTTATAACCAATCTGAGATAATTCCTAATGGATCTCCATTTGTCAATTTGCCTAAGTGTTCCCCCTATCCTCCCCCTAAATGCCTATCATGTGTTAGGAGTTGCAAGGATCCTAAAAAGTTCTAAGGGTGAAAGTTTTGTTGTTCAAGTTTCTAAGTGTTGTGCTTTTGTCAAAGTTTTGGAGTTTCCCTTCCAAGTAGAATTTTTGCCAACTCTGCCTTTTTTCTTTGTCCCCATTGGGATATCAAAATTTCCCATCTAGACATATGTTTCATCAATTCTCCACCTTCATCCCTTTTCCCCATCAAAACTTCAGAGTTTTGCTTCCATTGATGAAAATGACTACTTGTATTTCACAAAAACATACACATCCTCTTTTAAACAATCAATCTAGTCTATTGATTCTAGGGCTTTTAGATATATGACAAAAGAAAAAGAGTGATTTTTCAACTTGACCACATCGACTTCATATGGGGAAGTCTCTTAGAGACGATACAACATATAGAGTACAAGGCATTGGTCATTTCATTGTCAGTCAAAACCCACAAATTTCAACTCACAAAGGTTTTTTATATTCTAAGGTTCATTAAGAACCTCTTTTCAATAAATAAATTATTAGAGAAGAACTTGAAAATTGAATTTGACATCTATGATGGTGAGAAACTATCTCATTCAAGACAAGACTCACAATCAAGAAGTTGTAGCTTGTGTCTCCAAGGATGGTAAGATGTTTCAACTCATTGATGTTTTCACATGAAAACAAAGCTCTAACAATGGAGGCACATTTATCCACCACACCCTGGCACAAATGATTGGGGCATCTCAATTTTGACTATCTTCTTGCCTTGAGTAAACAAGAAATGGTATGAGGATTTTTCCCCATGAAGAAAATGTAACAACCACCCTGTTGTGACCTTTTTCACACATCGCCCCATTCAAAATGGGGACCCCCTAATTTTTGCTCCATTCTGGTCTTTTGGCTTTGGTTTTTGGTCTCTCTCTCTCTCCGTCTGTCTCTTTTCTATGGTCTGCTTTCCGGGATTTCTCCGCCTTTGAGCTTAAAACTTGAATTTTGGCCAAGTCTAAAATTAGGGTTTGAGTCTTCCTTGCCAATCTGAGGTCGAGTAAAGTGAATAAATTGAAAATTGAGACTAACAGTGTTGTCAGCATGTCTCCAGCAGGTTCTCAGCAAAGTTTCATCAGATTCCGAGGTACTTACTATTTTTAGTAAGTGTGCAATTATAGACAATCCTTCAGCATTTTTGAGATTCCGACAATCACACTGCGTTCAGAGCACATCAAGCCACTCGCGTGCAAAATTTGAGTGAAAACAGACAACTTACTATTTTTAGCAGTCCGGCTTCCGTGGCAGATTTCAAGGCTTAGATGCAGAGTTTTTCTTTGCATGTTGGCATATTCCTTCTGGGTTTTTCGAGACCTCCGCGATGATATAACATGCAAAACGAGACGACCACTTTCAGAATTCAGCCTTCTGAGGCTATTTTTAGGGTTTGCATGTCAGAGTTTCTTTTGCATGTCGGGTGATTCCTGGTGGGTTTTTCGAGAGCTTCGCGATGGTGTGACATGCAAACGGAGATAACCAGGTAAAGAACTTACTATTTTAGCGGTATGTCCGGCAGCTTCCGGAGAATCCGGCTGATCGCAATGCCACGAAACAAGAGCAAACAGAGATCATTTGATATGCATGCGAGGCGAATTAGGGTTTCCAACCGGGACCTAAAAAGAAGGGTAAAAGGTCAAAATTTTTGAAAACCGGTGTAAACCACCGCGATCAGCATCCTTCGGGCTATCTGCCGGTGAAATTTCAAGTCAAACGGAGCACTTACTATTTATAGTAAGTCAGATTGGAAACTAGCTAAAAATAGTAAATCAACTGCATGCGTTGATGTCGACAGATAGGCCACGTGGTGAGGAGCGCCTCATTGAAATTTCAAATCAATCGGAGCAGTGGAGCTATCAGAAGCAAGCGTTTGCTATTTATAGTAAACCACCTTCAGAAACAGACTAAAAATAGCAGGGTGACTAAAAGTGGCAGTGTCGACAGAACAACAAGGTTATAAGGATGCAGTGCGCAAAATTTCAAGTCGTTCCGAGCTTCAGAGGTGCAAAATTGAGAAGGCTTACTATAAATAGCAGGGCATGAAATACTAGCGAAAAACGATGAAAAAATTCTAAGTCTGGAACTTCATCCAGTAGACAAGGCAAAATGCGCCCAGGTGAGTAAGGAGGCATGGAAAATTTTAAGTTTGAAGCTTGTCCTTCACACAGGCCAAAATGCGCCCAAACTGGAGAAGGTCAAACGAAGTCAACAATTTTTATCCTTCACACAGGCCAAAATGCGCCCAACTTGAAGAGAGGAAAAGGTTGAAAAATTTTCTAAGTGTAAAAATCCACCACCCCCCTCAAAATGCGCCCATCCTGCTGCCATGGTGAAATGCGCCCAAAAGGCAAATAAGTCAAGCAAAGTCAAAGTTTCTTATCCTCCTCATGCGTCAAAATGCGCCCAAGTTTATCCTTCAGCTACACAAGAATGCGCCTAAAGCTGGAGAGGTCAAAGTAGTCAAACAATTTCGTCCTCCTCCATAGGCAAAATGCGCCCAAGTGCATGCATATGAAGACAAAAGGTGGAATACGAAGAGTCATCCTTCACCTACATAGAAATGCGCCCAAGTTTAGGTGGTAAAAGGTAAGTGAATGGAGTGAAAGGTGGTAAATAGAGTGAAAATACTTCAAAGCGTGGTGAACATAAGGTGAATCCTAGGCGTGGTTTTTATTTTTTTCCTCAAGTGCTAGGCGCCAAGGGTTGATGGGAGTTATAAGGTGTTAGAAAATTTCCTAAGGCATGTGAAGTCAAAACAAACTTGCTAGGCGTTGAAAGTGTAATATGTTGAAAATATTCCAAGGTGTGAAATAAAATGCTAAGTGTGCTAGGCGCCTCAAGTAAGAATAAAATATTTTTTAAAGTGTTGGAGAATTTGCCTAGGCGTTGGGTTTAAATGAATATTTTCAAGTGTGGAGTGAAGTGAGAAATAAAAGTGTGCTAGGCGAATAAAATTTTCTAGTGAAGTTGATAAAAATTCTCCTCCACTGGCAAACAAATAGATTTTTCTAAGGGAAATTTTTCAAGAGTGCAAGAGATGATTAAAATATTTTCTAAGGCAAATTATTTTCCCCCTTTAGAAAATACGCCTAGAGCTCAAGGTGGAAAATTTTTCAAAGCCCAACAAATTTTCTCAGAGATGAAGTCAGAAGACGATGATAATACAGGATGAATTCAAACTTCTCAAGCTGGAGCAACACAAAACGATCACAGGCGAAGAATGAATTTAAAATGGTGAAAATAATATTTTTCTAAGGTTCAAATTTCAAAAATTAAATGAACCCGTTCGTTGGGTACCCATGGATTCGAGACATTCTGGAGAAAATTTTCTTCTGGGTACTGAACATTCGCGATGATAGATGGATTTCCAAGTCTTCTGAACTTTGCCGACACTTTTTCAGTGAAGAATTTAATCAGTGCTCAAATTGTGAATTTTCCTAAGGAAAATTTTTAAAAATTTCTAAGGCAAGTTTGAATAAAATGTGTTTTCGGAATGAATTTCTTCAAATGATGAAGTCGAGATGAGTTGCCTAGATAATTTTGATGGAATTCTTCAATGATGAATTTTCCAGAGATAATGAAGAGTTGAATTCGAATTCAAGTGACAGAGCTCCAGCTGGTGAGTAAAAATGATGAATTTAAATTAAATTTCTCAAGAGTAAATTCGAAGATGCCAGTCAAAGTCAAGTTTCTAGAAGAGCAAGATTCTTGACATCGAGTGACAAGTGTCAGAAATACCAGAGAAGGAAAATTTGAATTCTTCAAGTGGAGTAGAGGAAGTTAAATGCACTGGCTAAAAATGGCTTCTTCTAGAATTCGATTTTGGCTATAAAATGGAGAGGTCTCTCACTTGTCTTCACAGCTGAAGAAGTCGAACTTGCTCTTAGTAAAACATTGCAGTGAGTTGTTGAAGACTAAAGTTTAAGTGAGTTCGAATTGTGGCTAAGTCTGGAGTTTGCTGAGGCTGCCAGTTGAAGAGGCGCACTTAGAAGTTGTTCAAATCTGCATTTGAGGGAGGGTCGCCTTGAATTGCTGAGAGGTGCCTTTGCTTAAGTAGAAGTGCGCACTTGCTGGTTGGAGAGGAGAAGTTGCTGAAAGCTTGAAAGGTACGAGTGTGGCTGAAGCTTAATTCGTTGCTGAAGTTAAGGTTGCCAGTTGAAAAGGACGCCTAGAAGTGAATTGCTGAATTTTCAAAGTGTGGATTACAAGATTGTTGATTGCTGATATAAAGTGTGAAGTTCGAATTGCTGGTTGACATTGATTAAGAACAGTGAAGCCATCGAAGTCTACTTAGAAATCTGTTCTAAGTGTTGAAGTTCGAGTTTATTGAAGAAGAAGCTGAGGTTTGCAAATAAGAGAGTTATTGCAGCTTCTAGAAGTCGACTGCAGCCCCTATGCAATGTATTATTTTATTTTTATAAACTAAATTGCTGATGAATGTTATTGTTTGCAGATGGCTGAGGCAAGGACGACTGGAAAGGACAATGGTGCCTCCAGGCAAGCTGTGATCAAGAAGCTGAGCAAGACGTTCATGCCGGAATCAAAGTTTATTTCGAAGTTGGGCAAGCTGACGGACACTAATTTGGGCTCCGTCAACCTAGAGACCTTCAAGAACAGGCTGTTTGGAATCGGAAGTCATCGGGCTTCGACCACTTCGCACAACATTGTTCGAAGCGGACTATATGCAGCTGCTGGTTTTCCGCCAGCTATTCAATGCTCGGAGCTGATGATGGAGTGTGCTAATTGCTACGAGAAGGAACACCGGTCGATCATGTCACCAGATGGCCAAGTGCTCGCCAACCTTACTCCGGCAGCCATTGGTGAAGCTTTCGGGATCCCGGTGCACAGAAATATGATTTACAAGTCCAGGGAACGAGCTGAGCGTATGTATGCTTCTGCTTTTGAGCGATGCATGGATACAATTAACACCCACTGGATGAGCACTCCTAAGCCTTCTCGAACAAAGTTGCCCAAGAAGATCATAGCGGATGACTTGAAGCAGGAATACTGTGACCTCATCATGATGCTGAGTCGGGTTGGAGGTTGTGCACAGTCATTCATTTTTGAGCCTTGGATGTTTTACTACATCAACCTGGTGCTGGAAGGAAAAGACTGTCAATTGGGCCGAGATGATCAGTGATAATATACATGAGCAGCTCCTAAGCTTGAGGAGGACCAAGACATTTTACATGAGCTCCTACATTGTCTATATGTTGGCATGGATGACGAAGTACAGGGGGATATCTTATAAGGAGCCTGTTCGATGTGGCTCTCATCAGTTCAAAATCCATGAGGCGTGTCCACAGTTGCACCTGTCGAGCACAACTCACTACAAACGTGTCAACGATTCTTTCACCATGTACATCACGAGATTGCTTCAGGAGCGATTACAACACAGAATCTCGAAGGAAGCCCAGGAGTTGATTGAAAGGTATGGGTGTTGGTTCATACAGTTTCCGAGGTTTTCTTACATTAGGCTGCAAGGTTTCTCATCATACCCATATAGGCTGCCTAAATACCCAACAGATAGAATATTGATGCTAGAGATATCTAGGCAATTGCTTGCCTTTGATAAAATTCAAAAGAAGAAGAAGAAGGGAGGAATAGAGTTTCCAATTGTCATGGGCAACTCGGATGAGGTGTGTCCCTCGATACAGGCAGCGAGAGAGGCTGAAAGTGAACTTCAATTTTATCATTTCTCATACCACACTAGCCGACAGCACTACGACCCACATCATAACATCAAATGGGTACTGTCAGAGGAGTTTAAACATAAGGCCACCATTGAGGATTATTGGGCTGATGCAGTTGATGAGATTGAGATAAGGAAAAGGATGTTCTCTCGGTTGCCGATTACTTTGATCAGGGAGTGTGAGGTTGTGCCGGTTCCAGACCAGGTGAACGAGGATATGGATGTTGTCCATCCTGATTATGCAGCAGTGCGAGATACTCCACTTCCACCTCTAGATTGGTCAGAGCCTGAGATTGCTGATTTGGACACACTTTATATTCCTGTCCTGACATTCACTAGAGCATGGGTTGATAGACGAGTAAACAGGTTGAAAAGTAGGTCAATTACTTTGATTTACAATATGATGGGAGATCACAGGACGCCCACCACTGGCAGGAAGAAACAGATTACAAGAGGTCCAGAGTCCAGGAAGAAGGAAATAGTTAGACAGGAGCCTACTCAGCCAGAGCCTCCACGAGTCACAGTGGCAACACCCTTGGAGACACGTTCTCCAAGCATACGGGAGGTCTCTTTATTTGCTGATAAGAGGAATGCATTGAATCAGGTGCAGGTAGTACAGGATGATATTCAGCCTCCACGGAGAGAGTCAGTTGGCCAGAGCGTCAACACACCTGTTAGGGTTGATCAGCAGGACGATGAGGGGACTATTACTGACCCTCAGTTTCAGCAGGAGTTAGAGGAGGCTATGAATGATGATGATGATATAGTGTCAGGTGATACTCAGCCACTTGAGGACGATGAGCCTCGCCAGAATGATGAAGAAGTTGAACAAGTTAGAGAAGTCGAGGCACAGGAGCAGCAGCCCTTTGACATACAGTATGATGTGCCCGATTGGCTTAAGGATAGAATGAGAAGAAGCCCTAGTGAGGAGCTTGATCCAGCAGTTGAGATGGAGGAGTTTTTGAACAGGATCAGTGCACCTCCACAGAAGAAGAAAGCAAGGAAATTTTCGAAGATATCCACTGAAGAAGATGGCTCTCGCACCCTTCATGTAGCTGTGCCACGAGTTGAGTGTGACCGAAATGAGTGCCTGAGAATTATGTGGTCACGACTCTAGATTTGGGACGCCCCACTGGTGCTCAGATTGTTGAGGAGTGTGATAACTCCTTCCTCGCCCTCAAGGATAGGTTGTTCAAGAAAGAAGGGAAGTATAAGAAGCTGAAAAGAGAACACAAGGCTTTAATCGGATATGTTCAGCAGTTGTCTCGTTCTCAAGGGCAAGATATTCCAGTGATAGAGCCTCCGGCAGAGATACCTAGAGAGTCAATCAGCGGCTTGATGGAGTTAGGAAAAATGGCACAGGAGGCGGATAAATGGGTCACAGGAGTTCGTGCCGAGTCAGAGAAATTTATGGAGGACCTTGCTTCTGCCTTTCAGCAGGCCTCTAGTATTTTGACACGGATAGATGCAGTGGATCATGCTTGGGGAGATGCTTCTATCTATCAGAGTAAGGTGATCCAGCGTCTTGAGGTATTGAGACATGTGCCATTGCGATTGCTGATTGATGGAGGTGTCATTCAGGAGAATGACAGATATGATTTCTCGAGATGGTATTCTTCAGCGATCACGGGCGTGGTTTCTTCGATGCGGACAGGCAGATTTAGGGTACATAAAGCTATGGCCAATATCATAGATGGAGTTCAGAATACTTTTGAGGCCATTTGGCTAGGCGACTGAATCCAGAGGAGGTAAACGTTGATAATTTGAAGGGTTTGCTGGTGCCTTTCTTTGCAGATGTTAAGACCTTTGTACAAGATGATTTCGAGAATACTTCTACTTTCTCCACCTTTGATCCAGAACACGCAGGACTCCTTGATTGCTTGGAGAAAATCTTGTGCAAGGCATGAGCATTCAGTCACAGTATTGGAGTTTCAGCTAGATTGTGTTCCACCGATTTCAGTTCAGGAGGTTGAGGCTATACTTGGCAGATTTGTTGAGTTTGCAGTCAGAGAGAAGGCAAATGGGAACGCACTACTGGACGAGGATCTTCTAGAAGACTGAATGTGGACATTTATTACCTTTACTATTTATGGGAGTGAGTGGGAATCTTTGATTCATTTAATGTACCACTCCCTATTCTGGCAGTTTTTAGGGTTAGGGCTGAGGTGGCACGATTCTGGCCACTCTATTAATTGTAACCCTAGCCGTCTTTTGGGACTTGGCTAGCTATATAAAGGGGGAGTCCCCCTCATTTTAAGACATTAGAGATTGGACATTAGCATTAGAGCCAGAGCTAGAGAGTAGAGCATAGTAGGTCATTTTGCTTAGCATAGTGTGGAAGAGAAAGAAAGTTTTCCCTTTGAAAACTTTTGAGGAGATTGTTGTGTAACACTTTTTATGATAATTGATCTTTTCATTGATGGTGGAATTCGTCTTGTCATGAATAGCTAGCAAGGTCTCTTCTTCCTTTCGAATCCAAGTAGCTTAATTTGATGCAAGTAGTTTACTTTGATGTGTGGTGTTTTATTGAGATAGCTTCGCTTTACTCCATACCACTAGCAGCTTGTTGATGATAAGCTTGCCTTGCGTGGTCGACTGGAAATCATCTTGAGTTTAACTTCAATTGTGATTGGTATGCTTATATGCGTCGTTGTGATGGTGTATGCATGTTGAATCATAATTTGAACATCTTTTGTTATCCCTTTGAAGATTGCACCGATTTTACTGAGGCTGTCCGACGTGAGGCTAGGTGAAATCTGGTTGAAGTCTATTGAAACGAAGCCCCACATATCCTGCATTTAGAGTAGAATATAAGTTTCTTAGGCCCTAAATTCTTTTACTTTCCGCATATTTCTGATTAGTTTTAGGAAAACGAACTATATTGCCAAATCATACAAGCAAGAATCCCCTTCAAATCATATATTAGCTGCTAGCTGCAAGTAGTCTGAACAACTGCGTAAGTCCCCTCGTAAGAACACAGCAAAACACATCAACCAAACTGAGCCTATTCGCATTTAAGGAACCTTGGAGTTGAAAACATGATCTTACTCGCAATCTTAGCATGTTGAATACTTTGTTCAAGAGGGAATAGGGTATCCGTTGGGAAACTTTGTTCCGCTGTTTGGTGCGGTCACAAAAACCACGTCAACACACCCCTCGGTTGCTACCAATTTTTTCTTTCTGAAAACAATTCATAGCAAATATTAACTTAAGCATGAACATCCTCCATGTAGCTTAGAAGTGCTAACTTCAAAACTTCTTTTACCATGGTGGCATCAACTAGACGTCGCCACTTACTTTCATACACATGGGAGCGGTAAGCTCCCAAGGTTAAGGCCATTCCTAGGCCTATACCTAAGCCTCGAGGGTTCATTCCTAATGACCCTGCCTACGTATCCATTCGTAGGAATCAGAGTCTTTGTAGTTTCCCACCAAGGTCAGAGAGAGTTCACTCTCTCGTCTTATATGAGATCTTGATCTCACCTTTAAACCGTGACTATTCATTAAGCGTAAGCTATCAACTTATCTCGCTGTAATATAACAATGCTATTTACAAATATCAGTCCCTCCAAACATTACCAATTCATAGTGTACAAATATACACAAAAACACAGGATTATAATATTCCATAATTCCCTAATTTCTATAGGAAGGGACTCGAGCGTACATCACTTATACACAAGGTGACTAGCTCATACATATCACATATAAATAG
The DNA here is from genome assembly GCA_007258455.2 of Sequoia sempervirens. Taxonomy (NCBI): domain Eukaryota; kingdom Viridiplantae; phylum Streptophyta; class Pinopsida; order Cupressales; family Cupressaceae; genus Sequoia; species Sequoia sempervirens. The sequence continues at coordinate 241,590,845 of VDFB02256132.1, read as the reverse complement.
TGATTGGTTCCATCATACATCACATATACATGATGACTAGCTCTACATATGTCACATAAACAAAGTGACTAGCTCCAACATACATCACATATACACCGTGACTAACTCTATCATACGTCACAAGTACCTTAGTGGCAAGCTCATATGTACATCATATAACCACTGTGACTAGCAAGCACATTCACATTGGCTAACACACCCTTGCCCTTAGTGCATCCCTAGAAAACGAATGTCAATGCATTGCGCACTACACCGTGAGTCCCATCCTTTCCCCTAGTCTTCTACACCTTCAGACAATTGGAAAGAGGATTCAGTGCATCCCATGCTACACCGAGGTCCACCCTCAAGTCAATAGGGTCAAGTATACCTTGTCCATATTAAGATATGCCAAAACTATACTATGAAGTTGGTCCAACTGTTACCTACCTATCCTTCGTTAGAAACTCTCTTCCTTGCAGTCCATCGAACGGCTAAACAACCAAGGGTGGCCATCACTGGCATAGAGTGCTTCTTGACTGCTGTCCATCTCGAGCATAGTATTGCCCCTAGACACCTGTCAATCTCGAGCATAATAGTACTACTTCTTGACTATTGTCCATCTCGAGCATTGTACTACCCCTAGACACCTGTTAATCTCGAGCATAATAGTATTGCTCCTTGACTACTATCCATCTCGAGCAAAGTATTGCCCCTAGACACCTGCCAATCTCGAGCATAATAGTTCTGCTCCTTGACTACTATCCATCTTGAGCATAGTACTACCCCTAGACACCTGTCAATCTCGAGCATAATAGTACTACTCCTTGACTACTGTCCATCTTGAGCAAAGTACTGCTCCTAGACACCTGTCAATCTCAAGCATAATAGTACTGCTCCTTACACATGCTTAGCACTATAACTGGAAGATAGGTTCTTAACGTAGAATAAGTAGATCACAATCGAGTGAATTAGAAGCCTATACATAGTCATTTAAGTCTGAGGTTAATATTCATAATACATAATAGAAATTACTTAGTACCAACACGAGGTGAGCTCAACTCAACTGGTAACCACTACCAAGTAGTCCAATTCATTCCTTTCCTTCAACTTATTATTTAGACACACATTATGTATTGAATACAAGTTACCAGGGTTTCTTTCATAACCATCCAAATACCCATTTGGCCTCATCTGAAGCCTACTGTAGAGAGAAGGTCAAACCAATTAGAAACAACCCCAATATCTAGGAGTTACCCCCCCAAACTCTCCCCCTACGGACTTGAGGTCACAGAGGCATCCTTCGCCCAAGGACCGCCTATGTACCCGCTTCCAAATGTATCAAAGTCACACATAGTTGTCCTTACAAGGTTTCTCTCAAGGGACACATACACACAAGTTCCTATGACTAATGTTTCATTAATTACCACGTCATACTTGTTGTCCTGAATTTTTCACTCGTCTTAAAAATTCAGATAACCAATCAAAATTTTCATAAAATTTGAGACTTTTCTTCTCTAAGGCACGCATTACGAGGTGCAAAGAGTGACAAATCTCAGTTTTAGGTTTATAAACCTTAGGGCTATTCTTTTTCCCTCTTTCGTTTCCGTTTTTGTCAATTTCTGAGTCATTTTTAGTGTCTTTTTGACCAAATTCGGGTTTTTGGAGCAACTCAGCAAATAGGGAAATTTTAACTTCAAGGCAAAATTGCTAAAGTTCTTTAAAATCCCGAAATTGCTTAAGTGACTCTAAAAGTCCGAATTTTTTTTAAGTCTTCATATTTTTGACAAAAAGCAAAATTGCTATATGGTTTAAAAAACCCGATTTACTTTGTCATTTGTTAAATGATCCAAAAAGGTCTGAATTTGTTGCTAAATGGATCTTAAAGTCCGATTTTGTCATAAAAGGATTTGTGTTGGTAGCCAAAAAGCCCGATCTCAGTTTTTAGTGTTATTTTATGTTGCGAAAAGCTTCAAAAACTCCGACACCATTCTGATTCGAGCTATTTGAATCCTTTTTTGCTTTGACTTCCCTGATTCAAGGAGATTTTATCGATCTTAATGCTTGAAGGACGGATTATCTTCTGTAAATAGCTTGGTTTCTTCCATTTTCTGAATACGCCTAGGGTTTCTTCTTCATTTTTCTTATTTGCAGATTTACTTCCAGGTATGTTGTTCATTTCTTTTTCCTTCTCAACGTTTTCTGTTGTTTGTCATTTTTATATAACATATGATTTAGTTATACGCATTTCGTTTTAGATTTTAAACGTCATTTATTCAAAACGCGTTTTTTCTTAATAGTTTTATATGTTTTTACTGTTATTCGCCTTTGTCAATATTCAATTTTCTTTTTGTTTTACAAAAACGCGTTTTCTTGTCATTGTCTACCTTTATGTAATGCGTTCTCACTGTTATTTAACCCGTCTTCACTTAGTACGCATCTCTTATTTATCATATGTCCTCCGTTTTCCTTCATTTTTAGTCCGCCTTCATATAAAACGCGTTTCTATCATATATCCTTCATACCCCACGCACCCTCCGTTTTCCTTCATCTCACTGAAATTCGCCTTTCATCTCATTCCATACACCTCCATCCTTAAACTTCATATAACGCATTTTCCATTTTTAAATGCCTTATACATTGAAAACGCGTTTTTCATTTTACCATTCATTCCAGCAATAAAGTTTTTACTAATACCATTTTGTTTCCATTCATTTACCTCAAATCCTCCATTATCATTTTCCACAAGAATAAATAGTCAGCTTTCAGTCACATTTCGGGTTTTGAGAACCAAAAATACAAGTCGGGATTTATAATTTGAATTACAATTTTCAAAATTGCAAAGTTGTAAAATTGTTAAATGCCTTAAAAATCCCGACTGCCTTTTATAAAAATTGCTATAGGCATAAAAAAACCCGAAATGCTTTTAAAAAGCTCAAAAGTCGAATTCTTTTTTTGATATAATTTCAAAATCCAAGCCAAAAATCTCTTTGTCTTGCTGTTTCAAGAAGACAAGACGTTATTTTTGACTGCTATCATCCCATCAAATTCCAAATTCGTTCTCACCATCCGCTTTCCATCATTCTTCCAAAGTCCATTTCATTGTCTTAGGGTTTGAGTTTCATCATGTCCACTCACGTTGATGCTGATGATGTTCTGACCTTATGGGGTTTTCACCGCAGTCTTGCAGATTCCTGTTCAATGACAGACGAACCAACTTCTCCTAAAAGCAAGAAGATGAAATACAAGTTTGATAAATATCAAAATGAGATTTCCCCGTCTCACGTGGTTTCAAATATTGATGAAATCAAGGACACAAAAATTGGGCATATTGATATGTCCGAGTTTCTTGGGAGGGCCGAGAAATCTACTTCTTCTGACATGCAGAAATTGCTGAGGAGTCATATTCATCTGGTATCTTCTTTTCCTGTTGCTGCCCTAGAGCCAGAATTCGTCCTTGCATGTACAGCACACTTTGATAAAGAATCCAGAACAATCAAGGACGATGACGGCAACGTGGTTATCAGACTTGATGCTGAGACAATCAACAGAATTTTCAGAGTTCCTGATGCTACTACATATTCAGAGATCACATTGAAGAGTGCTCACAAACATTTCGAGCAGAAAAAGAGTGATTGTATCAAACATATCAATTCTAAATGGCTTCTCAAATCAAGACCTTGTGTGACCCGGATACCCAAGTTGTATCGGTCTGATTTTAAAGAGGAAATTAATGATATGATCACTCTTCTGAGCAGAATAGCAGGGTTGAAGGTTTCTAGTGTGTTTGAAAACTGGATGTATAAGTTCATGGTGGTTATTAGAAAAGCACAGCATCCAATATTCTGGGGAGAAATAATCAGTGACAGTTTGTGTGAACAGCTTGCACAAGTCCCTACCACTCTTACCTTCTATATGAACTCATATTTGGTTTATATAGCAGCTTCATTGAGACATTTTCCAGGCCTATCTCCTCAAGGTGACAGATCGTTGGTGCCTGTATGGGAATATTATGATCAGCTGACTTTTATTCCAAGTCGAGCGCATTATAGAAGAGTTCAAGATGCTTTCTTTGGTTATTTTATGTGTTTATTTGACAAAGCATTAGCAAATAACAGGGTATCTGAGGCGGCTTGGAATAAAGTAAATGAGTATGGCTGCTTGTTTCTTCAATTCCCTACCTTCACTTATATGAGAGTCGGCTGCTTTGAAGACCAACCTTATATGCTTCCAAGGTATCCGACTGATAAGATTATTCTGATGGAGCTAGGAAGGCAGCTGATGGTAGTGCATGCACGTCAAGTTTCACAACACAAGACTGGAGTCAGTATTTCATCACATAATCCATTGATAATTGGGAGGTATTCTTTGACAACTTCTTCAAGAGCCAAAGCAATGGAAACTGAACTTCAGGAAATAACATTGAAAAGATTCCAGGCAAGAGTGGATTTTGATTATAGAAGGATGAAAGACAAAATTAAAAGAGCTTTCACTCATGTCCACCGCATTGAAGACATTTGGGCAGACCTCCGGACAGAAAAAGATATATACAGAATGGATTATTGCAGACTTACATTGGAGCAAATTATTGATCTAAATCTGACCTTAATTCCAGAAGGAGTAATTGATGATAGGCAGATTTTAGATCCTGAATATGAAGAACAAGGAGTTGCCAATGCTCCCATTCCTGCAATCCAGTGGTCTCAAAAAGAATCTATCTCTATCTTTGATAGATTTCAATCAGTCTTGGCAAACACCAACGCTTGGCTTAAAAGCATAGGTGTTAAGACTGTTAAAATCAAAGTTAGGGCTGAAGATGATCCAGCTGGTCCTAAAGGTTTGAAGTCAAAAATTAGAGAGCAATCAAAAGAAGGAGCTTCTTCTTCGGGTACTAGAATTAAGTTGAAGGTAAGCTGAGCTGCAGAACAACCATTGGAAAAGGAAACATTAAAGGGAAAAGAAGTCAATGAAATGCAGATTCAGGTATTAGATCAGCAAGAAAAAGACGAGGTTCTTGTAACCTCTACCATTCTAAGTGAGATAACTCCTCACGTTGAAACTCCAATACCAGAATCAGCCATATCTCCTATATCCCCTATCGACAGTGATGTCGATTCCTTTTCCACAGTATCTGTTCCTTCTATTCCACCTCAAGGGACTAGTCATCAGTCTTTATCAATAGTGAATACTCCCGTAAGAAGCTTACCCAATAACTTGGAGAGTATCTTTGATGCAAATCCAATCTTTTCAGCCATGTCAGAAATAACTCTTCCAGAGATTGATACATCAGTAACAAGCTTTGATTGTTTCACGGCTAATCCTAGTTGTAATTTGTCTTCTGAGCAAAATATAGTTGCTATACAAACTGAGGCACCATCTAGAATTTCAGTTGTAACACAAACTGAATCTATTTCTACGGAGACTACAGTTGCTATTTCAGATGTGACAACTTTGAATCTTCCTCCTTGGTTGAATTCAATTGCTCCCAAAAGAAAGAAACAAGCAGTGTCTCCTGATATTTTTGATTTCCAAAAATTGAAGAAATCAAAACCAATGGTTGCAAAGAAAGCAAAAACAGTCTCATAAGTGTTTGTTGACAGCAATAAAATGAAATATGTTGAGATTGCAGAGCCTCTTGTTGATAAACCACATGAAGAGATGCAGGTGTCTGATTACAGGTTCACTAGGGTGGAATTGGGCAAGCAGACTCATGCCAATATGATGCAAGATGCTCAGAGTTCAGTAACGATTTTGGCACAAAGCTATAATGAACTTCTAGCCAAAAAGGAAAAGCTCAAGGAAGACAATGATCAGCTAATTTCAGTTATTCAAGGGATTACTGGATCATCAGAAGCAGTTGGTTCTCAATCTGCAGCTCATCCTAATGAATCAGTTAGGCAATTAGAAAGAATTGCACAAAAGGCCAAAGCAGTTGATTCGTGGGTAACTCAACTGATTGATCAAAGTATTCCAATGATTGAAAAGACCTTGCAAGTTCTCAAAAATGTCAGAATAGCCAAAATAAAGCTAAATCAGACTTTGGAAGCCTTCAAGCAGAGTTTGGAATCGCTTGAAAAAGATTTAAAAATCTGGCATGAGATAGATCAAATCAAGTTACAAATTCTATGCAGCAACTCAATTCTACCAAACAGAGAAAAATACATAGAATTTGAAGAACTTATGACGAATAAGTCATTGGTTATTCAAGATCTTATCAAAGATATCCAGGCCACATTAGAAATGAATGATGAAGTTCAGCAGGATATTCTTTCAAGTTTTGAGAAAATCTCTTGTACAGTTTTGAATCAAGAAGATGAATTACTTGCAGCTGATTTAGTTACTACAGAAATGGCAGCCAATCTTCGTCAACAATTGGAATCAGAGCATTTTACCATGGATTCGATTCACAAATTTATTAATCATCAGATAATCCTTGAGAAAATGCAAACTACTTATGAAGAACATAGACTTGCAACAATCAGATACTTTGATGTAATCTTGAAGACAGTTGTAGTAGCCAAGAACACATTGGGCCCCGATCCGAATGAATTGCAGACAATCATCAGCAAATTCTTATCTTTCAAAGATAGGAATGAAGCAAATTAAAATTTTAGGTTGTTTTATGTATTTTACTTTCGACAAAATATATGTAAAAACAAATTTTGCAATTGCAAGTGTTCTTTCCTTGCAGTTTTGAAAAATGTAATTACATGTAAAATCTTACAAAACAAATCACAATTTGGATTGTAATTTTGAATAAGTCAATTGCAATTAGTTATCGGTTGAGAGATTTTCTCAAGTTTGTTGAGATCCTCCCACCTTTTTCTCCAGACCTTCCTCCTATAAATACTTGAGGGGTCTATTGTAATTTCATATCTTTTTAGCAAGCAAGAAAACTCTGCAGAATTTTATACTCATAAAGTCTTTGAGCTTTATAGTTGATAATTGTGAATTTTCAAGTAATATCAAGAAGTTGGAATTTCAGACTTTGAGCTGAATTCTTATTTTGCATCCTTTATGTTCTTATGTCATTTTGGATCATCATTTTGTGACTACTTGAGAATTGTAGAATATTGCTGAAGAGAGATTCGATTTAAATATCTGCAGTCTTTGTGCTGTAAATGTGAAGATTGAATTCATAGTTAGTATTAGAAATTGAGAAGAATTATAAGTCTTTGTGCTCGTAGTAGTTCTCATTTAGAGTAATCAAAAGATACATCGTAGTTACAAACTTTGTGCTGTTTCGTGTTGTATGTTTTCATTAAGTAATTATTCTGAAAAAGGGTAGATAGGATCTCATTCCTCAAGACTTTGTGCTTATTGGTTGTTTTCCCGTCCCGGAGGAAGTAACGGAAGTCTTTGCGCTTTCAGGAAACTTTATTTCCTCTTTCTTAATTTCATTGCGTAGCTGCTGTAATAAGTTTCATCCACTTATACTGTTTCTTTTCTGTGAAGAGAGAAGAACGTAATCTTTCCTGAAATAAGAGGAATGATTGCTGTCCTACCCATATCAGTTTTATTTAGTTAAAGGGGGAGCCTTCCCTAAATTAGGAGAGTTTAATCTCACGTGCTGTGGTTGAAATCACTATTTTGTATACTTTCACAAGAACACAAAATTTCCAACCAACAATACTCCAAGAAGGCTCCTTCAAATTATTCCCAATAGTTAGTAGTGCTTAATAACAAGCAGAAGATTCGACACCATTCTCAAATTAGCAAACCTATACCATGAAACTTCCATCCACGTATGTCAAGGTCTCAAATTAAACCTTACCATAATTATTATTCTTAACTCAATGTGAGCATCCCAAAACCCTTACGATTACATGTCAGGGGCATCATACCACATTTGGTGCTCTAACGATATTACCACATAGCTTATAACATGGGTCCTATTTAAGTTTAGAGCATGATAATTTGAATACACTGTGGTTTGGTAAACATAGTTATCACAAGCACATTAGTCCTGGATATTTTGAACCACTATATTATATTAATCAAAAACCCCTTAAACATTCAGGTACGAGAATAACCCAATAGAATAAATATCACCTTTAAGATAAATTTACTAACTATAAGGGCATCAATACTCAAGATCTATTTGCCATGTGGCGATCATGTGAAGCCTTGATAAGGCCATGCAAAATTATTTAAACTTCAAAAGACGTAGCACAATAGTTATAAACTTGCTCCAAGAAAAGTCATGTATAATTTGACTCTAGATGGTTGACAAAACTATATATCCATTGGGTCAACCTCTAAGTATATGCATCCAATAATAATTATATACTCTTAATCTCTAATTATCCTTGTCACTTGGTGAAATCCAATATTCTTAAAATAGTCTAGTTCACGAAATATGAAATGTTCCCCCTAGCCACATGTTGGCGTTTAAATTCGCACCTCTGGAATGCGGATTTGAAAACGGACAGCTATGCACAGATAAACTGCTCTTCAAATTAGGAGGGGAAGCTCCCTCTTGCTGATGGTGTTTGAAAGAAAGTAAACTAAAACTAAGTTGCCTATCTTTTTGGATCAGCTTAGAGCACAAGGTTTTTTAAACACAAACGCCGTAGCTGAGATTTTCTGATAAGAAGTTCAACTACGACTAACTTAAACTAAAGACGTTCCTAACCTCTCAAGTAATAGCAGAGCAAGAGAAGTTAGAAATTAACAAGGCAGATTTTCTGACAAAAATACTTTAACAATCTCTCTCCCAACAAACAACTACACACTTCACTGTAAGCTGAAATAAAGATCATAAAAGCATAACATAGATAACGGAAATCTGAGATTTTAGACCAAGGCAAAAGAGGCTCATGATTTCATTACTCAAATCTCTGAAACAAAAACTCCCTTCTAACATGCCTTGAACAAGAAATTGCAGCTAAGGAGGCTTGCAAACTTATTCTTAACACAATAGAAAACAGCAATCTTACTAACTCCTTGTTGGCTAAAGAGGCTCAACAATTTGCTTATCACAATACAAATGAACAATACTTGAGCAACAAATAGAAGGCACAATAGGCTCAGCTTTGTTCTCACTAGCACGGTTAAAGAAAAATAAATGAGCAAAGGCTCTTATTTATAGAGAAGCAGAGGAGTAGGGAACCCTAAAATCTCCTTGCTTTCACAATCTAGGGCTTGCTCAGCAAGCAAGCTTTATTACTAAATCTATAAAGAAGAAACCCTAAAAAGCAGAAAAAGCGGGAACTGCCAACTATTACAACTTATCTTCTTTCTATCCTCAAAGAATGGATAAGGATTATTCCAAGAATAGAAAGAAAGCGGAAAAGAAAGCTTCTAGAAGAAAGCTGCTTTAAAACTCGATCACATCCGCTAGGAAGTTTGAGATTGTGTCCCGGTTCGGTGCATCTATACCATCAACAGCAAAACACCGCTTTTCAAGAATATCTTCAGCATCTGCAATAGATCTCTGGAAATCTTCAATCTCATTGGCCGCTTTATTGAACTTTGCTGACATCATTGAAACATGACCTATCCTTCCACCAACTGGGCTGCAACTATGAACAACATTCTGGAACTGATTTTGCACCTCCTCAAGCCCGACGTAAGAACCATCCTCAAGACTGTACTGAGAGGGGATCTCTATGACAAATTCGCTGATGAAAAGGAGAGCTTCAACCACCCTTTGTCTGTAGGTGATGAATTCTTCAGATATTCTCTCATAAGTTTTAATTTTGAAAACATGACGCTCTCTCCAAGCAAGGATTTTCCTTTTGTGCTCCTTTGAAACCGCTGAACCGTAGGCTGTGTCTAAATCAGCAATGATAATCTCATGCCTAGGTTTTACTTCAGCCAATGTTTGTTCAAATCCTTGGATGCCTTGACGAAGTTCATGAGCGTTTTCTCTCAACTGGAACATCCGAGCCAAGATCTCCTTTCCTCTGACAATGAAGCTCTCGATCCACTCCTGAGTCTCTTTCCCACATATGACCAGCTGTCTTAACTGATGTGATCAGCTGGTGTCTCTAAGACCTGGGGCAGCAACTGAGTTGCTTGTGAAGAACCACGAGCAAGGTTAGAAATGAAAAGCTTAAGCTGCTGATTTTCAGCCTTGAGGGCTGCCTTGTCTTCTCCATCTTTTAGCACTCTTTCATGAAGGTTTTCAGATACAACTTTGAAGAGACTCAAATCTGCATGTCTGGTATTTCTACCGAGATTAGCCTTGACCATGACAAAATCATCCATGTTCACCTCATCCCTATTCTTATCTTCTGGGGGCACTGCAGTCTCTATGACAATCTCGTTATCAGGATTCCTATCAAAATGAACTTGCTTCTTTGCCTTCTTCTTAGGAGGTTCCTGATAGATGTTATCGAGATCATCAACACTCACTTGATATGAAGGCCTTCTCCTAACCCTTCCTAAGGAGTTCTCAAGCCAAGACACCGTAGTATCTTTACTAACTTCCTTAGGAGGTACTGCTGCAATCTCTTCATCATCTTCGATATCAAGATCAATATGAATTGGTGACGAACCCGTCAAAGGTACAGGAACATGTGTTGAAGGCGGCTTCTCTGCTTCATTCTGAGGTATGGGCTCGTCAAGAGGAACTTCTGAATCAATTGTAGGCTGTTCCTGTATGACTATGCCTGAGAAATCCATCCTTCTTCTTACATTTTTATTCAATCTACTGCCTTTGATGCCATCTTGAGACTGACTTTTACCCTTTCCTTTTGACTGTGCTGTGGAAGAAGAGGGAATTATCCTTGGCGGCTCTGCTACTGGAATAGAGTTCTTCCTTTTAAGCACTAGGAAAACCTTACTATACTCCACAACTTGTTTTGTTCTGTCTTCAACTGAAAGAGATTCCTTGTTTGCCCAATTAACTTGTGGAAGAGGCTGATCCTCGATTCTTTTCTGAGTGTACATTGGTAGAAGCACATCTTCATCATCATCGGAGAGTCCTTCAATGTCTTCATTCAAACAGTCTTTCATCTGATGGAGAGTCAACCTGCTGTAACTACGCCTTCGCACTTCAAACTCATCTGCACAGTTAGCCCAAAAATCTTCAAGTGCGGGTATGTGATTGTAGTTCTTCTCCAACCGGCCAGCGTAGACACCATGAGGATCAAATGACCGCCTCTCACTGTAGGATTTCAGACCAAATTTATCTAGCTCTTCTCCAATTGTCTTGGCATCTGTAGCGGTCCTGCATGTATAAATACCCAACCCTAATGGAAAGTGAAGAGAGGGTTTCTTTCTATTTCTCAAGACTGTGTGGACACCGTGAGCTTGCCTCAAGAATTCCATGAAGATGACCTCGTCTGACGGATACCTTGGCAACATGAGCGGGGCACCTGAATAACCATAAACCCTGAGATAGGTAAAGGTAGGAAACTGTATAAACCAATCTGCCCATTCCGCCATTGCTGCCCTGGCAACTGAAGAGATGCGGACGTGCAATTCATTGTCTAAGTCACGCACCGTGTACATCAAGAATGCCTCGTTCACCCTTTTGTAGTGGTGCAACGACTTTGTGAATTCCAACTGGGGATAATAATTATATATGTGTTGAACGCTCAATGACCCCTCGGTGTTCAATCCTCTGAATTGACCTTGATAGGCCACCAAATAGACTAGATATGACACCATGTGGAATACATGAAACTGAAAATATGCTGTTATTTGCTGATGTAGGCAGTCACTTATCAAAGTAGGCCAATCATAAAACTCAGTCTTTTTCATAATGTGAGGTATGGCATAAAACATCCAAGGTTGGAACTTGGTGGCATCTGCTGAACCAGTGACCCTGTTGAGCAAAGTGATGATGATGGCAACCTCGTCCTTGAACTCTCCTCGCCCGACATTCTTGGGCAATGTCTTATGTTTTTCTTTCATCCATCTCTGCGCAATCTTCTTGCTGTATTTGTCCTTATGCATGTTCCACATCTTTTCACATTCATCCCTCGAAAGAGTTACACTTTCAGGCCATGGGGGAATGGAAAAACACCTTTCGACCATGTCAGGCTTTAGACTGCAAATCAACCTGCCATCCGCTGACTGGATCTCCCTAGTAGCCGGGTTGTAATGCTTAATGCAAGCGATTACGAACTCAAGGCTCTGAACTGATATAGGAATAGACACTGCTGCGAGGAGTCCAGAATGACCCAGGTTCTTGATTGAAATGTTGCCTGCTCTCTCCCAGGGATATAGATCGAACACCGGCTTAACATGATGCAAGTCTGTCTCAGCTGTTTTGATGTAATTATGAAAGAGGGCTGATTCGGACTTGAAAACATTAGGAGTGTACTCCATTTCAGAAAACTTGAAGAACAACTGTAAACTCGCCTTGGTCTAGACAAGTCTTGTGCAATTTCTATTTTTAGAATGCTGATTTTTATGCTTCAACGGACGAATTTTTTGAGAATTTTTCTGAGATATGGGTTTTGTTCAGAATATCAATGCAAGACAACCCAGATCGTCCGTTTTCGAAAATCTTAAATTTTGACTGAAAAAGCAGCAAACCCTAATTTCTTCAATTTTTCCTGAAAAAAGCTGGCATCTGGGTTTTGTTCAGAATATCATTAGAAATGGACCCAGTTGATTGGATTTGCAAAACCCTGACGCTTGATCGAAAAAGCAGCCAACCCTAGGTTTTCAAAAAAAAAAACTGCGATATGGGTTTTCTTCAGAAGACTGATTGGAAAGGACCCAGATGGTTGAAATATGAATGCTCTGAGGTTTTCACTGACATGCAAGATAAAAGCACTTGCTGCAACTTGATGAAGTTTCTTGAAAAATTCTTCAGAAGGTGGAGGCAAAAGACCCAGATGACTGAAAAATGGAAAGCCTTGGCCTCCTGCTTGAAAAACTTGATCTTCTGGAACAGAAAACTTGAAAAAGCAAGGGTTTATGCTTGCTGGTCTGAAAAATCTGATGTAAAACCAGCAACTATGAATTCTTTAATCACAAAAATTTCTCAAACTTGCTGCTCCAACTTTCTCCTCTGGATGCTACCTGCAAAAATAATGAAAAATACATTGAAAAGAGGTGTTAAATAGACTTAGGGTCTGATTTAGGTTTTGCTTTCTTTTCTGCTTTTATTTCAAAACCCTAAATCTTTGTTCTTTGAACTTGGACGCCACCCTTCTCCTCTCACAAATTTGAAAATTTTGAAAATCTCAAAAAAAAACTTCTAAGGCATGAGGATTTGGGCGCCTTTCTCCAAGAGGGGCGCTCAACTTCACCAGACTTAGTCAAAATTTCAACTTTTTCAACTTTCCTCCATTTTAACATGCCACTTCGCCTCTGATTTCTCGTTGACAGATCAACCCGACAGACGAGCTGGGTGATTCACGGCGAAGCCTGACTGATTCTGAAAAAGATGTTCTGGAGGCACCTCCGGCTAAAAATTTGATCTCGACCTCTGAATTCACGGGAGGCTTTTCCTTCTAGGGGCGCCCAACTTCTTCAGTGTTAGCCATTTTTTCTGATTTCCAAGCTCTTCATTAACTTCTCTTTGACAGATGATCTTGTCGAATTTTGAGCTTCGGGCGTCGGATTGCTGAATGTTTGTGCTCATCGCGAAGCTGACGGAGAATGAAGAGGGGTCTTCTGGAGACACTTCTGCCAAAAAGTGGATTTTCACCCTTCAAAAGGTTGGGCGCCTATCTTGACTGGGGGCGCCCAGTTTATCAACACTTAGTTTATTTTTCACCTTTTTCACTTTTGCTTTTAGATTTCTCTATTCAACTGTCATCGGACCTTCTGTTCAGCTCTTCGAATCTGACGACTGCGAACTCCGATTGACGTGCCGAGTGTCTCGCTGGAAAGCCAGTTGAATTCTGAAGACCTCCCGTTATAGCTTTGACTGCAAATTCATCTGTTTGCACCCTTGAAAAGTTGGGCGCCTTTCTTCACTTAGGGCGCCCAGTTTCTCCAGACTTAGAAAAATTTTCAATTTCATCTTCTTCAAGTTTCAGATCTTCATTTAATACCTCCACTTTGACTTGAATCTGCTGGAGACTGGATCGTCGGATGCTCTGCCGGGGATATTCATCGCGAAGCTGACTGAACACTGAACAACTTTCATTGAAGACCGTAACCCTAATTCTTTCGTCTGGTGCCCTAAAAAGGTGGGCGCCTTTCTTCAACAGGGGCGCCCACTTTCAGCAGTGTTAGAAGATTTTCGAGACTTTTCAATCTTCTTCCTCGTTCTTCGTGCATGTTCATCGTTTCACCTTCTGCCGGAAATTTGAATGCTGAAATTGACGTACCGGGCAAATTTGACATCTCCATTGATGACCTCTAACTCCGTGATATGCTTCCTAAAGTCATCAGACCCGCAAGAGGGGCAAAACTGATTATTTTACATCCTCCATCCACGTACCGAGCACGGATATATATTTTGAGCCAATCAAAATCACCGACTCGCCTGACCAACTTTCTATTTTAGAAATTTTCTATTTTTAGAAAATTTTGCCAGTATCCGTTTCGAAAGAAACCCAGAAAAACCCAGAAAACTTTACTATTTCGAGAAAATTTCTAAAAATAGCAGTTTTCCTAAAATTTAGGGACGAAAAACTGAGATCTGGGTTTTGTAGGTTAAGCTGCTCTTAGCAGACCCAGATCGTCAGAATTTGTAAAATTTGTGTTTTAACCCTCCATGTAAGACACGTACACCCAAATTTTGACCTTTTTTCATTGATTTGACAAGACTTTTACTCATTTCTTCAAAATGTCTAAGTGTAACCAAAATTTTAATTTTGGGGTACAACAAGCAGCATGCTTGATTTTGAAGAGCCATTTGGAAGAGACAACAGATTTCCCTTTTGGTCTAGGCACTACATCCCATACATCATTCTTTAGAATGGACTGATATTCCTCCATCATTGCATCTTTCCATGCTTGATGTCTGAAGGCTTCTGAAACACTGACAGGTTCTGAATTTATGATATTGTTCATTAGAGCAACATAGCTAGAGAACCGTTTGGGTCTTTTACTTTCCCTAAACGTTCCTTTGGGTGCTGCATGAATCTCAGCTTCTTTAATCATCTTTCTAGCCCAAAGTGGCCTCTTTCTACTGTTGTCATCTGTATTCTCATTTGAAGTAGAAGGAAGTTCATGTGGCATTCCCTCAGGATGCTCCCTCTGAATCTCAGGAGCAGGTTCCATTTCAGGTACTCTAGGGGAATAGGTTTCAGTCTCACTAGAACTTCTTGCCCTCTTGAATGCAATGTCTTCTTCAAAGATGACATCTCTGCTTAATTCAATTTGATTTTGACCGGGTATGAATATCCTGAAGGCCTTGGAGGTTTCACTATATCCCATAAATATCCCTTTCATTCCAGAAGGTTCAAGTTTGAATCTCTTCTCCTTGGGCACATGAATATAGACGAGACAACCAAAAATCCTAAAGTGACTAATGTCAAGTTTTATGCCAGTGAAGGCTTCTTCAGGAGTTTTGTTGTCAAGATGAGAATGAGGACATCTATTTTGGATGTAGACAGCAGTCCTAGAGGCTTCTACCCAGAAAGAGGTTTCAATGTTTTGGTCAAGCAACATTGCTTTGGCAACTTCTACAATGGTTCTATTTTTTCTTTCAGCAACCCCATTTTGTTGAGGGTTGTAAGCCATTGTGAACTCCCTCTTAATTCCAGCACTCATGCAGAATTCCTTAAAAATTTCAGAGGTGTATTCTTTCCCATTGTCTGTCCTTAAGGTTTTTATTTTCTTCCCGGAGAAGTTTTCTGTAAGTGCTTTGAACTCTTTGAACCTTTTGAGGATTTCTATTGACTCTTTATACTTAAGGAAATAGATCCAGGTTTTCCAAGAGAAGTCATCTATAAATATGACATAGTAAAGAAATCCTGCTTTAGAAGGTATAGACATGGGTCCACATAAGTCGGAGTGAACCAGATCTAACACATTTAGGGTTTTGCTCAAACTAGTGGGAAAGGATCCCTTTGTATTCTTTCCTAAGGCACAACCTTTACAATTTCCTTCATGAGATGGTTTTAACTTAGGTAACCCTGTTACAAGTTTTTCCATAGAAGGTAGCGCACAGAAATGAAGGTGTCCTAATCTTCTATGCCAAATCTCAGTTCACTCAAAGATGTCAAGGGTAAGGGCTTGATTAACTTCAGTGCAAAGTTTGTAAAGGTATCCTTGTCTTACACCTATGATTTGGGCTTTCTTGATAGATGAGTTTTTAGGCCATGCTAGAACTTTTCCATCCATAAATGTAACCCTATATCCATTGTCTTCAAGGGCAGAGATGGATATTAGATTCCTCTTTATACCAGGTACAAATAAGACTCCAGTGAGTTGAAAGGAGAGACCAGATTTCAATGTGATGGAACAAGTTCCAACCCCTTTTACTTGATGTGTAGAATCATCCCCAATTGTTACATCTTCATCAGACTCTTCAGTCATAGTGTCTAAGTTTTCTCTAAACCTGTGATGTGCCTCAAAGAACCACTATCAATCACCCAGTTGTTGATATTGTTAGATACTTGATTAGATAATGCTGAATAGAACACAAAGTTCTCAGATTCATGATCTGAATTTGTCTTTCCTACTTTGGCAAAAGATGCTTGTTGCTTTGATCTGTCAGGGCACTTCATTGCATAGTGGCCATATTGATCACATCTAAAGCATTGCACTTGAGAGATGTCTTTCCTTTTAGAAGATCCCTTTCCATTGGAATTTCTCTTTCTTTTAAAAGATCCTTTCTTGTAGGAGTTTTTCTTATTCCTTTTATTAGACGATGTGTTGAGTACATGAAGGTCTTCATCTATGTTTTTCTGTTTGTTTTCTTTTGAGGAGAGTCTTGTTTCTTCTTGAAGGCAGTCAGTTCTTAGCCTGTCAAACTTAGGGAGTTTAGATCTTGCACTTATTCCTTGAACAAATGACTCCCATGAGTTTGGTAGGCCTCCTAGTGCTATTAGAGTTAACTCTTTGCTATCAATCTGATATCCAATTGTGTATAATTGATCTCTCAATTCAATAATCCTCATGAAGTATGCATTAATGGACTCTCCTTTGTTTATTTGAGCATTGTTGATTTGCCTTTTTAAAGCAAGAGTCCTGCAGGTGTTGTTGATCTCATAAGTTTTCTCAAGAGATTTGAACATATGGTATGCAGTTTCATGTTTTGCTAGGATGGGCACTATATGATCCCTAACTGCATCTACTAGGATTTTCATGGCCTTTTCATTGTTTTCTATCCATTGAGTTTTCTCAGATTCAGACTTTGTTTCCTTCAAGTTTTCTCTCACAAGTGAATCTAGCTTATTCTCTCTAAGGATCATCATGATTCTAAATTTCCATGATGTGAAATTGTCTGCTCCTGCAAGGCGATCTTCAAATCTGATCACACTTGACATTATGAAGAATGTGATGTAAATTCGATTCTAGAAAATTCGAATTTTCTTGAGCAGATTGATATTTAGATTTGATTAGGATTCACACAACGTGGCTCTAATACCATGAATATGTAATCAAATCTGTATCAGAATGGGATCCTAAAACTAAGAATAAACTAAGGTCTGAGATTTATGAGTGATAATTTCTAAGTCAAATACGATTTTCTGAATTCTTCTTTTATTGCAGAATGTACTGAATGCTGAACATTAATAAATTTCGATGTTCATACTCAATGATTTCCATCATGCTTTATACAAGAAAGAGGAGACACATCTCCACAAAGATACGCGCCTCCAAGGAAAGACGCGTCTCATGAGAGGGCGTGTCTTCACAAAGTGAAGACACGTCCTTTCATGGGACGTGTCCCTTGATGGGTGCAAGTTCCTCACAGCCAGATTAAAACTTAATCGGTGTTTAAACAAAACAGTGTAAGTATCCAGCGATGAGAATAAAGCAGAGTTCAATTTATTTATATATATATCAAATTCCTTTAATTCGACTTTCTCAATTTTAGAAATATAACTGATGAGTAATTTCGATCACATATAAATGATGATGATGCTTTCAGCAATCATCATTTATATCTGACCGAAGCTACCTTGCATCAACACATTGAAAGTGAGTAGATGTATGTTGGAAGGAGAGTTTATCTAAGTATTTTGTCAGAGAATCCAACCTTGTTCATTTCTAATTCTCTTGCTTTGCGTTTACTTGAGAAATTAGAAACGTCTTTAGCATAGGTTAGTTATAGTTGAAATTCCTTAAACAGAAAATCTCAACTATGGCGCTTGAGTTTTATAAACCTTGTGCTCTTAGCTGATCAAAAAGACAGGCAACTTAGTTTTAGTTTACTTTCTTGAACACCATCAACAAGAGGGAGCTTCCCCTCCTAATTTGAAGAGCAGGTTACTGCACATAGCTATCCATTTCTAATTTGCATTCCAGAGGTGCGAATTAAAACGCCAACACAAGTATTTACTATTTAGTATTTCAATTTGGCATTTGCAATTTTACTTCTTAATAGTCTTATAAATCTTTTCATAACTAGCATTTTAAGTACCATATGTATAGTATATAGTATATACGCGCCCCCTCCCCCCCGCCGACGTCGCCAAATTGAGGCCCCTTTGTCCCCCCGTCCCCAACGGTGGTGTAACTGTGTCAATTTCAAATCTAGGTAGTCTAAGATTATAATGCATGGTAGATGATGGTACACTGATAATCCGAGATCAAACCACTCAATTTGCCAAGTACAAAATATCCAAAAGAATATCAATTAAAAGAATCTAACATTGAAAATTAAAATGAACCCAAATGGGGTTTATATGAAGTTTTTAATCTTTTGAAATCTAGGCAATCCAAGGATGAATGGGTGACAACCAAGTAAGCAACCAGAAAGAGAGGATAATGCAAGATCTTTACACCTAATGAAGTACTTCATCCAAGATGAAGCCATGTGAACTCAAGCTTGAAAGCTTTGAGCAAATAAGATTAAAGGATTGATTCCACAAGCTATACATCCCATTTTAAATCTAAGTTGCATCTAGATTCTTCTCACGCAAAAAAACGGAAATCTTTATTCATTTTAGTTGTGAGCTTCATCCCAAATGCAATGTTAATTCCAAAACAATTTAAGGGTCTTTGACATCCAAATTTTAATTTAAAAGGAATTTAGCAGAGAAATGGAGTGAGATTGAGATATCTAGCACAGAGGGTAATCCGAGATGAAGACATATATTAGACGTGAATGTTTGAGGGAATTTTACATACAAACAATTAACATTTTTTAAATGATGAAAACACTTGATCAACTGGATGACATGAGGAAATTCAAGAGCTATATGCTCAGGTTTATATATGGATCTGATCAGGATTCACCTCACACCACATGGAGGCCATTTTTCATCCCAATTGTTGCAAGAATTTGATGGGCCTGATATAATTTAATATCCATTTTGTTTCAGGTTCAGGTCTGAGGTTGGACTAAGGCATAAATGTCGGATCCTCTGGAGTTTCTAATAGTGCAATAGCCATGGATTAAAATGGAAATCTTCCTGATGCATTAAAAGTGTCAATCCCTAATTGATTCCTGCATATCAGTGTATATATTTAATGGGTTTCTTTTGATTTCAAAATAATGTGATAGTTGTTGATCTCTCCTAGTAATATTCAAAATCACCTATGCCTTCAAACTTTCAAACAAGTTAGCCATGTCTCAAAGGATACCGGATTCATATTTTTAGCACATAATATCAGAGCAAAAACCTAGAAAATTTATGGTCAAAGCCAGCTCCAAAATGACATTGAGCAGTAATAGATAATCAAACTGGTAATTGTTTTATAATTTTAGAATTTTATTCTAGTTGTTACTTTTGGCATGCAAAATAATTGAATGGACCAGAAACATGGAAAATTCAAACCGGGAGTTGCATGGAGATATACAAAATAGTTAAATAATTCCTTCAGTGCATCAGGCATGACAAATTTGGTAAAATCAAAACAAAGGGATGTAGGCAATTGCATAAGGAGGCAAACTATAATTATCCAGATTTATCCAGGAATTACGGAACCAATCACCAGATAGAGAAAGATGAGACAGATGAGACCGTGTGTGGACCAATTAAAATAGGAAACGGCATGTATATTGAAAAACAGACTACAAAGAGTGTAAAAACAATTACAATGGAGAAACTCTGTTGTTTTCTCACACAGTTCACTCTCTGCTCTTATCTCCCTCTTACAACCAACTCTCACTATGATATATCATATAAACCATCATGATTTCTCATTAAAATTTATGATCTGATATTTCACATTGAATTATCAATTATCAGTTGTGTTCTCAACATTTAATTTTGTACACTTTGTGCAAATTCTGGTTCTTTCAATATATTCATAATATTAAGAATATATAGAAATAACCATAATTTGCACCTGGCTGAACTTGAGGATTGCAGTTGGTGAGGATGACATCGGAATCTGTGACAGAACATGATGAAAAGAACATTAAAGAGTGTTTTTAACTATCCCTTTACTAGATATCTATCCCTCCTGTAACCCTGCAAATCCCAAGCCCATGCTACTGAAGTATTGATGAAAAGTCACAAAGACCCATGACAGTTGGATGATTGAGTAATATAGAGATTAAGCCAATGTCACAATCAAATATGAAAAACATTAACACAATATGTCCTGCTTCAATAATGAATAATATTATAATTATCTTCTTTTTGAGAACTGAAACATAATTATGGATACACATTCAAAGAAGCACCCTTTCAACTTACGTATGTAAAGTACGAATGTGTATATCCCTATCATAGAGATCAATGCTTTTACAAAGGCTGCGTGCTACTGCCACCTAAACATTTCAAATACTTAGTAGAGTTAAAAAACTACAACATAAGAATACCAACAGAAAATTCATTTCCATGAAATAATATGAAAATGCATTTTTTATTTCTAGTACAAAAATCATCACTGAAACTAGTTTCACTTCATTAAAATTCTGTTTGTTGCAAAACTAATCATTCCATTTCTTTCAACAGTAGTGAAACAAAATTGTTAACATCAATTTTTTAAATATCTCAATTCTCTATAAGAGTAAACATTAATATCCCTATATATACAATCTTACTGCCAATAAGAAAAAAGATCAGAAATTTTTTAAATCCCTTCATATAAATTATTAAATTACGTAAATTAAACCCCAGATAGAAACACAAGACTCTAGACATAAATATGAATGGTCTAATCCCTACACAGAGACAAACTTCAAGCAAATGCTTTTGTGCAAGATCAAAAATCTAGTGGATGTGATTTGTGTTCCAGGTGAACATCCTACAAATCCATTAATCAGACTTTAAGGATAGAGGAATAATCACCATAGAATTTTGACTAGGATTGAAGTTGATCCCTGCCCAACCACCTTCCCCAACTCCAGAATCCTGAGGTGAAGCTGTATATGTTATCCGTTCAGCATCTGTCCAGATTTTGTTTCAATTAAGTTTGAATCACAATATAGCAGATCCAACATTTGATTCATGACATAACAAATCCAACTAATGAAGTTCTAAATTAAGATGGTGACTGTCTTTATTCCTTGCAGCTGTCACCATCCTGGTTCCAGCTATGACTATTTTGTGAAAACACGATAAGAAAAAAAGATGAAAATTGTCTATCATTAGTACTAATTCACAAGAAAGATTAACATTGAGATGAAAATTGTCTTTATGCCCAACAGCTGTCACCACTCGGGTGCATCTGTAACTATTTTGTAAATACACAAAAAAAAAATAAAGGAGTAAAAGGTCTGAAAACCTAGTAGTGACAATAGATTGCAAAAAAAATGACTTGCATGCATTTTGGAACCATTACAATATGCAATTCTATCAAAAGGTGATCAAACAGAAATGCGAAAAGGAGAAAAAGAAGATAGCTCCTTTTCAACTATTCTTTCCAAATTTAAATCACATGAAAGAGAAAGAGGACTGTTTTTCCTTGTTTTCAACATAATCTGACCAAATGTAAATCAGACACAGGAATTCATGATTTTTTTGGCCTAAGGGGCATATGAATAGCATTTGCATTTTTAAAAAAAAAAAATTGGGACTTCACCTTCAGCATCTGACTCCAGTGCAGACACAATGATATTGCCATACGAGTCCACTGTACCCAACAAAAACTGCCCATCACCTGAAAACCATTCAATATGTTGTAATGCAATCCAACAAGAAAGGACAGATAAGAGATATTACATAAATAATTTTATATGCATGGGTGCAACTGTATTTAGATAAGACAAGTGGCATTGTCAAATGGCTTCCTACTTTGCACTAAGGTTATGTCACATAACTTCCATAGACAATTCTCTATACTAATCTAAAACTATTAGACCTCTCATTCTCACACTAGTACGAATTAGTTACAAATTCATGGATGTTTTCAGTCTTCATGGTTAATACTTAATAGTAAATATTACAGGATTCAGCTTAAACAAGAGTATGAAAGGTCATTTTACTTTGCGATGCACCAGTTCTCATCATAAATGTTCTATATTGTTGTCTTGATAGGGAGCCCAAGACATGATTTGGCATTCAATGAAAAGAAATGCCACTTTTCTTCCAAATTGGCAATCAAATTGAGTCATAAGCACATATGTACTTAGTTTTTTTTTTAACTTCTTAATTTGTTCATATTTATTTTGCTGACTATTTTGTTCTTGCTGGTTTTGGGGTAGTTGCTAAGAACTAGCTGGAAGTGGTTGCCAATAGTTGTGGTCTAACTAGAAACTGTAAAGCACTTTAAATAAGTTTCGCACAGTGAATGAAGGCAGTCAGATTTTATGTATGGCTCAATTTGGTCTACATTTTCATGGTACAGGCACTACCTTAAAATAAAGCAATCAATGTTCTTCATCTACAATCTCTTGGTATGTTCTGTAATGTTCTAATTATATTAAATTGGTAGTGTAAATGTTTTGAGGTGAATATTTGGCACCATTCCCTATAGGAAGACAGTTCCTATTCATAAAGAATCAGCATCAGTCAACATTACCTATTGACAACTACACTGGAAACCAACGAAATCAATGTCATTAAGCCTAAACAAACTGAGAAAATTAGAGCATACTCAAAGGTCAGACCATGAAATCAAAAGATACCTTTGACTGGTGGAATAAGAATGAAGGAGGCCTTAGGAAGCAGCTGACTCTAAAAGTTCATCACTCAACTTTCGGAGAACAAGTGAAAATTGGAGCCAAAATAAAAGATGAAGCAAAAATGCAAGTTAGAGTCATAGTCGCAAATGAAGGAATTCACACATCTTGACTTCAAAAAATCTACTTACATAGGATCAATGCCACCCAATTAAGGGCTTCAACTTGAAGAACAAAAGCACACAAATACTTTTTACCCAAGGAGAGCAATCGACCCCACCAACAACACCTCTGAAGCCACAAAACAATATTGTAATCAAAGCAAGTTACCGGTTCGGGTTCGGGGACGGGAGCAGGTACGAGAACCCAGTACGTGGGTACGTGAAAAAAAAATTTAGGGGTTTGGGTACGCGCACGTGTGTATATATATATACAAAAAAAAAAAAAGAGAAATATACAGAA
Source organism: Sequoia sempervirens (assembly GCA_007258455.2). Taxonomy (NCBI): domain Eukaryota; kingdom Viridiplantae; phylum Streptophyta; class Pinopsida; order Cupressales; family Cupressaceae; genus Sequoia; species Sequoia sempervirens. Next base: position 241,567,357 of record VDFB02256132.1, on the reverse strand, counting down.
TTGTAAAACTAAATCATTTCATAGTATGATACTTGATCATTGATCAATGCCAAATGCCAAAGATAAATATTAAATGCCAATTGATAGTTGAAAAATATTCAAATAAGCCATATCAATGATATCATATACGTCTATGTTCACCCAGCAAGTACCTACACGTACCCGCAGACGAACCCAAACCGGGTGCGTACCCGAACTAGGTTCGGGGCCTACGGGTACAAACCCTGCAACAAAGAATCAAAGTTATAATAATGATTATGGATGCCAAAAAGATAGTGGGGGAGGTCAAATAGAATACAATATGACTCCAAGGGTCATCATATCATACAATGTTGAGAGTGTAATGAATGGGGCCACTTGCAAGGGACTGCACAAGAAGTTAGGGCAGTATGACACTACTTTACAAATGATGGGGAGCTAGTCCTGATGATGACACTGGATGTCCGAAGCAAAAATCAAGTGTAAACATCAACATGATTGAGGTAAACAAAATGAGGAAGTATTAGAAGTAATAAGGGCCCAAGCAAAGCCCTATGTAGCAAAGAAAAAAGACTACACAAATCAAGAGACGATATGGAGCATGCTATGGAAATGAATGCAACCACCCAAATGAACATGCATGTACAAAAATGAACTGGCTAGAGTAAGATAAAAATGTTGTAGTGCCCCTCCATGATTCACCCTTTCATGATGTTTGATAAATGTTGTTTTGGGTTGGTTAGTTTAAGTGTTTGTTAAAAGTTGTTCATGGTTAATTAATTTATTAAATTAAATTATTAAGTTATAAAGTATTTTGATAATTAAATATAAAGATATTATTATTAATGTTGGGATTTTAATAAATAAAAAGGTGGAAAATATTATAATATAAAATAAAATATTAAAAAAACAGAAGGTGATAATGGATAAGTAGTAAAAAGATAGAAAAAGATTACTAGGAGCACATGCGTGACTTCGAACTGATTGTTGAAAAAGGAAACTGATTGTCTATTGGAGAATTTTTTAGTTTTATTAGATTTTTGTTTTTGAAAATAAAATAGCTTTCCTTGTTGCAAATAATTATCATTTGTTTTGGGAGAGATAGGGATTATTATGCAAGGTTATTATGGATTTTTTTGGTTTTGTAAGAAAATCTCTGTAGAATAATTGTATTTTGTTGATTGATTCGGAAAAGAAATGGGATTGGGGGTTTCGAAGGGTTGTTGATCTCGGCACCGTTTCCCGTCCCTACCAACGTGGGATTCCAGGTTGGCTTCATCTTTGTTCTTGTTTCGTTTATTCGTTCAATGCAATAGGAATTCGTTCTCTCTTTGCTTGTTGGAAACGATTGCTTGTTTGTTTGATTGTGTTTTCGAATGCTTCATAAATTTAATGGATTCGACTACTTTCTTGCAAAATCTAATTTGTTCGTAATTGCAATCTTTCCCTTCCCCGAGATAACAACTATTTGGGCGCCCTCACAAGTATTTCTCTGCAAATTCGTTTCCATTTAGGATAGGCAATTGGATGTTAGCTGCTGAATCGATCTTATGATGGATATTTTTGTTGCATGTAGATATATTGTATGCTATGAAATCACTTCCAAGGTCTTCCCCTGCGTAGTGACTTGCAACACTTAAAGCACAAAAGTCGACATCCCTTTATTTGCCCCCATATGTCGATTACGTCCAATGTTCTACAACTAAGTATTTAAGTTGGGTGGTAGCGACTTTCATTGAGTCTACATATTTTACTTAGTTTCCTCTTGCATTCAATAAACATAACTTATGAGATTGCCATCAATACTATTTTGCATTTCACCCTTGTGTATTGTTTCATTCGATGCTCTAAATATCCAGCAATCATTGCATTCCATGAAATCACATTTCTATTAGACATACTGTCAAATAGAAAGCGTGCTATCTCTATACTTCCACATTTGGCATACATGTCTACAAGGGCAGTTCCTACAGCTATATCCAACTCAAATCCACTTTTAATTATGTAACTATGAATCTGCTTACCTTGGTGCGGAGCTGCTAGATGCACACTAGATGGGAGAATGGCTTCAATCTGTTTGATCTATCCAAGCGTTGGAATTCTACTTTGAAATTATATAGTTTCCTCTCCATACACAATCATGACGCCTAAAATCCTTTAATAATATTCCAACTCTCGTAACAATGATGTTTTTGGTATATCTAATCAATTTAATGTTATGCTAAATTCTCTAATCTTTGCCTTAATCCCATTCATACAAGTGCAATTACATTATCTTATGCTTTCAAATCTCAAACTTATCCTGAAACGGATGTTTATATTATCATGCGTACCCTCAAAGCTTGGGATCCATATTATTCTTCCTATAGTCATTCGCTTTCAAGGTGCCTTTGAGAGAGTTATGAAAGCTTAAAATTATTTTGAGAGGTATTATACTGCTCACATTCGTTGTTTATGCTTCTAAACCTTGCATGCATGTATGTTATAATTGAATGCTTGCATTAGAATCCCCTGGAAAGACATTGGATCTTATGTCAATTCTATGTAGATGTTTGATTCATTCTAGCGACCCTTGCATGAACAAATCCTTTCTTCGATGCTAATATGAATTATGATTGAACATCGAACTCTTCTTAGAATCGGCCTCTTTGCAAATCATTGTGTTTTAAATGCCAAATTTGTCTCCTTTCAATTTTTGCTAAAACCGACTCATTTTTATTTCATTGCAATGACTTTTGATGCCACCAATACTTCTCCTGTTTCTATGAAAGCCCAACGAATTTAATCTTGGAAGAATAGATATTCTATTGCTCTTAGATGTTGCATGCATGACTGTATATTCAGTGCTTCTGAATCTGTACTTAGTGTAGCCATGATTAAAAACCGCTCCTCAAGGCAAGTACCCCTGTTGAATACTAGTGACGTTAGAATACTTCAATGAGATTTCTTTTGGGTATATATTTATATAGGTATATGTATAATTGGGTATATATATATTAAGGTGATAAAAAGTATATATATTTCTGCTTGTAAGAAAACAATTGATTTTTTTTTAGCAAAATGGAAAAATTAAATAAGAAAAGATTGATATATTTATATTGAAATAATTGGAAAATTATTAGAAAGGAAAAGAAAATTGATTAAATTATATTCAGATAACTGAGAGACTTATTTATAGGAATGAATTAGATATTCTTTAAAAATATTGGTTTCTATCATATTCAGTTATTGTTGATATGTAAATTCTTTGTGTAAAAGTTAACGAGAATATGTGTTAATGTGTTTATTTTGGGAAATCATATAGTGAAATATAGACTTACTTATAATTTGATAATTGAAAGAATTGATTAAATAAAGGAATTAGAATACTTTTGTAAATTATTGAATATGGATTATTTTCACTATATAATTAACTATTAAGTATAGTTGTCATTATGATTGTTCATGAATTTTTGTGTTATGTGACTATTAAGTGAAGTATGTGAAAATAATGATTCTGTGATGGTTATGCTTGATTGTTACTTGCATTAAATATGGTGTTTGATTAGTGAAATCAATGTGATTTTGAGTTATTGTTTAATATGGGAGCCATTTGTGCAAAGTTGTTGTGGTAGGCTTCTAGAGGCTAGGAAGGAGTATTTTTGTATATATGGTTTTCATGGTTGCTTCACTTGGAAGTGGTTTAGTAATGTTGTTTGAGTTGTGTGCAAGATGGTTGATGCCTTGCACTGTGTATTGATTCTTATGATTATGTTATGTGTGCAAGATGGGTAATGCCTTGCACTGTATTTAGATTCTTGTGAATGTGGTATGTGAGCGAGATGGTTAATGCCTCGCCCTATTGGATTCATGTGAGATTTGTTAAGTGTGCATGATGGTTTTTACCTTGCTTGTTGTGTAGGGTCTTCTAGTTGCAAGTAGGGGGAGTGGCTCTCAATGGGGGTCGGCGTCTAGTGAGAGACTGTCAGGGTAACCCATTGGAGAGTTTCTTAGTTCAGTGATAACCTAATTAATGAATTGGGTGAAAATGGGTAATTTTCACATAAACAAGAAAATTAGAGGCCTCACCTATGCTTGTAGTGCTCGTTTAGGCTAAGGATGGGTTGAGAAGGCCTGGTTGGCAAGGTCAACTTCCTTGTCCTCACAAAAGGAATGTTGGTTTCGCATGTGTCACCCTATGGGGCCGGCATCTACTAAGAGACTATTAGAGTAACCATAAATGGGGGTCAGCGTCTAGTGAGAGACTATCAGGTTAACCCATTGTTGGAAATGTTGTCATTGATGTCAAAGCTAGTTACAATCATGAAGATTGTAAAGGTTAATGGAGTTGGAAATGATCAAGAAAGCATCAATAAATTAATGAAGTCTGCTGTTACTAATGATTGCTGAGATCCTACAGATTGCAGTCATTGATGTCAAAGTGAAAAAGATGGAGTCATTGATGTCAAGATAAGCATGACTAAAGATAACATAAGCATGGCTGAGATTGTTGAAGATTATTGTTATTGATGTCATGGAAAAGGATAATGTTCAGTAAAATCAGGTTATTCAGACTTATAAGAAATCTAATTTGTGGACACTCAGATCATCATGTTCAGGTTTATGTTCAGATTTGAAGATCTTTCAATGACATTCAGATTCGAAGATCTTTTGATACAATAGAGCTTATGATATTGCTATCAGGATTCAACCGTGTAGTTTCGAGTCAAACTCATTGACAATAGAGCTTGTTAATCTAGATTGATTATTCTTCAATGGTAAAATCTAGAAGTCTCATAATTATCAAAGGGGCGATCTATATTAAGAAGGTAAGAAATTGTTAAAGAGATAAACTCCAGATTATCTTTAAGAAAGATTATTTTATGAAGACTCATTATTCAGATCTGATTAGCAAAAGACAAACAAATGAAGAAGCAAATCATATTTGAAAATGCCGAGCCTCTTCATGAAGGGACAATGATAAACTAAACAATTTAAATCATGTCAAAACTGAAATGACACGATTTAAATCTATGAAGATTTACTAAATAAAAAGATGAAATGAAAAAGTTGAATAAAGACAAAATGAAAAAGACAAAATAAAAAAAAGACAAAAAAAAGAAAAAGACACGTCAGAAAAGACAAAGTCTTTAAGAGGCAACGCTTCAGCTTTGATACGCTTCTTGGAATGATACGTTTTTTCTTGAATAAAACAAGAAATAAATAAGACGAGATTTGTCTAATATAAAAGCAGCGATATAAGTTATAAGGAAAAAACAGAATCAAATAAGACAAATGAAGAAAAGACAAATCATAATAAGACAAAATTGTCTTGGTGCGATCTCCATATAAAGGACAAAAGTTTGTTAATAATACACAATGTGATGAGATACGATTTACTTTTGAAAGAGTATGATTTCATATAAGACAAAAACCTTGTAATGAAAGGCAGTGATTTCTTAATGTGTTGATTCGATTAACTCACATGCTTCAGATTTTTCAAAGGACACGACTTTTAAGGAAGACAAATTAAATTAAAAAGGCAGTGGTTATAATAAAAGGAGCAACGATTATTCTAAAGAAAACTATTCTTTATTATGAGAAGGTAATTATGTTAAGAAGAGGTGTCTCTTAAGAGAAGTCACATCTTTTCAAGATGATTATGAAGATATAAAATCGAATGAAGAGTGTGCTGAGAGTGTGTGGATAATAATGTATATTATCTGAAGACTGGAAGTGGGGTTTTGTAGAGAGTGTTGTGTGAGTATAAAGATTATATCATCAAAATCACAAGCAGGTGTAGAGTGTGGCTGTGTGTGAATAAAAATAATATCATCCAAGCACATGCTGCATGTGTAAGTGGGAATAAAAAACAGATTCTTTGAAGTGCTGTGTGTGGAGGACGTGAAAGTGTATTATGGATTTCAATTGAAGATCATCTGTGATAGTTGACATGGATGTAAAAGGAGATCTTTGTGTGTGTGCTGAGTTTGTGAGTACATAAGATGTATATAATCTGAAGATAGAGGATAGAAGTGTGCTGTGTGGAATAACTGCAAAATCATAAAAACACAAGTGCTGTGTGTGTGCTGAGTATTGTGTGGAACAAATGCTATATCCTTAAGTCACAATCAGGTGTGAAGTGACTGTAGAGAGTGCTGTGTATTGTGTTGCTGAGTATTGTGCCTACAAAAGATACAAAATCAAAAACAGTGATCAGATTTATAAGAGAAAGTTAGTGTGTAGTAAAGAATAAAAGTTTATATCAGATATGCAAATGAGAAGATAAAAGGAAGATCCTTGTAAATAATATATGCAGATTTTATGAAACAGATTTGAAAGAAATATATAAATGCAGATATTGTAGAGAATTTATGTGAATATCATTCAAGAAAGGCAAAGACAAGAAGAAGATTGGTTGTATTGTCCATCATCCGTTGAAGAAGCAACAATTGAAGGTGGAACATTATCATTCAAATTATAATCTTTGCTAAGTAGGTGCTTGGCAAGTAGGGGTTGGTGCACCTTGTAGGTTGGTGCCTACTAAATCAAGACTAAGGGCTGGTGCTCTTTGTAGGTTGGTGCCTACTAAAATACATAGTTGGTGATTCAAGTAGGTTGGTGCCTACATTCATTGTAAAAGCTTATATAATTTATAAAGTACAATTGTTGGTGTCAACTTGTTCATATTGTGATATTCTTGCATAGTTGAGTTGTGTTTAAGTTTGAAGTTGATAAAGGTTGTAAAGGGTAAAAGTTTGTTGATTTACTGATTCACCCCCCCCCCCCTCTCAGTATATCTTTGTGCTCTTCACCCATGCCAAGACCATGCGATGACACTCTTCCCTATTGCAAGCTAGCATTCCCTAGTTATGTGTTTCCCTTCTGATGTGTGAGTGTGCCTCTGGAAGTGAAGTCAGTGTTGTAAGCAATGAATGTTTTATGTGATGTTCATGTTGTTCTGTGTTGTGTTGGAGTCTTGTATAGCCCTCGTATATGTTAGCCTTCTGTCTTCTTGACTGTTTGCTTGTAGTGGGACCTTATGTTATCTCCTAGCACGGGGGATGGACCTTAGGGTTCCACATGGTCGGGAGGTTTGTGTTTTTTCCTCCATTGGGTTTCCCTCCTTGTTCATGTGCGTGGAAGATGTAATTTGAGTAGCGGATTCCAATTCATGTACCAGTTCGAGAAGACAATCCTCATGCTTTTGTTTTGGACTTGTATATCAGTTGTAACATGTATTGTAATATTGATGTATTCTTCCCACTTGTACTTTGGGAAGCCTTGTTGTAATCAATGTATCGATGTAACAATTATGATGCACTCCCTTGTAAGGTGATTTGTAATTATATGTCAGTTGTGTAAGCCACTAAATAGTTAATTAGCAAATAGAATAAATAAATAATGTTAGTCCTCGGGATTAGTTAGCACTCAGGACTAGTTAGCACTCGGGATTAGTTAGCACTCAGGATTAGTTGGTACTTGTTAGTTGCCGACGGTTGGTGTTCTCAACCGACGCCGAGTAACTATTTATGTTGCTGTTTGGTTCGTAGTCAAGGGAGTATGTTGATATGATAATGTAATACTGCAAGTACATGAATAAAGACTGCAATGCTTCATATACATTTATTTTGTTCTGTGAATGCTTTTACATACTCAATGATATTGTGTTTCTAGTTTACTTCTATAGTGTATTAAATTACCATTAGTGGAGTAAACATTTGGCGCCATTGCCTGAGCGGACTAGGGCATCACTCGTTATGGCAGTGTAATGGGTCAACCGGCGGAAGAACCTATAAATGCTAATGAGGAATGGGAAGACCTATTGACGGAAGATCTTGTCAATCTGTGGAAGATATCGTTACGAGATCACGTACGTAGGGAATCCCACATACGGGAGATCCCTGAGGAAGTTATCTGGGATAGATTGGAAATGAACGACGAGGTGAATCATCTCCTAAATCGTATGCCCAGATTACTAGCCCATCATTCCATTATTCTGCAAGATCTCCGAGAAGAAGAAGATCAGGAACGCCGAAGGTAGCAAATACTACAGCGCTACGAAGAACGAACTAAACGAGAAGAAGAACGAGACACGAGCCGGAGATGTACATCCGGTAGTCAGCAATGATCGCCTGAATATATTTTAAATGCCCATACGGCCGAACAAAGACAAGAATCGAGTACCTGACGGACACGAGACTCCGGAAGAAAAGGTTCGGCGATCACTCAGGCTGCAAGAACACGAAAACGGGCGACGAAGACTGAAGCAAGCCGGTAAGGAACTAGATGAGGATTTAATTGAAATAAATCAGAGCATTAAAAGAACATATGAAAACCTAACAAGAATAGACACATCCATTGGACGAGCGCACCAAAGTTTGACAAAGGGAAGTGACGGAGACCCCTTCGGCATTCCGTACGTAGAAAGATATGATCCCTACGAGAACGAAGATGAATTGAGCAATACCATCAGACGATTTCGAGAGTTGTCCCTCTCGGATGACGACGAACGGCTGACGAGTGGAAGACCAGAGCTCAATACCCCAGGGCAGAGAGAGCATCGGAGGGAACCCCAGGAGACTCACGGTGTTCAGGACGCTGACGGAGGACGTGGGAGTGACTCATACGTGGCCAAGAGTGCAAGTGACGCACAGGGACGTAGCAAGGAAACCACCAGTCCAATCGAGTCCAACACACAAGGAGGACAGCGGGGAAAGATGGATCATCCAGACCGACAAAAGCTGCCGAAGTTCATGGGGAATGGGTCTAAAGATCCCGTACGGCATTGCAAGACATGTGCGACTATCTGGATAGCCAGCGGACAGGATGATCCGGACCAGTGGCTGAAAGCATTTCCAGCGACACTCAAAGACAGTGCCATTGACTGGTACTCTGAATTAGACCAAGCACAGAGAGCCACATGGAGGGTATTGAAGCAAGCTTTCTAGGAGGAGTTCAAACTCCTACGGGACGATAGCGAGATCGTCACAAAGATATACAATACTAAACAGGGAAAGCACGAGGGCGTGCGGACCTACAATCGGAGATTAAAAGACTTGATAGGAAAGCTTGAGGCACAGCCGGCAGATGGCCTAAAGAAGCGATGGTTTATTGAAGGGTTGATTCCCTCGCTTCGGCGAAAAATGAAAGTGGTACCGCCATCCTCGTACACTGAAGCATATAATCGAGCGATGGACATTGAAAGTGAGAGCAAGACATCCTCAAAGGGGAAGAAGAAAGATGACGAAGAGAGTGTTGGGGAAAGTGAAGATGAATCAACAACTATACAAGCTCTTCGTTGGGACATGATGCGGATGATGAAAGAACTAAAAGCTGACAAAGAAGGTTCCAAGGAGGCGAATGAATTATGGTGTACCGAATGCAAGACGAAAGGTCATACAAAGGCGAACTGCCCGAAAAAATTATTCTGTGACATTTGCCAAGCTACGGGACACTCCGTCAAGGAGTGCCCATACAACTTAAAAGCAAGAAGTTCGCAAGTATTCTTCACCCAAGGAGAACAGTCAACCCCTCCGACAACACTGCCAAAACCACAGAACAACAATGCATCCCCTGGAGGCTACCGTAACAATCCGAGAAATAATATGCTCAAAAGCAAAATTCAATCTGATAGCAAAGGACGGCCCATGATCCAATGCCGGAACTGTAACGAATGGGGTCACTTTGCGAGGGAATGTTAAAACGGCCAAGGGACCGGGGGAAAGTTATGCAAATGGTGTGGACCGGGTGATCATGAAGACACCGACTGTCCAAAGCAGAAAGGTAGTATCAATATGCTAGAGATAGCCGACGAAGAAGTCTTGGCAATCACAAGGGCGCAATCGAAAAAGGCAAACTATCCAGACCCTCGTACGGAGAAAGACAAACTCCGGGAAGCCAAGACAAAAGTAGAAGAGTCAATGGCGAATGAACGCAAAAATTCTAAAGCTACCAGTACGTTGCTGCAGTCGGAGTCAGAGAAGAACATAGTATGGCAGGTGCTTCACACAACCGTACCAATCAAGGTAACTGACCTTTTGCAAACGATGCCTCATCTGAGAGTAGCGCTTACAAATGTTATTGAAGACAATCTCCAGAAGGGTCCGCTAGAACGAATGCCAGAACCAGTAGCCGAGGCCACGGATCCAATGCTACTCGCAGTAAGTATCGGGAGGAAACCAGTCATTGTCGAGATGGAAATTCTGGGAATGAAATTATCTAACGCTATCGTCGACGGAGGCTCGGGAGTAAATGTACTACCAGAGGAAACATGAAAGTGTTTGGGTAAGCCGACTCTCTGGCCCCCGACATTCCACCTCATAGGAGCAGATCAGCATGGCATCAAACCCCTTGGTACACTAATGGAACAGAAAGTCTCGATCGGCACGCAGCTGTTTTTGCTAAATTTTGTCGTCATCCCACTAGAGAAAAAGGCGTACGATGCACTATTGGGACGGGGATGGTTGATCGCAGCCAAGGCAAACCACAACTGGAAGAGGAATACACTCTCGATAGAGAGTCAGGGGAGAAAGTACACTATTGATCTGAAGAACGAGGCTTTCAGTGAAGATCTGGCGTCTTCGGCATTCGAATCGGGAGAAGAATCAGATGTTGATGACGAAAGAAAATTAATGGAGCCAGATGAAGAAGGCGTACTGGAGATTGGGAGTTGCTCAGAGGACGAGACCAATTCGCTGAATGGACTATTTCATTGGCAGATGGAAGATTATGAAGTCTTCCACCCTGATTGCAACATGCTACAAGTCAAGGAGGGGGAAGCGGAAGAAGACAAAGGCTTGACCAGTGAAACATTTCCCCCAGAGTATGGAAAGTATAAGGAAGGTATGGCAGAATTGGATGTAACGTCGGCACACAAGTTTGAACGGGACAAAATCATCAAGTACGAGGAGCCAACGCTGACGAAGGTAAACCTTGGGGAACCAGAAAAACCTAAGGAGATTCTTATGGGTGATGATTGGGACCCCGTACTGAAGGCGGCAGCATTTAGAATCTTTATGGAGTATAAAGATGCCTTTGCCTAGACGTATAAAGATCTAAAAGGCATACCACCGGAGTTATGCATACACAGGATCCCTCTCGTACCAGGAGCCCAGCCCGTACGAAAGGGACCGTACAGAATGAATAAAAATTATGCCGCTAAAGAACAAGAGGAGATTGAGAAGATGTTGGAAGCGGGCATCATTTTCAAAGTGGATGTCAGCGAGTGGGTATCACCGATCGTCATATCCTTGAAGAAAGAAAAGGAGTAAATTAGAATGTGTTGACTTTCGAAGTCTGAATGCGGTGACCATCAAGGATCCATTTCCTATTCCCTTCACCGACACAATCCTCGAAGAAGTTGTCGGGCATGAAATGTACTCGTTCCTAGATAGCTTTTCGGGCTACAACCAAATCAGTAACGCAGAGGAAGACAAATTGAAGACTACGTTCGTGGTTGAGGACGGGGTGTACGCATACAACCGGATGCCGTTTGGGTTGTGCAATGCGCCAGCCACGTTCCAGAGGATAATACTCCACATTTTTGACAAAATGTTCGTAGGTAATTTCAAATCCTTCCTCGATGACTGGTCAATTTACAGTGATAAAGAAAAACATTTGAAAGCTTTAGGCGAGTGCCTGGTGTTGGCGTTTAAATTCGCACCTCTGGAATGCGGATTTGAAAACGGACAGCTATGCACAGATAAACTGCTCTTCAAATTAGGAGGGGAAGCTCCCTCTTGCTGATGGTGTTTGAAAGAAAGTAAACTAAAACTAAGTTGCCATCTTTTGATCAGCTTTAGAGCACAAGGTTTTAAACACAAACGCCGAGCTGAGATTTTCTGATAAGAAGTTCAACTACACTCAACTTAAACTAAAGACGCTCCTAACCTATCAAGTAATAGTAGAGCAAGAGAAGAAATTAAACAAGGTAGATTTTCCGATAAAAATTTCAATAATCTCTTCAAACAACACCTACACACTTCAACGCAAGTTGAAATAAAGATCAAAGCGTAACATAGATAACGGAAATCTGAGATTTTGGACCAAGGCAAAGAGGCTCATGATTTTATTACTCAAATCTCTGAAACAAAGCTCACTTCTAACATGCCTTGAACAAGAAATTGCAGCTAAAGAGGCTTGCAAACTTATTCTTAACACAATAGAAAACAGCAATCACACTAACTCCTTGTTGGCTAAAGAGGCTCAACAATTTGCTTATCACAACACAATGAACAATACTTGAGCAACAAATAGAAGGCACAATAGGCTGCCATGGTTCCTCACTAACGGTTAAAAAACTAAATGAGCAAAGGCTCTTATTTATAGAGAAGCAGAGGAGGGGAACCCTAAAATCTCCTTGCTTTCACAATCTAGGCTTGCTCAGCAAGCAAGTTTATTACTAAATCTAAAAAGATAAAACCCTAGAAAGCAGAAAAAGCGGGAAACGCCAACTATTACATCTTATCTTCTTTCTATCCTCAAAGAATGGATAAGGATTATTCCAAGAATAGAAAGAAAGCGGGAAAGAAAGCTTCTAGAAGAAAGCTACTTTAAAGCTCGATCACATCCGCTAGGAAGTTAGAGATTGTGTCCCGGTTCGGTGCATCTATGCCATCAACAGCAAAACACTGCTTTTCAAGAAATCTTCAGCATCTGCAATAGATCTCAAGAAATCTTCAACCTCATTGGCCGCTTTATCGAACTTTGCTGACATCACTAAAATATGGCCTATCCTTCCGCCAACTGGACTGCAACTGTCAACAACACTCTGGAACTGATTTTGCACCTCCTCAAGCCCGATGTAAGAACCGTCTTCAAGATTGTATTGAGAAGGGATCTCTATGACGAATTCGCTGATGAAAAGAAGAGCTTCAACCACCCTTTGTCTGTAGACAATGAATTCTTCAGATATCCTCTCATAGGTTTTAATTTTGAAAACGTGACGCTCCCTCCAGGCAAGGATTTGTTTCTTGTGTTCTCTGGAAATTGCTGAACTATAAGCCGTGTCTAAATCAGCAATGACAATCTCATGTCTCGGTTTTACTTCAGCCAGTGTTTGTTCAAATCCTTGGATACCTTGACGTAGCTTATGAGCGCCTTCCCTTAACTGGAACATCTGTGCAAGATCTCCCTTCCTCTGACAATAAAGCTCTCGATCCACTCCTAAGTCTCTTTCCCACATATGACCAGCTGTCTTAACTGATGGTGATCAACTGGTGTCTCCAAGACCTGGGGCAGCAACTGGGTTGTTTGTGAAGAACCACGAACAAGGTTAGAAATGAAAAGCCTGAGCTGCTGATTTTCAGCCTTGAGGGCTGCCTTGTCTTCTCCATCTTTAAGCACTCTTTCTTGAAGGTTTTCGGATACAACTTTGAAGAGACTCAAATCTGCATGTCTGGTATTTCTACCGAGATTAGCCTTGATCATGACGAAATCATCCATATTTACCTCATCCCTATTCTTATCTTCTGGGGGCACTGCAGTCTCTATGACTATCTCGTTATCAGGATTCCTATCAAAGTGAACTTGCTTCTTTGCCTTCTTAGGAGGTTCCTGATAGATATTATCGAGATCATCAACACTCACTTGATATGAAGGCCTTCTCCTAACCCTTCCTAAGGAGTTCTCAAGCCAAGACACAGTAGTATCTTTACTAACTTCCTCAGGAGGTACTGCTGCAATCTCTTCATCATCTTTGATATCAAGATCAATGTGAATTGGTGAAGAACCCGTCAAAGGTACAGAAACATGTGCTGAAGGTGGCTCCTCTGCTTCATTCTGAGGTACGGGCTCGTCAGGAGGAACTTTTGAATCAACTGTAGGCTGCTCTTGTATGACTATGCCTAAGAAATCCAACCTTCTTTTTACATTTTTATTTGATCTACAACCTTTGACGCCATCTTGAGACTGACTTTTACCCTTTCCCTTCGACTGTGCTCTGGAAGAAGAGGGAATCATCCTTGGCGGCTCTGATACTGGAATGTTGTTCTTCCTTTTAAGCACTAAGAAAACCTTACTATGCTCAATGACTTGTCTTGTTCTATCTTCAACTGAAAGAGATTCCTTGTTTGCCCAATTAACTTGTGGTAAGGGCTGATCCTCGATTCGTTTCTGAGTGTACATCGGGAGAAGCACATCTTCATCATCATCAGAGAGCCCTTCTATATCTTCATTTAAGCACTCTTTCATCTGATGGAGAGTCAGCCTGCTGTAACTACGCCTTCGCACTTCAAACTCATCTGCACAATTAGCCCAAAAATCTTCAAGTGCGGCTATGTGATTATAGTTCTTCTCCAATCGGCCAGCGTAGACACCATGAGGATAAAATGATCGTCTCTCACTGTAAGATTTGAGGCCGAATTTATCTAACTCTTCTCCAATTTTCCTGGCATCTGCAACAGTCCTGCATGTATAAATACCCAACCCTAATGGAAAGTGAAGAGAGGGTTTCTTTCTATTCCTCAAGACTGTGTGGACACCGTGAGCCTGCCTCAAGAATTCCATGAAGATGACCTCATCTGACGAATACCTTGGCAACATGAGCGGGGCACCTGAATAACCATATACCCTGAGATAGGTAAAGGTAGGAAACTGTATAAACCAATCTGCCCACTCCGCCATTGCTGCCCTGGCAACTGAAGAGATGCGGACGTGCAATTCGTTGTCTAAGTCCCGCACTGTGTACATCAAGAATGCCTCGTTCACCCTTTTGTAGTGGTGCAACGACTTTGTGAATTCCAACTGGGGATAATAGTTATATATGTGTTGTACGCTCAACGATCCCTCGGTGTTCAACCCTTTGAATTGACCTTGATAGGCCACCAGGTAGACTAGGTATGACACCATGTGGAATACATGAAATTGGAAGTATTCTGTTATTTGCTGATGTAGGCAGTCACTAATCAAAGTAGGCCAATCATAGGAACCTCGGGTCTCTTCATGATGTGAGGTAAGGTATAAAACATCCAAGGTTGGAACTTGGTGGCATCTTCCGAGCTGTTGGACCCCGCTTGAGCAAAAGTGATGATGATGGCAACTCTGTCTCTGAACTCCCTCGCCTCACATTCTTGGGCAATACTTTATGTTTTTCTTCATACATCTCGCAATCTTCTCTACTATATTTACCTTTGAGCATATTCTATCCTCGCATTCATCCCTTGAAAGAGTTACGCTTTCAGGCCACGGGGGAATGGAAAACACCTCTCGACCATATCAGGCTTTAGACTGCAAATCAATCTACCGTCTGCTGACTGGATCTCCCTAGTAGCCGGGTTGTAATGCTTAATGCAAGCGATTACGAACTCAAGGCTCTGAATTGATATAGGAATTGACGCTGTTGCGAGGAGTCCAAAATGTCCCAAGTTCTTGATTGAAGTGTTGCCCGCTCTCTCCAAGGCATGTAGATCAACACCGCTTGACATGTGATGCAAGTCCGTCTCACCGTTTTGATATAATGTGAGAGAGCTAATTCGACTTGAAAACATTAGAGGTAATTCTATTTCAGAAAACCTCAAGAATGACCGAACCGCCTTTGGTTCGCATGTCTTGAA